>CM049413.1:5470000-5760000 GCA_026929865.2 Hyperoplus lanceolatus | reverse complement strand
ATAATCAAACAGACACACCGGAAACTGACTAAACTTCTAACTTCCTGAAGAAAACCATGTTCTAAATGCAGCTGTATCCACACTAACCATCTCTTTGTTGTATACTGAAGTTTGGCCAGCACACTCCTTCTAAGCTATTCATGGTAAATACAGAAAAGAAATGTTGGCGTTTTGGAGACAGCAAGGGACAGAGCAGGCCATTTATATAAGCTGTCAATCACTGAAGAAATCACAAAGGAAGCCTTCCATCAAATACTGTCCACAGACAAAGTGGGAGAAAACGTGTTGTAGGAGTGATAACAAAAGCAGAAAGGGATTTTAAATTTTTTTTTTTTTTTGCCTTTTCTTCCAGGATGCCAGTTTTCTGGAAGAAGCGATAACTACACAAACTTGTAATTGTTTTGGACGTCCTCCAACATCACAGACAGGCCCGGACATGTCCCTCATTACCACCTCCACACACAGAGGGACAGGCAGGCAGTGGGATAAATTAATTCATTTGCTTCTCTCCGGACGAGACCAGACAAGAACTGCCATTCCTGCGCTGACACTTCACTACTGATTAAGATCGCTAAGCAAAAAGCAGCTTTTCCTGTAATGATGAGTCAATATTTATTTTTTCCTATCCAGTGTTTTCAACAGATCAGAAAGGTTCAAATGTCCTTTAACAGACTTAAAACTAACGACACAGAGATGCCAGTTTTGGTTATTTTTCTGCAACATCAGCTGTGGCTAAAACTTTCCCTAAATAAAAAGGGAACAGCTGGGTTTTTAAATGAGTAATGACCAAGATTTTCAGAGGTGACCCAATTTCTAAACCATTTCCCTTTTATGAAAAAGTCACTCTAACCACCAAGTAAAAACCCCCATACTGTATTTCCATTTCTCAACAGACCTCGTATTCGTCATTGATTGGTGTTTTCCTGACCACGACGGTCACGCTGCCCGGTCTGCGTGGTATTTGAGTGCCCGGGACAGTGTGCACAGGAACATTTGTCATAATATATAATATCTGTACGGAGGAGATGATGTAGGATGTTCATTTAAATGAGCCATCGCAAACAGAGTGGTTTCTATTGTAGGGGGAAATTGGATCCTAGATTCTCAGAACCACTTCTGTTATTTTCCAAATTATTCAGCTGCCACTTTGGGGATTCTGTCAACAAGAGCAAATTAGATTGTTGAAGGAATAGTAAGGCACTAAGGCTTAACATTTTTTAATTTTAATTTTTTAGATTATTTTTTGGCATTTTCAAGCTTTATTTGACAGTACAGAGCCCCACTAAGGCTTAACATCTTAATACACTTTGACAATGACAATATGACAGTGTCATGATGTAATACAGTCAAACCAGAAGATCTCTAAAAATCGGGCACAAACGCAATTTTCACAGCCACCGAACCAAAAGTTGGTTGATATAGAAACATGTTATTTAACCTTGTGTTGGCGCTACGGGAATAGTGAGATGATCACCAGAGTAAATTAAGTTCATCTCCTTTATTGCATCCATTGTCATCTTTACCAAATGTCATAAAAACCCACAATAACACAGTAGTTCTTGAGATATTTCTGGACAGGCTCAGTGGACTAACAGTCAGATAGACAGGAGACAGTGCTGCTATCCCTGCAGCTATGCCGCAAGCAAGGCCACAAGACAAGAGGAGAAAAAGAGAAAAGGAGAAAAGGAGCATATCTGTTTTCATGCTTGATGTGGCTAGATGCGGTAGAGAGAACAGGTTGCCGCGACAGCTCTTTCCTGGGAGAGCGTCCTATGTCAACAACACCTCCCTACGGTGGATTATTGATGACATTTTTGGATTAAATTTTCCAGGTTAGGAGAGGAAGAAAGGAGACAAACGTAGAGGGACAGAGATGAAAACAATAGGATACACAGGTTGGGTCTCAGCGGGCGTATGAGATTAATCCTCTAGATGTAAATTTGAAGTAAAACGAGACAGACGTAGGAGGAGGTGGAGGAGTTTTATGAGTGCTGACATGCTGCGTATATTGGCACACACACACACACAGCAGGCATACAAATTGGCTTCGACACTGCTTGTTAAACATGCACAGACAGTCTTCTTAGTGTTCAGCTCCACACAGAGCCACCTGGTAATCCCACTGAGCCTGTAAATACAACGTTAACACACACACACACACACACACACACACACACACACACACACACTAATATGGGGCTTAACATCATGATGAACTGAATGTGTGACTCATGTAGAAACGCATAAGAGTTAATCAACAACTAAGGGCCAATATCAAGACCACACACACACACACACGCACGCACGCACGCACGCGCACACGCGCACACACACACACACACACACCACACGTATTGATCTGTTTAATTAAGTCCCGACTCCTGTTACCCCTGGCAACGCTCCCTCTATGCCGCATCGATAGTCGCCATAGTAACTGACAGCCAGAGGAGACACTCTTTGTTCTCACTGGTTGCTCAGGACGATGGGCCCAGAGCTCATTGGCCGGGACACTGTGATATGACCGTTAAGATGAGAAAGATTTACAAGAGCTCAAGTGGATCATTTGAATTATTTTTGCAGTGGAAGACGCAGAAACATAAAGTCTAAGGACCTCAGTTTGTTTGTTGTTGTGCAGTGTGTCAGTCTCTCGGTTGTAGATGTTCTAAATGTAATATTTTTTCAGTGAGGTGTCCCAGATAAATGAGGGATTGTTTGGTATAGTTTAAAAAAAAAAGCATCTCAACAAATTCAAACTATTTTCTCTTGATTCTTTTTATTAGCAGGACTTGATTTGTTTTGCCTCTTAGGCGCAAAAGAACAAGCTAAAAATATTAACATATTATCTCGTTAGCAAACAGTCGCTTCTAATTTACAACAAGCAACTCTAGTATTCAACTAAGAGAAATAAATTACAAAAAGCCATGTGATCATTAAAGGCCTACTTCACCGGTTGGAATATGAAGGTGTATTGAACTCGGAGATCCTATTTAGTATAAATGTGCAAAAAAAATTGAAATCGGATCATCTTAGCCTGAGAAAAGGCAGAAAGAGTGTTTTATGGTCTCACTGTCTAACCCTACAGTTTCCTTCTTGTGACATCACAGTAAGGGTTAGGATTAACAGGACAGCTGGGCCAAGGGAAGACTGAGGGAAGAAAAACCTCATTCATTATATTATAATAGTTATTTAATAATGATAGAACGCTGGTTCCGTATGGGTGAAGTATTCCTTTAAATGTAATAGCTTGAATCCCACTGTAAAGATTGGAAGTTGATAATAAGCTCGCTTGCTAACACGAATGCAGGTAAACAGACATTTATTTTGTGAGTTACTAAGTAGGCAGCCATTACATTTAGAATTGGATCTAAGCTGAGTCAACGTTTTTCTCTCACTTGTCAGTTACTGTGTAATAGATTTCCTGCTGGTTATCTTTAAAAAAAGATAAGAGTCAGAAACCAGGTTACATTTACATAACCTTCCTGCAAGTGGGCCAATGTGCAACGCAACACACACACACACACACACACACACACACACACACACACACACACACACACACACACACACACACACACACACACACACACACACACACAGAGTAGGCCGATTCTCCACTAATAAAATAAAGTTATATGGGATCACACCTATTTAATTATTTCTGTGGAAAGCACCTCTGCAGTGACCGACAGTGTGTGTGTGTGTGTGTGTGTGTGTGTGTGTGTGTGTGTGTGTGTGTGTGTGTGTGTGTGTGTGTGTGTGTGTGTGTGTTTTGTCTGTTTGTGGTGAATAACAATATGGACTTGTCTGATGAAGTGGTGAGTCACTGCTGGCGTCTGACAGACAATCGTCTCGTAACTATGTAGGTCAACAGTCCACACACACACACACACACACACACACACACACACACACACACACACACACACACAACGCACACACACGTACACGCACACGCACACGCACACACTAACAGGATTGTTAAAATACGTGTTCATTTTTTGGAAATATGGGAGGCAAAAATAAAGAATGAAATGGAGAAAAGTTTCCAAGTTATCAGAGGAGGTTTAATGAACTGATATCACAGAACAGGTTATGCAGCCTCTCGGGACAGGCAAAGACAAAAAAGTGAAAACCCCTCTCTACAGCCAGGCTTTTTAGCCTCCCTAAACAAAGGACAATGATTGGTTTTTATTGCTGTCATCTGGTTTCTGGGATCATCCTCTTCCACATCTCTGGACGTCCTCTGCTGAACTTTACTGACCGGGCTAAGCTTCCCAGCCTGATAAGAGTGTTTACAACTTGCTTGACCAGCAAGGCTTTTGTCTTAGCAGGCCTCAGGAATGTTGCTATCTATGGGAGAATCAGGTTAAGTTTTATAGCTGTTTCACCTCTTCGTTTCCCCAGCACCAAGAAGTGTTGAGTGAGAACATTTATTAAAGTCAAATGTGTAAAATAAACAACTTGTTTAAATTGATTATATCTTGGTAAATGCATATTAATGGGGGGGCATAATATCACAAATTAGAGTTTATTTTTCCTAACAACACACACACACACACACAGAGTCCACCTCCTGTGACACCGCTGATGCAAACTCACCATTATATCAGGAAACCACATCCACATTGACCTAAATGTTTCTTGTGTGCTTAACTGAACCTTTGTAACCTACACGATTTAGTGCAACTTTTATCCTTTAACCCTAATTTCAACCCCATCCTTACTTTTGCCAATGGAAACCAGCCAGAATGTACTAAGCATATAGTCAAACTGTCTTCCTAATGCAAATGAAAAGTAACAGAGACACACATGGAAACCGTCTAAAAACTACAGTCACAGTTGTCAATTAAACACGGCAATCAAAGTTGATTTATGTATGTCAACATCCTCTGGAAAGTGATGCCAACTAATATGATTTATACCATCTCTCGGGTCTCGGGCGTTGCTGTGGAAACAAGTTGTTATTCGTTCGAAACAAATCTAGTTTCGTTCAAAAAAAATCTAATTTGATCGCAAAAAGGCATGAAAATATAACTGATTGGTCTAATTATTATTTTTATTAGTAGGTGACTATGGTATAAGCGGGTTAATGCCCTTCGAGGTGTCCAGGTATCAGGGGTTAATGGACTTTGTGAAGGCAACTGTCCTCCGCTGCGCGTCGGACAGTTCTCGCCTCCACGGTGTCCATTAACCCCTGATACCTGGACACCTCGTCGGGCATTAACCCTTACTTATGCTCAGACCGAGCCTTCATCTGAACACACAGGCGCTCTTATACAAAGAAGAAACTACTGTATGAAATACATAAGTGACACAATAGAGAAAAAACCCAAAACGCAATTCAACAGAAAAGACTTGACTGAAATGATCAATATTCCTAAAAAAAAGTTAAAAAAATATCAACAAAGCCAAGATACTTAAAATAAACACTTAAAGGTGCAGTGTGTAATATGACATCATCAAGAAAGTTCTACAAAGTTCTAGAATGCAACGCTCCCTGGGTAACCCCAACCCTTTAGAATAATAACAGAAGCTACAGTGGCCTTCAAGGACAAGAACAATTATACATTTTAAACAATGCACCTGATGACATTCCAACTATGACACTTTCAAGATGGCGGCACTAGGCCTTGGTCCAAAATATGCAGAAATATGGACATATATGAGACCCTTTCTAAGGGGAAAACAAAATATTCAAAAAATGTTTTTCAGCTATTATGCACTAAATTAAATGTACTTATGGATATTATAATTACTTTCTACAAAATCTGCTAGGAAATAAAACCCAAAATTCTACACACTGCAGGTTTAAAGGTTTATCTGTGACATATGTAACAGTAGCACAAGTCCAGAAGAGTTAGACCTTTGGTTATTTAACTCAATAATGTCAATGACTTTGCTAACATTAGCCACTATATGATAGTGGTCAGACAGTAAGGCTCTAGTGTTGAACTGAGCGAGGATGCATTTTATTGCTGATGAATTCAACTTTTTACTTGTAAGAGTAAAATAACATTCAGTGTCCCTCAGAAGATGAGCGCCTACCATCTTGAAACTTTCCAAATGATTGACTTTGTGACAAAAATATCTCTTAATCTAAAAGGCAGGTTGTCATGATATTTGGTGAGCTCAAGTGGGGACAAACTATTTTGATTTTAATGACCCACTTTATTTCCCCTTGTACCACACGTAGAAGAAAAAGCACTTAAAGTTTCACAGCCTACGGACCCCATAGAAAATTCCTCAATGTATGTAAAAGCCAAAACAAATTCAACCCTTTAGTTATTTTCTCACAAAAACATCTTTGTGTAGGGGGATGACACAGTCACAGAGAAACAGAAACAAACAGGCATATACACAGATTTATGCAGCGATACCACAAACACACACACACACACACACACACACACACACACATGTAGACACACACACACACACACATGTTGACACACACGCACACACACATCACACACACACACACACACACGTAGACACACACACACACACACACACACACGTAGACACACACACGCTCTGGCCTTCCCCTGTGAGAGAACCAGTATCGCTGAACCAAAAACCACAGCCGAAAAATATCACTGAATATCTGCGTTCCTCCTTCCCACACACACACACACACACACACACACACACACACACACACACACACACACACACACACACACACACAACACACACAATGAATCACTCGTGCTTTCTATGATGAAACAAACGCCTCACATTTGTTCCAGAAAACCCAACGAGAGCTGCTCTGTTCTACCTTCCAAAAAACCCTCCTGACTCTCACCTCCTCCAACCAGTGACCGCAGGGCCGGCACTACACAGCCCTCTAACCCACTTACACTTTCAAATTCAACAAATTCAAACAAACAAACACACACACACACACACACACACACACACACACACACACACACACACACACACACACACACACACACACACACACACACACACACACACACACACACACACAAATTCAACTCCCTATGCCCCCTCTGTCTGTCTCGAACAAAGCAGATGAAACTAGGCCACAAAATACACAACATAATACAAAATTCAGTAATTTATGTGGATTCTGACGCATGTGTTCATCTGAAATTCCAGCATTTACAGTGAGAGTGAGAAAATGAAGATATCACTAAATTCAACACAAATGAACTATGTTAGAATGAATCTAGACATAAAAGTAATATAAGTGATTTCCAACTTTAGAAAAAATAAAAAGGAAGAGAGAGTGAAAGAAAGGGGTTAATAGACAAGTAGAGACGTTGATATATACAGCTACTGGCCTGATAATGACGATTTAGAAGCCATTTTCTCACTGAGCAAATAGCTGATGAATCTTTCAGTCAAAACCAGACTCCATTTTAATCTAACTAACCATATCAATTCCTATATACTTTGAGAAACTAGCTGAAATGACAGTAAGTTATTTATTAGATGTGAAACATTGTCACAGTGCCTACTTGTTATTATTTGAAACATTTTCCCTTTCTTTCTCACTCACTTAAGAATAGTTTCTGTTTCTCACAATAACTTACTATTTTTTTTTAAATTAACTGGACAAAGGGGACTAACTTTAAGGGCAAAGGAGTTCATTTTGGTTCTGGGAAAGACTCTTCTAGCAAATTAAAGTTAAGTGCTTTGAAACTATTTCATATCACGTCAGCTTAACCTCCGATCAGATCACTTGATAATATCACAGAAACAGGAAGATGGAAACAAACAAAAAACTCAAACTGGAGATGAGCCCAGACCCGCAGTTTATACACATTCATCACCCTCAATTACACCCATAATCTATACAACTATTTAACAGTTTCAACCCTAAATTTGTCATTTTTCACTATAAGGACTGGCCAAAATGTCCTCAGCATACTCACAATAAAAGGTTGATTTATTTGTTGGTTGACTGATAGAAAATGAAGTTGGTCATCTATTAATAAAAGTGTTAAACGGCTGTCACAGTATGTCACAACTGTGCAAACTGTAGGGTTAGACAGTGAGACCATAACACACTCTTTCTGCCTTTTCTCAGGCTAGGACAAACCGATTTTCTAAAATTTCTGCACATATATACTACATAGGATACAATATACCTTCATATTATTCCCACTGGTGAAGTAGGCCTTTAACTTCTATTATTTATGTAATTCTACCTTTTGTTATATTTCGCTTGTTTTTTTAACCTTAAAAAAACCCCGGAAATAAAAAATAAAAATAAAAGATAAGAGATAAGAGAAGAAAAGACCCCAGCATTGAGAGCAGGGCCGTAAACAGAGTCTGTCTTACCCGCAGTCTGGCGCGGGGCACCAGCGGCAGTCGGGGTCTGAGGCGAGGCAGCGTCTCAGCAGGAACTCCTCGTACTTGTCCAGCAGCGCGGCGTCGTCCAGGATGTCGGCCACCTGCTGCGGGGCGAGCCGCTCAGCGCACTCGGGACAGCTGAGCTGGACGCGGCTCTCCGTGATCTCGATGCGCAGGTACTGACGCAGGCAGCACAGGCAGGACCGGTGGCTGCAGCCCAGCAGCGCCGGCATCTGCTCCGCCGGCTGCCGCACCAGGCACAGGGGGCACTCGAATAGCACGGCCTCCCCGGAAGAGGGGGGTCCGTTCAGGGAGGAATGGCTGGAGGACAGGGGCTTGGATGGGGTGTTTGAGGCAGCTTCCTGGGGGTTGGTCGTGGAGGTGGTGGTGGTGGTGGTGGTCGTAGCATTGACAGCGTCAGGCGCTATGCTCAAGGCAGGAGGGAGAAGTTGCTGTTGTTGTTGTGTGTGTTGGAGATGGGATAGCGGGGTGGCTGCTGCTGCTGCTGCTGCCGCTCCTTTGGCGCCCCTGGAGCCCCGCGAGCCCCGTTTACTGTGGAAGAGGCTGTGGAAGGAGATGCGACCCTGGCGTTTGCCCGCCGCACGGCACTTAGGGTTGGGAACGCCACTCACAGAGGAGTGGGGTGACTCGGAGTCCTTCTCTGATCCCATTTTTCACAGAACAGAGACACACGGTAATGTATAGCTGAGCTACACAAACACACACACACACACAAGAGAGGATTTGTCCCCTTGTGAAAGCCAAACCTGAATGCAAATGCTACTCAAGTTCCTGTTCGATGAAACTTGAGTCAGTCAGTCAGCCAGTTACCTCTCTTGTTTTTATGAGGAACGAGACGTTATCAGGAAACGACAGAGAGAGAGAGAGAGAGAGAGAGAGAGAGAGAGAGAGAGAGAGAGAGAGAGAGAGAGAGAGAGAGAGAGAGAGAGAGAGAGAGAGAGAGATAACAACAGATGGCAAAAAACTGAAAATGAAAGAGATTGAGCAACTTTCAGAGTGAAAACACAAATTCCCCCTTTGGGCTCCTGGAGTTATATTCTCTCTCAACAACAAGGTTCAAATGGAAGAAAAAGCAGCAAGTCATTCATCTTATCCAGGCAGATGTCGAGGTGGAAACATGTCAGGGATCCTCAGAAGAGATTCAGTTCAGTTCCAATGAATGACTCTCCTTTAAAAACAGAAAAGGTTTAAAAGACGGTAACAGAAAAGTCCAACGAGTTAAGTCCGATTGTTGCTGTGATGATTCCTTCAGCTCTGTCTGAGTTGTCTTCAGCTGCGTTGAGAGGCTGGTCTGCCTCTGGCTGCTTGTTGAACGCCGGTCTCTCTATGAACGCTCTTTATTTTCTGTCAGGAAGAAGAGAGCAGGAAGTTAGCACAAAGAGCATGCTCAGTATGACACACCTCTCTCTCTCACTCTCTTCCCCTCTCTCTCTTACTCTCTCTCTCCCCCTTCTCTCTCTCTCTCTCCCTTCTCTCTCTCTCTCTCTTCCCCTCTCTCTCTCTCTTACCCTATCTCTCTCTCTCTTCCCCTCTCCCTCTCTCTCTTACTCTCTATACCTCTCTTCCCTTCTCTCTCTATTACTCCCTCTCCCTCTCTCTCATTCCCTTCCTTCTCTCTCTCTCTCCGTTCGCTCTTCCTGGGTTTCAATTTCACCATTAACTGGAGTGACCCTGAGCTGTTCATCTATATCTAAACTAATTGCATTTAAATACACAGATAGACTCACACACTCACACATACATATGAGACAATGTCAAGTGACCAGATAATATATATTTTTTTAAAGCTAAGGGCTAAGTAAGACAACCACAAATGAAATACATAAATGACATCATGGACTATTTGGACCAATGGTGTGTGTTCATGTGAGACCAGTGTGTGTCTCTGCATCCCGCTGAGCAGCGAAAGCTCTTCCTCCACTTCACACTGCGCTGCTAGTGCCGTCGCCATGGTGACGCTCACTATGGAGCGAGGCAAAACAGCGACCCACTCTGTGACTCTGGCACTTATGTATATGCACACACACACACACACACACACACACACACACACACACACACACACACACACACACACACACAAGCAAGCAAACACACTCACACGCTGACACACACAGATACACACAGACATACACAAACACACTAAGACACACACACACACACACACACACACACACAAACCCACGCACACAAAGATACACACACTCTCACTCATACAAACCCACACACACAAAGATACACACACTCTCACTCTCACACACACACACAATAACACACACATACAAATACACTCACAAAGACATACACACAGAGACACACACAGACACACCAAGATACACACACTCTCACTCACACACACACACACACACACACACATACAAACACACACCCACAAAAACATACACACAGAGACACACACAGACACGCCAAGATACACACACACACACACACACACACACACACACACACACACACACACACACACACACACACACACACACACACACACACACACACAGGGACACAAACATGAGCACATTTTAGCAAACACTGATATATGAAACACACATACACAAATTCACACATACACACAGACCCTTCTGAATCCAAAAACACATACACCACACACTTAAAAATATGTACACTTACGTGATGCATATGTAAATACAGACAAGCTAGATACTTTTCACACACACACACACACACACACACACACACACACACACACACACACACACACACAGGATGAGCTGTAAATAAACACGGACAAGCTGATAATAATCTGCTTTATACACACACACATCACTGAACTGAGACATTTGAAAAGCGTATCAAATCACACATGCACAATTACACACACACACACACACACACACACACACACACACAACCCATATATGCGCACACACATATGACATGTGATACTTATGTGTTATGTTAGTGTTGGATGTTTTACACGTACGTTTTGGTGCTGTGTGAAAATGTTTTTGTGTTGTTTAGCTGAAGGGAAACGAGCTTCTTGCTGTAATGGGCATACACCACATAAAGCTGACACAAGGACCTTTAAAATATTTTTAGATTGCTATTTTTTTTTATATAGTTTTTCTTAATGCCTTTGTCATGGGTACGCTCATCCAGGAACTACAGCTGGTGTAGTAAAAACACTAAACACCCGCTTTTGTCCAAAGGGCAAGAATGAACACAAACGGAAAGTTGTGTCATTGGCATCGAGCTGAGACAAGACATTTACAAACTGAGACATGCTCATTTAGGATATATACAATAGATCAATACTAATGTGATGTTTGAGGCTCAAACAGACTCCCACAGCAGCAGAAAGGCTCCTTTGCTTTAAGTGACTGAAACCTGATTATAGAGGCTATAGTCTACAGGCCATGCAAACACACACACACACACACACACACACACACACACACACACACACACACACCGTTTGATAACTTCAAACTTGAGAGAGAGGTGGATACGAGTAAAAATATACTCCTCATGAATCAATAAAAGAGAAATATCTCCACTGTTCCAAACACATTAAATGGTGAAACTTTAATGTGCATTTTTCTCACACACACACACACACACACACACACACACACACACACACACACTGCTGCAACACATACATCATCCATTAGCGGTTGCCATGGCAGCCATCACTGGCCATCTCTTCTAAGGG
This sequence comes from Hyperoplus lanceolatus, assembly GCA_026929865.2. Classification (NCBI taxonomy): domain Eukaryota; kingdom Metazoa; phylum Chordata; class Actinopteri; order Uranoscopiformes; family Ammodytidae; genus Hyperoplus; species Hyperoplus lanceolatus. The sequence continues at coordinate 5,747,960 of CM049413.1, read as the reverse complement.
TCAAATTGGGTCGTCACGGTAACTGTGTGTAAGAGAAGAGTTTATGAAGCAGACAGTTTCTAAATATAACCTTCTGCACCTCGAGTATCTTCAGACACACACACGCTATTGGACAGTGTCACAGATGGCAGCCTTTGCCTGTGTGTGTGTGTGTGTGTGTGTGTGTGTGTGTGTGTGTGTGTGTGTGTGTGTGTGTGTGTGTGTGTGTGTGTGTCTTTCATCCTCCTCCAACAACACAGCGCTCCCATTTGGCTCACTGGTCTATGCTCCTGGAGTTGGAATCAAACTGGTGAAACTTTAAATCGTTTGTCAATTCTGTGATCTTTTGTTTTTTTCTTGATAACTAGTTGCTCAAACACACACACACACACACACACACACACACACACACACACACACACACACACACACACACACACACACACACACACACACACACACACACACACACACACACACACACACACACACACACACACACACACACACACACACACACACTAAATGTTTTTTTTTTGCCAAGGCCAGATTTTCGGATGCTGATAAAGATTTAGTGCTTTTCCAAAGGGGGAACATCAAAGCACAGAGATTTCTTGGTGCTGCATCAGATCTGTTTATCTGACACACTGCTAACTGAAGGCCTCGGCTCTTATCAGCTGCTGCGGATTCATTAGTGTCACCTTGGAGTCTGAGTGAACACAAACACAACACATTCATGTATATGAACAACGGAACCGTAATATGTTACACAGGGGTTGTTTTTTTTGTCCGTGTCATGCGTTTTAAACTTTATTTTAAGGGTTGGTTGATATTTTGACATGTCATAGTTTGAAAATTTTAGCTGAGCCCTTGTTAATTATATATATATATATATATATATATATATATATATATATATATATATATATATATATATATATATATACACACACTGTATGTTTATATATAAATATTGTCTTTTCTCTATGTATTGTAACAGTCCTTAGATAACCAGAGCCTCTGGAGATTTCTAGAAAGGTTCTTTAAAAATGTGCACTGATGGGTGAATAATGATGCTTATGATCTAACTAATAGCGAGATAAATTGAGTGAGTGTGTGTGTGTTGTGTGTGTGTGTGTGTGTGTGTGTGTGTGTGTGTGTGTGTGTGTGTGTGTGTGTGTGTGTGTGTGTGTGTGGTGTGTGTGTGATCATGCCGTCGTTTTGGCAGAAATATCTGAACAGCCTGAGAACTTCACAATCTGGACTTGATTTTTTATCAACATGCTTACACACATGCGTGGACACACACACACACACACACACACACACACACACACACACACACACACACACACACACACACACACACACACACAGCATTTAATACCTGCTTTAATCTTCTAATCTAACGTTTGTGATTCAAGTCTGGATGAAAGTGCAGCGTCGTGGTAGATAAACATACAGTGGATCAAGATTAAAGTGATGACTGAAGGCTGCTCTCACTGATGCAGGTTACATGTGTTTTAACACCAAGTCTCCAAACTGGTTCTCAGGTTTTTTATTTTTGCCATCCGTCTCAGGACTCAATTAACTGAAATTACGGTTGGAAATAACAGCAGCTCTGTGTGTGTGTGTGTGTGTGTGTGTGTGTGTGTGTGTGTGTGTGTGTGTGTGTGTGTGTGTGTGTGTGTGTGTGTTCTCAGACGGAACACACTGGTTTATATGTTCCTATTTCCACTGGGACAACAAGTGCATTCACTCAACCATTGTACTTAAATAGAAAGTCAAAAACATGATTATTTCCATTATCAGCAGTGACTCTACCTAGAATTCTGACTTTACATTTGAACCTCCGTTCTGGGAAAGGAAAATAATGAGTGAGTGAGTGAGTGAGTGAGTGAGTGAGTGAGTGTGTGTGTGCAAATAATGAGTTTGTTGTTGGTGCAATGCAACACATTTGTATTTTGTGATGTCATAAAACACCAGAGTGCTTTTTAATCTGGTGTGTGTTTATGGGATGTTGAAACTACAACGTTCAGTGTTCCCAGAGCGCCGTAATCAAATGTTACAATGTGAATTTACGCCTTAGCACGTTTGGGATCCAGCACATGGCCAAAAAACATTCTACACACACACACACACACACACACACACACACACACACACACACACACACACACACACACACACACACACACACACACCATAATACACGATAGCAGTTCATTGCACCCAGTTAAAACTAATGCAGCCTAAACCAACAGTTCTGCCTCCCTTAATGAAAGTTATTACATTCAGTTTTAGTTTAAACTGTTTTATGAAAGAGTTTATTTAAAAGAATTATAATTTTGTAAATCGTAAATAGAAGATGTTTTTAGATTGTTTTGACTCTTTGATGAAACAATTATTCTTTCTTTTCTGCGCCATCTTAAGACTGTAAAATGATTTTTAAGTTGCAACCCTAGCATCAGCCAACACACAGGTATATATAAATCAACAAAGCTCAAACTGTGTAGCTTTATTTCTGGAGCTTATAACCAGTTTACACATCACTTTAAGACGCTATCTGAAAACTACTCAAAATAAAATACACCGTCGACTGAAACAAATTAGCAATGCAACATGAGCATGAATTGATCTTTTTGGACTTATTAAATAAGATTAATAAGATTAATAAATATTTAATAGAATATTTAATAGAACTGCTCATCTGTTTATTGTCTGATTCCCATTCAACTCCCTTCTTTTCCCGATATTAGAGGGACCCCGTCACACACACACACACGCACAAACATGCAAACGCACACACCACCCCCGCACACACACACACGGCTGTAATAATATGTGTTTATGGTTTGAGTATGGATTAGACGTGAAACTGAAAACAGAACGTGCCCCTATAAACCAGTTAACCAGCCGCATTTGTTGCAAAATACTTTTTTGACATGATTATCACTTAGAACCAAAGAAAATACATTACAAAATGTTCAAATTTAACGCGTAATAAGCATAGATAGTAAATAATAGGTAATAAGTCATTAACACGAAGAAAAAAGGCAATTCAGAAACATTTCTCTTTATAATGTTTCACTAAACAGATTAGCTCTTTGTCTTCAGGAGCGTTTTATCACTTTGGATAAGCACTTAAAGCCTGTAGTCTGAACTGACTGATGTTTTAACGTTTACAGACAAATCCAGAGAGAAGCCGCGCTACAGCAGAAGGCTCGGCTCCGACCATCAACCTGTTTGTGGGTGAAACTGGCTAAAACCCTGATAATCTGAGAGACAGGGGCCGTAACAGGTGGTCCCCTAATCAACTTGTGTGTGTGTGTGTGTGTGTGTGTGGGGTGCGAGCGTGCGTGCGTGCGGGCATGCGTGTGTGTGTGTGTGTGTGTGTGTGTGTGTGCTTGCGTGCGTGCGTGAGTGAGTGTGTCTGACATTAGTAAAAGTATCAACGCTCTTTAGCCATACTTATATTAGTTATACAGTATTTCAGTTTGAAAGGTGACTTTAACTAACTAAAGTGGGGCCCATAATGTCATGGCTACGAGCTGGTGAGCAAAGTTACTAATGGGATTTTGTTGATTCAGCTTCACTACTTACACAACGACAGACAGTAAAGCCGGCGCTGTTCTGTTGTTCGGCAGCGTCTAGTGTTTTATGCTCCACACAGCTCACGGGCACAGACGGCACATCATCATTACTACGGGCTAAACGTTCAAACAAGTGAGGTCAATCAAAACGTGCTCACTTTAAGGGATCTCTGTGTCTCTGTGAGAACATTTGGTTCTTGTGGAAAAAGAACACACACACACACAGACAGACACAGAGACACACAGACACACACACAGACACACACACGTACATCAAGGCAGCTTTCAATGAGCTTGAGGACCGGCTGGCACATGCAGATTAGATATCACGACCGATTAACTGGGTTATAATGACCCGTGCTTCCAATGTTGATTCACAGTGTGCTGACCTCACTGCAGCCTCCGCTCACATATTCCTTTAATCACATAACTACACAAATCAGGAAATATCCTGATTTTCATTTATTAACTCGGAAAGGGAAATGGGCCTCTGTCAACATCCCACAAGTATACACACATGAGCATTTGCACGGACACCTGAGGTCCAGTTTAGTTTAACTGATGTTGACGGGATGTTAAAGCCTCTGGAAATCTGGTCTAAAATAGTCAAAATCAAAATACGATATCAAAGTTGGCTATACCGAATACTAAATACTAAATAAGCTGATTGAAAATAAATGTTCATAAATAATGTAAAACTTGCCCCGCCTTATTTAATCCGAATTTCTGTAAATGTTATCAAACCTAAAAGACAATCTCTTTCATTTGGATTGATAAATATGCCTAAGTCTTTTCAGATGCTTATACTATCATGCAACTAACTCCCCAGATTACATAGTTAGAAGGATTTGGGTTTACAAGGGCTTTAAAGAAAAAGTTAAAAACTCTGGTTTATTTCTTACGAGTAAACTTTGCCATATTCCAGTATGTAGATACAAAGTTATTTAGCAAGCAAAGAAGAGATGAGTGCAGTTTTTGGCGTGTGCAAATGGGAACAAGTTGATTTGAAGTGACAATGGAAGATTTTCTTCCTTCTATGGAAAAAAAACTGCCAGACAACCAACATGACGGCTCACTTTTCCAAGGAATCCAGCACACACACACACACACACCCACACACACACACACCCTTGTACTTCTGTCTTTGTGAGGACACATAACACATTTCCTAACCCCTTACCTTTAACTTAACCATCACATTTAAATTCCAACGCTCACTAACTATCACCACACACACACACACACACACACCACACACACACACACACTCTGAACACAATAGCAATGTGTGTGAGTGCCTGCATAACCGTCTCCCCTTGAAAACAATCCAGACATCTGGCAAAATGGGCCTCACCCTGAGATTTTGTGCTCAAGCGAATGCCCCATGAATCTGAAAAGAACAAAATATTTAAAACACGTGTGTGTGTGCGTAGGAGTAGCTGTTTTCTACCGATGTTTGCACAACCTTTTTCATTGGAAGTAGACCACGCTGTTGGCCGATTCCCGTATCACGCACCACTTCAATCACACTGCATCCACTGATACTGCATTTGAGTTCTTGGTCAAAATCATTTAGTTGATTAACAGTAATTTAGGCAAAAAATGCCAATTTGAAAAACACCGAAGCATTTTTTTAAATGTTACTGTGATATGAGGGGGTTTGGATATCGTTCTGAAATGTTTTGATGCTGATTTCAACAGGATACTTTACAGCAGACAGAAACAGTTGATTCTTATTTATAATGATGGTAACAATAAGCCATTATTTCTTCATAAAGTGATAACATTTAACAAAAATAAAATAAATATAAGTGACTATCAAAGGGGACGAAAAAAATGTGCAACTAGTACACACCTTAAAAAGATGGAACCAGTTTAAACACACACACACACACACACACACACACACACACACACACACACACACACACACACACACACACTAGATACATATCCATATCGATGCACTATATATAGTATCTCACAAAAGTGAGTACACCCCTCACATTTCTTCACATTTTTCTTTATATCTTTCCATGGGACAACATTGAAGAAATTACACTTTGATACAATGTAAAGTAGTCAGTGTACAGCTTGTATAACAGTGTAAATTTACTGTCCCCTCAAAATAACTCGACACACAGCCATTAATGTCTAAACTGCTGGCAACAAAAGTGAGTACACCCCTTAGAAAAAATTTACAAATCGGGCCCAAAGTGTAAATATTTTGTGTGGCCACCATTATTTTCTATCACTGCCTTAACCCTCTTGGGCATGTAGTTCACTAGAGCTTCACAGGTTGCAACTGGAACCCTCTTCCACCCATTTATGACAGCATCACAGAGCTGGTGGGTATTAAAGACCTTGCGCTCCTCCAACTTCTGTTTGAGGATGCCCCAAAGATGCTCAATAGGATTTAGGTCTGGAGACATGCTTGGCCAGGCCATAACCTTTACCCTCAGCTTTTTTAGCAAGCCACTGGTCGTCTTGGAGGTGTGTTTGGGGTCGTTATCATGTTGCAATACCACCCTGCGGCCCAGTTTACGAAGGTTGAGTGCACGTGGTCAGCGTCGTACACAGAGGTTGGCTTTGGAAAATAGACGTATGAGTGCTGCCAGCATTGCTGAAGGGCTTGAAGGGGTGGGGGGTCAACCTGTCAGTGCTCAGACCATACGCCGCACTCTGCATCATACTGGTCTGCATGGCTGTCATCCCAGAAGGAAGCCTATTCTAAAGATGATGCACAAGAAACCCCACAAAAAGTTTGCTGAAGACAAACAGACTACGGACATGGATTACTGCAACCATGTCCTGTGGTCTGATGAGACCAAAATACATTTATTTGGTTCAGATGGTGTTAAGAGTGTGGAGCGGCAACCAGGTGAGGAGTACAAAGACAAGTGTGTCTTGCCTAGAGTCAAGCATGGTGGTTGGAGTGTCATGGTCTGGGGCTGCATGAGTGCTGCCAGCACTGGGGATCTACAGTTCATTGAATTCTAACATGTACTGTGACATACTGAAGCAGAGCATGATCCCCTCCCTTCATAAACTGGGCCGCAGGGCAGTACTGCAACATGATAACGACCCCAAACACACCTCCGAATGACCACTGGCTTGCTAAAGAAGCTGAGGGTAAAGGTTATGGACTGGCCAAGCATGTCTCCAGTCTTAAACCCTATTGAGCATCTTTTGGGCATCCTCAAACGGGAGATGGAGGAGCGCAAGGACTCTAATATCCACCAGCTCCTTGATGTCGTCATGAATGGGTAGAAGAGGGTTCCAGTTGCAACCTGTGAAGCTCTAGTGAACTGCATGCCCAAGAGGGTTAAGGCAGTGATAGAAAATAATGATGGCAAAACAAAATATTGACACTTTGGGCCCAATTTGGAAATTTTTTCTTAGGGGTGTACTCACTTTTGTTGCCAACACTTTAGACATTAATGGCTGTGTGTCGAGTTATTTTGAGGGGACAGTAACTTTACACTGTTATACAAGCTGTACACTGACTACTTTACATTGTATCAAAGTGTCATTTATTCAGTGTTGTCGCATGGAAAGATATAATGAAATATTTGAAGAAATGTTAGGGGTGTACTCACTTTTGTGAGATACTGTATATATATATATATAAAGTTAAAGTAGATTCAGAGTCCAGAGCGATGCACTGTAAGGTGGAGGTTAGGAGCTTCTATAATTAGAGGAGCCAAACTGCTGAGTTGTTGAATGTTTAATGTCACAGCTGAAGGCGTTACAGTCGCAAAGAGCAAACCCCAGTCTCGTATACACACACACTCACAGATAAGCACACACACATACACAAGCGCAAACACGTATACACACACACACACACACATACAGACAAGCACACATCCGCACACACCCGCGCACACACACACACACACACACACACACACACACACACACACACACACACACACACACACACACACACAAAGCAGTAACAGTAGTAAACTGCTCCAGTGGATTCAGGTTTCAGAGAGGAAACATTAGCACAAAACACGGACACAGACACACAGTACGTCCGAAAAACTGACCGCGAAATTCCCAGAAATTGTTTGTAACTTGAAGCGCGTGATGACACGTGAGGCCAAACCTCTCCACGATGAGGTAATGGTCAGGAGAAGAGCTGCTCCCCAACATGGAGCAGGACAAAACCAAAATCAGAAAATACTGTTTGACCTCACATCCTGTTTCCTTTAAATACAATCTCTACATTCCAATCAAATACCATAAAGGCCTTCCGCATGTTTTGCTGCAATCATATATAGGATTTCACTTCTATAATACTTTATACCTGATTATATGAAGTACCTTATTTAATAATAGATGAAGTAAATCAATCAATGAACCTATGAAATGCCACTATAATGTTGTGCTATATCAGATTGATGTAGATGAAGACAACTAGATTTTAGCAGAGCTGGACCTTTCTGAAAACAATATAATTTGGTTTCCTCTAGTCATTTCGATGTGCAGTTTTGGGTAGAGTTCTGCAAATGAACTACAATTTTGAGAGAAATAAGGTGTAGGTCAAGATAGCATTCAAGGTTTAGTTTAAATAACTTAAACCAGACCTGCTCAAAGAAGTCTCAGCAAACAACTACTTGCCTGTATTTCAAGGTATTGTTTGATAATATGATACATCTGTGATTAACATTGTATGCCAATTCATCCATCGATCTTTAAGGTAAGTTACTTTTCTTAAATCATGAAAAACGTCTGCCTGTGTCTGTGCAGCTCATTTCCATCCAAATAAATGGCATTCATTATTATTTTCTGGAAAATGACACAGCTGAAATCTGTTAAATGAACAAATCCACATCCATCCTATAACTTCAGACTTTGTTCTTCTACAATAAGAAAGTGAATAGCTCATAATACCCTCTCCCTAAAATCGAAATTAAGCTAATTTCTACCTTTAAATTTGTTATTTTTTGGACTGAGCCTTACAGCACTAATATTTGCATGAAGCTAATATTGTGGAAGCTGCCTCTACATCAGGACCATCAAAACACTACGACACTTGAACATTTCACCACACCTTTTCCACAGTAAAGTAGGATCGTACAGTTTGCCCTCAAGCACAAATAAATCCCTAGAAATAATAATAGGATATAATATTCCTATAAGGAATTGCTTTTTTTTTTTTTTTTATTCTCTTTATTACAACATCTCTGCTGCTCTGAGCTCCACTCCCTTATTTGTCCAGCTATTCTATATATACAAAAAATATATATTTTTAAAATTTAAATCATATTATGATGTTTTTGTCTATCTTCACAGGACTAATACAGCATGTTCCTCCTTCAGCCCAAACAAACAGTGAGCATGTAGGGAGTGGCGGAGCAGACAGGAATGTATTAAAGGGAGAGAGGAGGAAAGGCTTTTTAACTCTGGCATATCCTGGATGACTTGGACAATGACTGCACTGAAACTGAAGACATTTTGACTTTACAGTTAATGATTATTTTCAGACATGCAGCTGGTATAGATTCGTATTCTCCCTCCATGTTACAGCCTCTAGTAGTTTATAGCCTATGTCTACGTTTATCATGTTTTTTATGCGATGATGATAATTTGTCTGGTTTTGGATCTGAGTGGAGTGGACCCTCCTAATGCAGATAATGTGCCTGTCACATTAAAGCATAACCATATAGGCTATGTACAGGTTAACGATGTCACTCCCTGAGGTGGCATCTTTCTCTTTACAGGAGTAGAGCCATTTACATCCATGACATGTCAGACAAACAGTAGGCTACTTACCCTGGTCAGAAGCGGTTTCTTCGACAGTAGCTATGTAGTCTGCGGTGGCTCGTAACCTGTTCGTGCGTCCTTGTCTTTTTCTCTATGAGCTCGTGGGTAGGCTATAAAGCAGTCTGTCCGCACGTTACCCTAGCTACCCGCCTCTGTGGCAGGTGACCGCGGCCTCTAGTCTTCCTGCACCCCGCTGTGACTGGCAGCTCGCTCCGCTCCCCTCGCGCTCTCTGACGTCACGGAGGAAAGCCCCGACCGATGACGTCACGCCGTCCAACATACGGAAACCCCACCCCGTTATAAAATAAACAGAGCTTTGTGTTGAGCTGGAGAGGTATCAATACTGTCTATAATCACGGCGCGTATCAGCAGCTTTTAAAACAGAAATAACAGACAAGTTTTTTTTTTTTAATTAGGCAACTAGTCCATATGGTATAGGCCTAATGCAGGCTATTGATCAGCCAATGACAGGGCTCCTCTGATATCGTTATTTTCACCCTGATGTCTTCAAAGATGAAACTTTAACAGGCTCATAACTTATATATAGGGGGGGACAAAATTTGCTATCATTTTGACTATCATTATTTCAGATGATGATGCAGTGTTTCCTGTTTTAGCATAGCAAAACAAATATTTAGGCTATTTTCTACACCAGTAGGCCATATCTTTGGGTGAGGGGGGGTCAAAATCTAAGCATATTTGAATTGGGTAAATTTGGACAGAGAAACTTAAGACAGCAGCTTCATTGCACAAAGATTCAGAAACACATAATACAAGTAAAATTAAAAACTAACTTTTCCAGGTTTGAGTTAGTTGTAGGAAGATGTAGCGTGCACATTTTGGAAGTTGACAAACAAAAAGACCTGCCTTATCTTTCAGGCCAGCATATGACACACTGTTCTTTGGCTAAAAACAAAATAAATCCAACATGTGGTGTATTAAGAACTTTTCTAACGGCAAACAATATTCTTTAGTTTCATCTTCATTATTTCACAGTAAAAGCCTTAAATGATGTAGTAAAAAACAAACAATGGTCACATATTAATTTACAACACAAACACAATGTGCACAGAGTATCATGATTGTAGGAAAGCATGAGATTTATTCGAAAGGGGAAAAATGAGGAATGTGACAATCAGTTGTTTTTTTCCTCGCTCCGGTCAGAATCTCCTGGAAGTAGAAAAGTTCTGACAACAAAAAGCTTCACAGCTAAAATAACCTTAAATAATAAAGTTATCTGCCTCCCTTCCCTCTCCCTCTCCAGCCTCCACACGGCCACCCAGACTGAGATCTTTAGCTCCAATCCTGGCCCTCAATGGGAACGGAGCAATTCAGGATTCAACCAGCTGCAAGACAAAGGGGAGAGAGGGGAAGACATGGTTTGGGTCAGAAATTAATCAAGGCACGGCTGATACTGAACACTTTCTCTGTCATTTAAATGCTGGAACTGTCAAGAGAATTGGCCCCAGTCCATCACTGAATAACTTCCTCTATGTTCACTTTAAAGTCACATTGGATTAAAGGTGAAGTCGATTTTGGAAAAACGATTGTCAAAATCAAACATTTCTTTGAGTAGATATTCAGACATTTTTCCACAAAAAGCAAATTTGAAAAAAAAGCGTTCTACAGAATCTCTGAATCTACATTTAAAAGGGAACGAAACAATCGGCAAAGGTTTTTCTACTTTAAAAAGGAGATTTCATTGAGCAAAGGAGAGGATATTAATGGAAAAACAGCCTAACATTTATCTGGTTGAGCCGAAGAGATTACCCTTTTTTTTTTTTTTTTTTTTTTTTTTTTTTTTTTAAGAATAGAATAAGTAAAAGACTGGAATATGCCTACTGGGATTCCAGAACATCTGCTATTGTTATTCCATCCCAACTACCCGGGAGAATAGACACATTGGTATTCAAGGGAAGGTGCAGGTGACAGAGTCTGCATGTAATATGTTCCCACCCAACACACACACACACACACACACACACACACACACACACACACACACACACACACACACACACACACACACACACACACACACACACACACACACACACACACACACACACACACACACACACACACACACACACACACACAGTGGCTACAGAGGAGGGCTAATAGGTCAAGTTCACTGCAGTGTTCCGAGGCAAAGTTTGTCTTTGTACAATATGTCATTCATTAAAAAGGAGGAAAAATCTTTATCTTTATTTTGTTAAGACAGCTCCCACACAAGGTGCCACTGTCAAGAATATTCCTTTGGCACAACATAGTAAAGCAGGAACTCTACGTACAATCTGAAGTCACGAGTCACAAGGCAACCAATAGAGCAGCAGAAACAAAAGCCTGAAGTCAAAACATTTCCAAGAAGGACATTTTCTGAAGGTTTGAGTGACCAACGTCCTTCAGCTTGTCTCTATGATCCAGTTCACCTCAGAGGAAATGTTCATAGTCTCATTGATAATAATGTAATTCATATTATTAGTGTGGGAGTATATCTATGTAACTGGCCTTTGAACACTGGACATGGATGTGAAAAATACATTCACAAAACTAAAATACAAAAGTCATATAGGGAACTTAATAAAAAAAAGTGCTAGAACAAGTGCTCTACATTCCAATCATAGAATGAAGTCATATTTCGTAACAAGGCATTTTACAAATCTTGATATGACAAGCAAATAAAATGACCATGATGCACTCTGTCTATTTTTGGCCACTTGGGGTCAGTGCAGGTCTCCAGGAAACAGAGCATATTGATTTAGCAATTAGCCATATCAATCAAATGCTGAATTAACGTTTCTCGAGTACAAAGTCTTTCAAAACGTCCCAAAGGTCATTCGTCCCAGAGGCTTGAGAGTGGGAGGAGGGAGGAGCAGTAGATGAAGAGACATAACAGGACGCTATAGTGAACGCTGAAGCAAAGGCATGTCCAGCACTGGACACAGTAACAGACACTTTCCCTGCGTTCCAAATCACATACTCTTTCTTTTTACTACACTACATACTAAAGCACAGAAGAGTTTTAGGGCCACAGGAAAAAAAAAAAAAAAACAGATAAGGAAGTTTTTTTTCCGTTATGTTGAGAAATGTCAAGTATAAAGATAGTTAGTGGGGCATGTATGTATTTTCAGCATACTACAATTGGCGTGCATATATTGGGACATCCTAAATCTTTTTCTGGCATACTAAATAGTAGGGAAGTATGGGGATTGGAACGCAGGGTATATTTAAACGCTCCGATTTGTCACTTCAGTTTTGAGCTGCAGGTCTGAGAATAAAGCATTAGCAGCACTAAAACTGATTTTCTAACGAATGTCTTATTCATATTTACCAGGGATTTGACATTGTGTTATATCATGTTGCCATGGGCAACAATTTAAGCCCAGTTTGAGTATTTTCTTTTTTTACTTTCAAAATTAGCATTAAAAGCAATCCAAATAAGCTATTAGCAGATCTTGTTTGCAATGTAGTACCCATGCATGTCAAAACAGTATTTGGTGCATTTCTCCCTATAAGCAAACAATAGAGGAGGAAATATAGCCAACAGGAAAACAGGAGATCTAGTCTATGTGCAAGAGAGTCAGAGCTTAAGGAAGAGAAAAGGGCAAAGTCATTGATTAAACAAGAGCAAACCTGTCCAGCAAACAATATGCAACGTCACTATTTTTAATCACCTTAAGACGAAAAGCATCTGTAGAAACATGCACGGCTTTCTGCTCGGCTCAATGTCAAAGACTTAAATTCATTTCTTTACAGGTGAAGCAGCAGCAGCGTAGTGCTAAGCGCAGATTTGTTTTGCCGATGATGACATCTACATTAGCTTGTTCTAATAGTTATAGCAAAGTAACTAAAGCAACTTTGAACAATCCTTTCTGTTTCTACAACAGGGATCACACTTTGTATTCTTGAGTCTCCATCTTCCAAAGTTACATGTTGTTGCCACTGGGATCAACTCTTGCATAATCTCCACCACCCTTCAAGTCAAGGAAGAAGAAGCCCAAACCCAAACAGGGAAAGATGAGGAAAGGTTTCTTTGATTAAATGAAGTGCACTTGGTCTTTACAGGCGGAGGCTCTGGCGGGGGTTTGCGTGGCAGCAGAGAAGGCAGCTACGATGGAGGCGAACACCACGTTTGGGTTCTTGGCAGCGTCCACGGCGGTGTGCAGGCCGCGGGCGCCGTAGTACTGCACCAGAGGGACCGTCTGGCGGTGGTACGCGTTCAGACGGGACGTCAGCGTCGTCTCGTTGTCGTCACTGCGCCGGATGAGCGGTTCACCGGTCAACTGAAAGCAAACGAGAGAGAGAGAGAGAGAGAGAGAGAGAGAGAGAGAGAGAGAGGGGAGAAAATACATAAGGAGACAGAGGGGCCTGGGTAAAGGCATTGATAATAACCACGGTATAGAAAAATAGTGTTGTTTTCGCCGATGGTCTCGTTTGCTGATACAGGTCGTTTGAGAGGAAAAATTTGACTTAAGTAAACATTTAAAAGTTCCTTGTAGGAGGTTGAAGAAGCTTTACACAATACTATAAAAAAACGATTTAATCAATCTTCCTCCTGCGTCAAAGGCAATTTGTCTCCACAAGCAGAAATGTTTAGAAAAACAAAACATTGACTGTCTCTGCGTCTGAGTTTGTAGATTTAACAAGATGAATCAAAGGAAGTCGCGTCAAAGCACTCAACACCGCGAAGTTGGTCGATTGTCATGTTCAGGTAGGTGGCAGTTTAAGTGTTTTTTTTTTTGCTTTTTGTTTTTTTCTTCTCTTCACCTGTTGTTGTGTATTTGATGTATTTGCATTGAATATTGTGTATGCATTGTTGTTTTTCCTTGGAATTTGTTTGAACTCGACACCATTGAAAATGAGGGTCACCCCTCAATTGGTCTCTCGAGGATAAATAAAAGTTAAATGAAATGAAAAAAGTGTTTTTACTACTTACGTCATCCGTCATGGGCTGTTTGGGGGGGTTGAACTCCTCATGGTACGAGCGGCCACTCGGCTGATGAATGAGTCTGTGGAAAGGCAGGGGAGACGGAGAGGAGGACAGAGCAAGGACAGAGAAGAAAAAAAAGAGTGTTAAGAGACAGCCACGGTGACTCACTAACTACTCCAGTGTCCTTTTAACGTCCCCCGCGCCGCTTTTGTTCTACTTGGACATGAAAAGGCAGAAACATGGCTCTTTGCAAACCACCCCGTCTATTCAGAGCAGTGTACAGATGATGCTTGGTGGTGACTGTGAAGAAAAAGGACATATTCTCTGCTGCAATACTAAACTCCAGTCAAAAGATTTCACAACACACATTTTCTAAAAGCGCAAACACGTGTTCATTTGAAATGCCTCTGAAAAACATGTCTGCCTATTAACTGTGTTCAGAGAACAGCAGCATGTCATAATAAACCGTAATAGAACGGTTACGTAAATAATCATTTGTTGCTCAAGATGAGACGTTAAAGTCATTATAAAAGGTTTGTACATTCTTCTCTCAACCTGTCGAGATTACAGATTATCAGTGAATTGGTGACAGGTCAGTGAAATGTTTGTATCATATCCACTACAAATCTATGGAGTCACTGTACCTTACATTGAGTTATGAAACACATATGCTTATTGCTTCACAGATAGGAGACATATTTTGTTGGGTGAAAAACAATCAAACATTTGTAATAAATAAACTTTTCTGTGGGAGATACAATGTTTAAGTCAGCGCCCCCTTCTGGTAATTCAAAACATATCAGGTAGAGACTTAATATACTGTACATTAGCGAGAGAGATCGCTTTTTCATGTCACTGACGATTTTCCCGCTAAAAATTTAATTTGTTTTCCATGGCTTTTGCAAATAGCCCACATTGAAGTTCTACGGGGCATGATAAAGGACAACACCAGGTTGTAGGCAGAAATAATTGTGTTTGTAAACCTGCACAATAGCAATGTGAAGAAGGAGAGTTTGTATTTTACTTTAATACAATGCAAGGAATAATACGTGTACTGCCAGCTAAGGTTCTATGGCCACACAGCCCTTTCATAGAGATATTTTTTGGCATTTTCAAGCTTTATTTGATACGGAGTTGAAATGGGGAGACAGAAAGAGAGGGGAGATGACCTGCAGTAAAGGTCCTCGGGTCGGATTTGAACCCGCGACCACTGCAACGAAGGCCCGAGCCAATATGGTGCACGGTCTATCCACTACACCACCGGAGCGCCCCCAACACACAGCCCTTTCATATCCAAACTGTGGAGGTCGAACATTAATCCGATTTTTCTCCTCCAAAAACTGCGCCATTTTCACTGGATTTTTTAAAAGTTTTTTTTCCCCACACATGTATTTTCTGAATAACCTCACCGCGGTAACCTCCATTAATCTCAAACCCAAACCTCTCCACATGCACTGCTGTGATATTGGAGCCACAGTAGGAACATAGAGGACGCTGGAGAGAGAGCACTAAACATAAATCCACTCCAGGAAATAGAAAAGTGTTTGCGGCAACACCATTTATCTTCGATCCTTCAAAAAGGTCAGCGCTGTCATAAAGGTCTGCCATTGGTCAACGTCAGTGGTGGAAGAAACACCGTGGTCTGAATAAACTCCATTATGAGTTAAAGTTACGTTCCAACACCATGAATTTTAGTGTCAACTGTTGAAATATATCTGAAAAAAACATGAGAGATTGTTAACTGATCTCGTCCTGAAATGTAGCCCTTATAAACCCTGATGGGACTTTTTATCTTAACCTTCTCAACACCCCAGTGTCCTTATCTATGAGATAACACCAAACACACTTCACCTCCGATGACTTTGTTGGTTTATGGCGTCTAAGCATGAGGTCACCTTGCAATAAAGGCACCTGCACCGCTTTTACTTTTCTTATGTTCACAAGTCACGTCTTAATATCATGACAATAACTCACAACTATAAAGTCATTGGTTGTTCCCTATTAATTAGATTATCAGACACTGAGCAGCTTTGATATTCAGAACATTTATTAATCAGGGACGGGCACGTTGACTTCTTTAAAGCTGTAATGTAAAAAAAGTAGTTTTAATAATTTTTTTGAAGTGTATTCTTTCTGTCCTGTTGAAAACATTCAGGAGGAGTGGGCTCTTGTAATGCAGAGGTACCGATCAGATTTACCGTGACACAGATATAAATGTCCAATGGGAGCTGCATTAGCTTAACTTGGGTGTTCACTGTGCAGCAAAAATAAATAAAAAATAAATAAAGGTTTTTTTTTCACTCTAGGTAAAGCCTCTCCACAAAGCAAAGTTAAATAGATACAGCTTGAAGGATTCAACCGGAGATATTTACTGATTTTGAAAACAAGCGTTCTCCAGAATCACAAACTGCCCCTTTAAGAATTCAACCTGCAACCTTCCAGACTTTTCAAAACCCCTTCAGACCGTGTTCTTTGTTAATGGCAGGCCTTCACGCTCCACTTCCCTCCAACATTATCTCACCGTCTGGCCTGTTCTGTTTCACTCTGTTCCTTCCACATGAATCTATCTACCTGCCCGGCTGGATTTAACTCGCTGACAGAATGAGGAGCTTCTCAGTCAAGAGGAAAAGAGAGCGAACCGACTGTCCTGGAAAAGCTTTATACCTCTGGGACATAAAGCAGATGGAATCCCTGCTCTGGTTCCTGAATAATTAATAGAGTCTGGTCTCTTACCTGCCACAGATCCTGCGGACCAGCAGAGAATCGTCAACAGCAAACTCGATGACAGAGTCCAGCTTCTCCTGTCTCTTGTCCAACAAATCGTCCAGCTGAAAGAGAATTGAACGTAAGACATGACCGATATGTATTGATCCCTGACTTCTCTTTAACATGATGAAAACTCCATCTGAAATGTCTCAAATGTTAAACAATATTTAATGTTTTGTTGTTGCTGAGTGAAAAATGAATGATTATTGATACTATTGATCAGCAAAAAAAAATAAAAAATTAACTTACAATAAATGTTGCCAGGTGATTACAATTATTACAACTATACAGAACTTTTTCAGAAAAGTTTGATTAAAAAAGCAAACCCGGCAATATCTAAAAAAAAAAAAAAATTAAATAAAAATCTTTTTAGATCATGTAATTCCACTCTGCACAGTGGAAGCGTCAGACGAGAGCGTCAGATTCAGTCCTCACCATCTCAGCCTGTTTGACTGTGCGAGGGAATCCGTCCAGCAGGAAACCCTTCTTACAAGGCGTCGTGTCCAGGTTCTTCTCTATCAGCTCCACAACCATCTCATCACTGACCTGACAGACAGAATAAACAGTATTAATATAATTTATCACAGTCTAATCTGCCCCATCCCACCTAGTAACAGCTGAGTCACATGAAAACAAGACATGCCTCTGATACATGTGATAATGGTCAATGTCCTTCATGACAATAAAAAAAAATAGTTATTATATATTAAAAAAAGACAGTTGTAGGTGGAGTCAGCGATTCTGGAGAAAGCTTGTTGTCAATATCACTTTTAATCAAAATCAGTGGATATCTCCTCAAGATCCGCTAACTGTCCGTAAAAAAAAATATCTTGTGTAAATACACAGCCTAGGCTCTGTAGAAGGGCATGTTGCTAGATACAGTGGCCACCCTTTGTTTACATTCCTATTTACAAAGCCTATGCTGTGTATTAACACTGGATTTTCTTTTTCACTACACACACACAATACAGAGATCTAAACTGATTTTGAGAAAAAGTGATTTCGACAACAAGTGTTCTCTTAGATTGCTGACTCCACCTTTAATATGTTATTTTGCCCCTTTTAGCAGAGAGATTACTTTAAGCAGATTACTTTTAGACTATTAGTTTTTGGCTCAGCTCCAATAAGAAGGAGTGGAAAGTCGTCAGGGAAAATCTGGGTTGTCGTCTAAGAGTTAAAAATCAGCAGGGGCGAAGAAAACATCATGAAGGGCTGCTGTGTTGTCAACAAGCTCAGAGTGAGGCCAAGGGGGAGCAGGGAAAGAAAAATATACCACACACACACACACACACACACACACACACACACACACACACACACACACACACACACACACACACACACACACACACACACACACACACACACACAACACACAGGAAAGAGGATCATGAGAAGCAGATGAGGAGCAAGTTACCAGTTTTCCAGCGTCCATGGTGGACTTGAGTCTCTTCCCGAGCTCGGAGCCTGAAGCGACCATGGCCCTCAGCATGTCTCCGGTGGCCAGGTGGCAGACACAGTACTGCTCCGCTAGCCGAGGGGCCTGAAGGGACAACCACACAGCATTTATTTAATGCAGGGAATTGGACATTTTTACCTATATACAGTATCTCACAAAAGTGAGTACACCCCTCACATTTCTTCAAATATTTCATTATATATTTTCATGGGACAACACTGAAGAAATGGCACTTTGATATAATATAACATAAAGTAGTCAGTGCACAGCTTATATAACAGTGTAAATTTACTGTCCCCTCAAAATAACTCGACACACAGCCATTAATGTCTAAAGTGCTGACAACAAAAGTGAGTACACCCCTAAGCGAAAATGTCCAAATTGGGCCCAAAGTGTCAAAAAAAGTGAACTCACTTTTGTTGCCAGCAGTTTAGCCATTTATGGCTGTGTGTCGAGTTATTTTGAGGGGACAGAAAATGTACACTGTTATACAAGCCTCACTGACTACTTTACATTGTATCAAAGTGTCATTTATTCAGTGTTATCCCATGGAAAGATATAATGAAATATTTGAAGACACAGACACCACAGTTAGTTAATTGACGTTGTTAGTGTCATATCAGGGAGATGAAGATGAAGAAAAGGAGTGTTCTGACATAGGGGTACAGAATACGTTTGTGCATTATAAGCTGTACTCTAATATGTTTCAAATGGCGTCACCTGCCATACAGAATCCATAAGCACATGAAATTGCATTTGCAACACAACTAAGGGCCAGTTTCACAGACATGGATTAAGCCTAGTCCTGGACTAAATGGAAATTTGAATGGAGATTGTCCATTGAAAGTACAATTTAGTCCAGAACTAGGCTTAGTCCATGATTAATCCATTATTTTCTCGGACAATTCCACCCAATACAGAATTTTCTCTTGAAAATAATCAACATCATGATTAATCCATTATCGCTGCATCTAACATTGTTTTTCACAATTCATTAAAATAATTGTGTTTTCTCCAACCACACACTGGGACATTCAGTTTACTATCATCATACAAGACATTCTCACATGTTTAACCTGTATGTGTAGATGATTTTTAATGCATTCCAGAGAACTGTTGGGGATCTTTTCTGATTTTGTTGTTGACTGATTGAGCAATTATTTCTAAATATAGGAATGCACAAGTTAACCTTCAGGGCATTTCATAAGAGCACAGATTGCCACAGCAGCCCTGTGTTTTACTGACAAGAGGAGACTTGAACCAGATTCCAACATGAAAGAGACCAAGAGATTTAACACGAACACAACGTGGGGATATCATTCATTGAAACGTCATTGTGGCCTTGGGTTGGTGCCAATAATTCAGGTCTTTCTCTCCTCATAGTCACTGAGCAATTTTGTTGTGAAACTGGATTCTCTTTCACAGGCAGAAAACATAAATTTACCTTCAAGACAGATTCCTAAAAATGCGTCTAAACTGCACTTATCTCCACTAAAATCTTCCTACTCAAAGTTTTTGATATTTTGTAGGTTTCTGGAATGATTATTAGTCTAACAAAACATGTATTATCCATGTAAGTAAACAATATATTAGTATGCTAAAGCTGGTGAACATATGAGTGTGCTTCTCCTTTGTGGTACATTCCCTTTTTTGTCCATTATTAGAAGACTAGCTGCCCGACCTGAAGCACTGGTTTGACAAGAATTAACTGAATAACTTTCGCCTCTTGTATTTGAGTGTGTTAAGTATGTTTAAGAATTATATTTATTTATATTGCTTTTAAAAACTGCAGGAAACTCCCTCTGTGTCAATTAACAGTTATGTGCATCAAGTAAGCTGTGCCATAAAGGTATCAACAAACCATTCAGTTGATCAAATTTTCAAAAATAGTGAATATGCACATTTTGTTGTTGTATATTTCTCAATCTTGTCAGTGTTGATAGGCGCTGAACTGCATGTACATGCTAGCGTTACATATATAGTGCATTTCGTATCTGTAAACAGATTAAGTATGTTGATGTAATGTAATGAATTCCAATGCTGTGCACTGTTATTATGTAATGTATTATTTATAGTGTGTCAGGAAGACTTGCTGATTGCCATGGCATCAGATAATGGGGATCCCTTTGAAATATAGAAATAAACCAATTTCTTAATGTCTTAATAGTTCAATAAAAGTAAATACTTCACCAGGAAACAAATGCTTCATGCAAACACATTTCCTAAAGACTCAGATAGTAAACAAGTTAATATAGCAGCTAACTTGATCTTAAAATTAGAAAAATAACCTTGAACTTTTGTTTTTTTCCTGAGTTCAAACTAGGTAATGTCATGTAGCTTAGCATTAGCATTAGCTGGAACTAATACCTTCCTGACCATGCGGCTAACTGCTAGCAGCTAGCCGGGTTAATAGCTCTCACCTGAGTCCCTTTCCCTGCCCCGGGAGGCCCGAGTAGGATGGCCCGGATCCCCTCCTGGACGTCGGCTATAGCCTCTTTCAGTTGCGTGCTGGGGGCCATGTCTAGACAGCGGAAAACTTTAGTTAAAGTATGTCCGTGTGTTGCGTCCTGGTGACACTTCAGTCAAAGTTAGCCAGGAGGAGAAAGAGACACGCCTCCGCCTTCACTCTAGACACAGAGAGCTTAAACCCCGCCAACCACGAGAAAAGACGGCGTCTGATTGGCTGCCACACGGGTCCGTCAGGAATTGAGCGTGTCGATTGGATGAAAAAGTCGTGTGACGTTTTACTGTGCAAAACCCGAAAAGGGCTTCAAAGAGTGAATAAATGTACATTTATTTTTATTATATATTAGTGACTTTAGTATCCATCATAGTCTTTCTTTATGTTAAGATGTTTTGAACATTTTATTTACCCTTATTTATTTCTAAATTAATCATTATCATAATCAGTATTTATTTACTTACTATTCTTTGTAATAATTATTTAATACACTATTTTGTCGGCTCTTTATTATCAGCTGGTTTTCTGAGATTGTCAATGAAAAGAAACTGAAAGAAAAATGCCCCGTCAAAAAGTCAAAATTGTCACAATGATTTGTTTTTCTAAAGCAAAACTTGCTCTATGTCAGTCTATTTGACACAAGACAACTTCTGATATTTATTTAGGCTTTTTTAAAGATTAGTATTTGTTATTATTGCAGATTCAAGGGGGTAAATAAAAAGAAAATTATTTTTTGTTTTACACTTTTTCCAATAACACAACTACCTGTTGCCTCATCATGCATGACGCTTTATAATGCCCTCCCCATGTTGGTCTGACAGGAAGTGTGATGTGGAACTTCTATTTAGTTCCTTTTAATCTTTCTGAGGGTCACACAAGTGAGATGTCTGATGCTGATGTGGTTTACTCTGATGTGAAGTTCACAAGAGAGGGGGGAAATGCCAATAGTAAGTCTTGCATAATATATATATATATATATATATATATATAGGGGAGAACGGGGTAATCTGAGCCACTTTTACATTTGCTCCCCTCTAAGCGAGCTAAAATGATTTATCACTCAAATTGACACATTTCCCATTAATTCAGGATGTTTCCTAGAAATGGGCATTAGCAGATTTTTTTCAAGACAAAGGGCAGTGAAAATATGATTGTTTTAAAAAAAGTTGTCATGTGGCTCCCTTTACCCCATCTGTGGGGTAAACTGATCCACTTACTTTTTCCAATCCATAACAACACATATTATAACAGTAAGAATCCTGAAAGCTAGCCACACATTCCAGAACTAATGTCGGACTAGTAAAAGAATGATGGGGTTTGGTCAATTCAGCAAAGCAAATTTTCTAAACACTTGAAAGTAACTCTGAACAAAATCAAATACAACATATTATATTTCAAAAGGTTTTAATAAGATTCAAAAGGAAAGATAGAACCAGTTAGATTACAACACAGTCTGGGGGTCAGAACACAGGACCCTTAGAGCCAGCTAGTGTCTTGGGGTCAAAGCATAGGAAAATCAGAACCAGCTAGAACAGCCTGGGACTCAGAACACAGGAGAAGACCCAACTGGATTATAACATCAGCCATACTCTACAACTAGGCCTACCCTACATTCCAGCCCTGAAGGTTACAGGGAAAGATGAGAAGGTGCTCTTTCCGTGTGGTTGCCCCAGGTCGTCTTCCTGGTGTATTTCCTTGGCATGATGGCTTTTCTACAATGTGTATGACATTAAAATAAAACATATGTCATGTAATATTACATTAAAATATGTTTAAGACTAAACTTAACTTGTGCCTCATGGTGGGGGAAAGTGAGACAGTGGCTCACTTTCCCCCACAGCATTTGGCTCACTTTCCCCCACTTCCACAATTTAAGAAAAAACTACCTCTCTTAGCATTTCAGGCTAATCTTCAGTTATCAGCATCACATGGTTTCATATGTTGGTAGTTCATCAACACGTATGCTAGAAGTGTTTCTACGTGAATACATTTGCTTTGGCACAACAGTTGATTAAGTTGACAGGAAGAAAATTTACTTTTACATGCAAAATACCTATTTTGGGGAAAAAACATGCTTACCACAGCACCGTGAGGTCCTCTCTTTCAGGGCCATGGGGAAATGAGAGGGGCTTGAAAACATATATCTCACATGAACACAAATGTTTTCCGTTGCCTAGATACAGGGGGTGGCTCACATTACCCGAGGCCTCATATATATATATATATATACAGTATCTCACAAAAGTGAGTACACCCCTCACATTTCTTCAAATATTTCATTATATCTTTCCATGGGACAGCACTGAAGAAATTACACTTTGATATAATGTAAAGTAGTCAGTGTACAGCTTGTATAACAGTGTAAATTTACTGTCGCCTCAAAATAACTCGACACACAGCCATTAATGTCTAAACTGAAGGCAACAAAAGTGAGTACACCCCTAAGAAAAAATGTCCAAATTGGGCCCAAAGTGTCAATACTTTGTGTGGCCACCATTATTTTCCAGCACTACCTTAACCCTCTTGGGCATGGAGTTCACCAGAGCTTCACAGGTTCCCACTGGAATCCTCTTCCACCCATTCATGACAACATCACAGAGCTGGTGGATATTAGAGACCTTGCGCTCCTCCATCTCCCGTTTTAAGAAGCCCCAAAGATGCTCAATAGGGTTTATGGCTGGAGACATGCTTGGCCAGTCCATAACCTTTACCCTGAGCTTCTTTAGCAAGGCATTGGTCGTCTTGGAGGTGTGTTTAGGGTCATTATCATGTTGCAATACTGCTCTGCGGCCCAGTTTAAGAAGGTTGAGTGCACGTTTTCAGCGTCATACCAAGAGGTTGGCTTTGGAAAATAGACGTATGAATACTGCCAGCATTGCTGCAGGTCTTGAAGGGGTGGGGGGTCAACCTGTCAATGCTCAGACCATACGCCACACTCTGCATCATACTGGTCTGCATGGCTGTTGTCCCAGAAGGAAGCCTATTCTAAAGATGATGCAAAAGAAAGCCCACAAACTGTTTGCTGAAGACAAGCAGACTACGGACATGGATCACTGCAACCATGTCCTGTGGTCTGATGAGACCAAGATAAACTTATTTGGTTCAGATGGTGTCAAGTGTGTGTGGTGGCAACCAGGTGAGGAGTACAAAGACAAGTGTGTCTTGCCTATAGTCAAGCATGGTGGTTGGAGTGTCATGGTCTGGGGCTGCATGAGTGCTGCCAGCAGTGGGGAACTACAGTTCATTGAATACTAACATGTACTGTGACATACTGAAGCAGAACATGATCCCCTCCCTTCATAAACTGGGCCGCAGGGCAGTACTGCAACATGATAATGACCCCAAACACACCTCCAAGACGACCACTGCCTTGCTAAAGAAGCTCAGGGTAAAGGTTATGGACTGGCCAAGCATGTCCCCAGACCTAAACCCTATTGAGCATTTTTGGGGCTTCTTAAAACAGGAGATGGAGGAGCGCAAGGTCTCCAGTATTCACCAGCTCCGTGATGTTGTCATGAATGAGTGGAAGAGGATTCCAGTGGCAACCTGTGAAGCTCTGGTGAACTCCATGCCCATGAGGGTTAAGGTAGTGCTGGAAAATAATGGTGGCCACACAAAATATTGACACTTTGGGCCCAATTTGGACATTTTAACTCAGGGGTGTACTCACTTTTGTAACCGGCAGTTTAGACATTAATGGCTGTGTGTCGAGTTATTTTGAGGGGACAGTAAATTTACACTGTTATATAAGCTGTACACACGCTACTTTACATTGTATCAAAGTGTAATTTCTTCAGTGCTGTCCCATGAAAAGATATAATGAAATATTTGAAGAAATGTGAGGGGTGTACTCACTTTTGTGAGATACTGTATATATATATATATATATATAAAAATTAAATATATATTCTATATTGGACTCATGGAGAACGCTTATTTTGATTGATTTGAATTCATTGAAAAAAAATAATTTTGATCAAATATAATGGATTTTTCTTCAATAGCCTGCATGTTATGTGACCCATTGACTCCAAATTATTCCAGACATTGTGGTCTTTCTTTCTTTTTCTCAGAATTATTTTATTTGTCATTATGTGGCCTTAGTTTTACACTGCTTACACTGCATGTCAATTTCCAAATATCAAAAGTTTTACTAAAGCATTATTTCTGTTCCAAATTTCTCAGTTTGACTTTCTGGAAAGATGGGAAGCCAAATGACACTGATAATGAGGACTGTGTGAGGATGGGAGAGCAAGCAGTAGCTCAGATCCTGGAGTGTTGGTTTGATCAATCCTGCCAACAAAGTCAAAGATATATTTGTGAGAAAGCTGCAGGAAGTGGACGTCCACAATGTGTCTTTGGTTCATCTTAAACCTCAGAGCAGCGTGTGGAGCATTCATCCGAGAGGTTGCCATTAGATTTTCCATTAAACATTAGTTTTACTGCTGTGATATTAGGCTAATAAACTGAATAAATAGAAACATAATAGAATAGTCTCGACTGAGTGCCTCTTTTAAAAAAAAGAAGTTATCATTGATGTGTGTCGAAAATTTGTAGTTGAAAATGCCACCTAATTTTTTTATCCATTGATAAAAAAAATATCAATAAACTCATATTTGTGTGTATTTTTTAAAGGTCTCTGAAGAAAATGTATTGAATATTTTACTACCGTTCATTCGTTCATTCCAATGGACAGAATGATTTTTATTGCATATGATTTTTTAATACACTTAGAGTAAAAATCCACCATTGCAACATTTATTTGTAGTGTATATAAAAAAAATGTAAAGTTAGGATGGCATAGACCATATACTTCTATCATGTCTTTATGCTTTTTGGAAAATTAGTATATGTTAATATAACAGATTCAAGGGGGTAAACATATGAAGAGAAGATAGTATATTTTTTGTTTAATCCCTTTTCCAATAGCTCAAACCACGTGTTGCTTCATCATCATGCGTGACGCTTCATAAAGCCTTGTGGGTCCAACAGGAAGGAGATTTTTTAACAGGGTGATGTGGAACTTTTATTAAGCTGTATGTCTAACTTTCTAATGGTCATGGACGTAAAATGCCTGAAGCTGATGTGGTGTACTCTGAAAATGCCAAAAGTAAGTCTTACATATAATACTTGATCTAATCTTATCCATACATCTACCTATCCATCCACCCATCCATATATATCTATCAAGTTAAAGAGTGAAATATGAATGACTAAACTTACCCATTGTGTCTTGGTCTTGCAGGTACAGCTTCCTCCTCAGCTGAAACCACACACTCTGAAGTCAAGAAGTCTGGAAGGGTCAGCCATCCCCAGAGCTCACTGGCTGTTTGAAAATAAAAAGTTGAATAAAATAGTAAGGTCATATTGCCCTGGCATGTGCTACTTTATCACAAGCCAAAATCCAAATATATACAATTTATATTAATATGAAATAGACATTAAAGCTAAACAATGCAAAGACTTGGATTTGTGTGGCAACACAAACAAAAAAGTTGATTGTGTTTTTCTTTGAAGACAGCTATTATTTTCCCATTTAACTATGAGAAGGGGATAAATATAGGAAGCCATTTATTTGACAAAGTTATTATTATTATTATTATTATTATTATTATTATTATTTGACAAAGTTAACATTTACCCTAACAGCTCATTTAAAAATATAGGCCTATATGAATATTGGTCCACTCCTTTTAATGTTCATACACTGCCCCCTTCTGGAGAGAGATCTACATTATTTCATCACACTGCCTTCTCTTAAAACAAATGTGACTGAGTGAAAATGAAAGCAGTTCTGTTGGTGGGTTCTCGGTTCTTGCAGAAACGGCAGATTACAAATCTGTCCTTCTTGGAAAGCAACACATTGATAGGGCCTACATCATTCATATTTAACTCAGCCAAAGCAGTCAGATACCAACAAAATAGGTGCTTCCTTGTAAGATAATGTATTTATTCATTCGTTCATTATTATAATATGTTTATTTTTGTTTCCAATAAAAGTAAATATCACCAATGGCTGATTGACAGTCTTGCCATGCGTAGTAACGGTTGCTAGGGTCGAACGTTGGTCTATATTTTTTATTTTGTTTTTAAATCCTGTTATTTTCCCTCTGAAGTTGTTATGTGCTGACATCATCCAATGATGTAAGGCAGCGAAGGTTCCAATAACCAAAAACAAAAGGTTCCATGACGTCAAAATACGTAGAATGCAAAGAATGAAAGTTATAAGTAGGACCCAAGTCCAAGGTTAATTTCTGTTTTGATTTTCAGAAAGCACTTTCACACCGTTCCAGACACGTGACACAGCGACTACAAACAGCGAACTCACGGGGTAAGACAAGAGAAGAGCAGATAGATTTCCTTCCTTCCAGGGGCCGCAATGGAGACTCACCGCCCGCCGACCAACTGTTGCCCGAAACACAGGTGGAGCAATCAGCAGGAAAGCTGGGCGCATTTGAGGAGTCCCAACCAAACCCTGATACGCAAGCAGCGCCCTCTATGGATGAGACAAGAGAAGAGGAGATGGAATTGGCCCTTCCAGTGGCCACAACGGGGACCCTCCGCCCGCTCGTCCAACAGTTCTTGGGCAAACTGACCGCGGTACAATGGGTCAACCTGGAGTCCAGGTCTGTTGACAAGACAACAGAAAGTATTCTAACGAGAATGTGTGTGGAGATAATTCGCATAGTATCTGTATACATTTATGAGGCGTTCAAACAAAGCCGTACACAGCAGAGTAACTTGCGGAGACCCAGTGGATCACGACAGAGCATTTCTGAAAACCAAGTCCTCCAGTGTCTTGGTGACACTATTTCACTGACGTTTGCGGAGGCGATGGGTGTTCAACAAGACATCCGTTGCCAGAGCACAAAGGATGTTAACGAGCTCGTGGTGAAAGAAGTGACGGAGAGAGTTAACTCCGAGCTCTTCAAACGTAGTGGAAGCAGCGCAGGCAGCAGCGAGGAGAGCGGAGCGCTGGTGTCCAAGCCTTCCATCCACAGACTTAAAGTAATGGTGAGACATGTCGTAGAAATCTTAACTAAACGTGCAGGAAAGATGGCATGCAAGGCGAGGAAGAATAAACGCGCACAGAGCCCATTTGAAGCTGCTGGGCCTAAAACACAGGTGGAAGCATCAGCTGAGGACGCATCTGAGAAGTCACGTGAAACCACTGTGACTCCTTTTGAAGAGGATGCGTTGCAAAAAGTTTATTCAGGGGGAAGCTTGGTTATGACAGCCACAGAAGCTGTCAAGGATATCCTGGAGAAACACTCGAGTAATAGCAGTCATCTTAACTCTAACCATAACATGTCGATGGAATATGACGTGCTTCAGTCCAGCACCACTAAATATACAGAGGAAGCAGCCTCTGAGATTGTTGACATAATAATGGAAGAACTTAACTTGGAGAGAGATAGTTTCAAGAGGAAGTTCCAATCAGAGAACACCTCTTACCAAGCTTCCTGCTGGGGAAGAGTGGGAGGTCGAGTTAAAGGCTTTTTTGCCCACAAATTTGCGAAAGAGACCATCTTTAGCTGTGTGGCTAAACTGAGGACTAGCCTTGGCAGCGTCCCACAAAATGTAGATGAGGCATCAGTCAAGTCACTGATTTACGGGGTTGATTGCCTGGTGGAGGAAATGATCCCACTGGAGGAAGATAGGACGTCTAGAGGCAGCACAGAAGACCTGGGCTTTTATGACAGAATTGCCGAAGAGATTTCAAGCGGCCAGCATGAACATTTTGTAAAACAGGTGAGTTTTGTATTACACCAGCACCTGTCACCTGAGAGTAATGGACAGAAGGTGAACATTCTGTCCGAAATTAAGACAGAAGTGGACACTTTCATGAGGAGGATGTGTCAGTGGCTCAGATGTCAGTCTGAACAGCATGAGGTAGAGATGGACCAGGTGAGCATTGCTGTGAGCCAGATCAGGACTGTAATGGGAAGTCTCACATCCCTTACAGAAGCACTGAATATGGCAACTTACTCTGTCCGACCTGTGCTTGAAGCAGCCCTGGGTTCTAATGGTGAAGCTTCATGCAGGGCCGCAGCATGTGAGCCCCCAGTACAACATGTCTTCCAGTGGGACGAACTCTGCAGCGTGATACTGGTGTCCGGGCTGGTGAATAAGATTGTAAAAGATATGTCTATTGAGCTATCCAGTGACAGCATGGAGAATATCACCAGGACTCTGAAGGAGATGCTTTGTGCAGACATTGCAGGCTGTGACATCGCTGTCAGGCCAATGAGTCGCTATGTTACGAGGATCACCAGGAACGTGCACAGGGACCTGTGTAAGAAGATGGGCAGTGCAGGGGGACTAAGGATTAACCTGCTGTCATAGGATCCTTTAGTCCATAAATGCATAGTGGAGACTCTTAAAATGCACATGGTGGTGGCGCCAAAAAAGACCAGCGCCATGAACAGGTTCTTAAAATCTGTTCGTAACACCATGGCCAAACCATTTGCCAGGTGTAGCCGTAATGTGTAACCATCAGTGGTTAGGGTGGGTGGGACAGACCGTCTTCACAGCAGTCCAAATCTCTGCTGTGAAAAAGGCCTTGAGTCCAGAATCATGTCCAGCTTATTCTCTGTGCTACCAGCCTGTCTGTGCTAGTAGCCTGTCAGGGCTAGTAGCCTACGCTCAGAGTTTAACCTGGATATGACACAGGACTCCAGCTCTCTTACAGGGCCACACAGGTGCCTCAGTGTTCAACACTGTGGCCTCACAGCGAGAAGGTGAGGGTTCAAATCTGGACTTTGACGAGTACTTCGGTTTCCTCCCACATAAAAAAAAAAATCATCAACATCAGAAGATTAAAAAAAAACACCAGAACAACAAAAAAATATAATACAAATTTAAAATCAACCTTTCTGTTTCAGAACTTTTATTTTCTCCTGCAAAACACATCGGTAAATGTGTCACTGAACTTCTACTTGTTACAGCAGAATTTAAGCTAGTGATGTTAGCTACCTCTGTCCAAGGTCCTGAATCTTTAGTCTAGACCTATATGATGCTGCTGCCCAACGTCTGAATTGTGCTAGTCTTTAGTGTGTGATGTCAACACCATCCAAGGTCTTGACTTTCTATCTCAGCCACTATGTTTTATATCAGTGTACATTTAAAATATTTGGGTTTTGGACAGGTACTTGTAGACAATAGAAACAATTTAGTAATTGTATAAAAGCCATTTTTTCATTCAATGCTGAAAATGACTAGGTTTTTAAAAATGTGAAAGATGTCGGATGGTTTTTGATATTTGTCTTCACACTGACACTCTCACTTCATTTATTATAATCATTAAAAGCCTAACGACTTCCCGGAAGCTCTGACTTAAAATTGTTTACATACACACTAAAAGAAGTTAATCAATAACCGCAAACACTACCAGTCAAGTCAGTCAAGTCAAACTGTATTGTCATTTCTTAAAATATGCAGGCAAACATAAGGATCGAAATGGCGTTTGTCTCTGACCCACGGTGCAATAGGAACAATAATAATGATAAAATAAAGTAGAATAAGATAAAGATAAAACAATGTTTACATTAAATAAATTCTAAATACTAAATAGTGCAAAAAGGGTAAAAAAAAAACTGTGTATAAAAAATAGAATAGAAAAGTAAAATGTAGATAAATGAAATTCAAATGTGCAATGTAATGTACAATATTTACAATATGTGCAATATGCAGTCAACTGGATGTGCATTTTAAGGCATTTTGATGTGCAGGCTGAGTGTGAATAAATATATTAAGAGTTATCGGTTCAGAGTTCTTAGCCCAGAGTTCTTGGGGGCAATAGGAGGGGGGTTCACAGTCCAGTGGTGGTGGGAGCAGAGGAGAGGGAAGGAAGAGAGGGGACAAAGTTAAGCTTCCTGACAGCTTGGTGGATGAAGCTGTTTCCCAGTCTGGAGGCTGGAGGCTGCAGGCTGAGGTACCGTCTCCCCGATGGCAGGAGGCTGAAGAGGCTGTGAGAGGGGTGGCTGGGGTCACCCACAATGCCGGTTGCTTTGCGGTTGAAGCGAGAACATTAAAAATTCAAACATGGTGATCTTGGATTCTTTTAATGTAGGCCTAATGATTGGCTATTATAAAAAAATGCTGTTATAGACTATTTATCTATTTTTGCTATATATTTTTAAATTACTAGGCATGAATTATAATTTATTTTTAAGTTTATTCCCACCCCCCCTCCCCTATCTGCAGTTATTTTGCAAAAGTTCAAACACACTTGTTTTTATAGTTTTTAGAATTCTAATATTACTGGTCCTGCTCATCCTGCATAGTGTTGGAGCCTATTTAGATAATATTATTCTTTTTGATTGCTTCTGATTGATTATGGTAAAATAATAATTATTTACACTATTTATTTATTATTGTTTTTCTGTAGCCACAGTCAGGGCCCTCCTCCTTGTCAGGTGACCCTCCTCCCGTGATTTGGGAGTGAGGACAGCTGGTGCTGGAAGTGATTTTCTTTTGTCTGTGGAAGGAGTGAGGAGTGATATAGTTTTTTGACCGCTAAATTACAGTTTATATTGTTTATCTGTTTGAAGTCAACCCAGAGATGAGATCGTTTTTGTTTCTGTAAATAAATCGTTATACTTTTGATTGAAACTATCCCTCCGCGAGTGCCTTTTATTTAGTGAGTCTTAGACCTCCTCCTCACGCACTGCTCTAATGTTTTTGACCATCACTTTTTTTGGAACACAAGAGTAGCCGTAACAAGTCAAAAAACTTCACTGAAGACTCCAAGGAGAATGGAGAGTGAGAGTCGGTGGCGGAGAAACGGCGGATCCAAGCGACCCCCGCCGACAGAAGAGGAAGCCGTGAGTAAAATCAGCTGATCGGCTTTATGAATGAATGCGCCGTTGCGTTACAAAGAAACAATTGAACACTGTGGGATGCAAAGTTGTGTACTGTGGATGTGGACTGCAATAATACGGGGATGTCGGAAGGATGTTTAAGGATAAACTAAACGGAAATTAAAGAGATTTGTGATGATGTCTGATGCACCTGAGACCGCAGCTGGGTCTGAGGAGTTGATATCGCGCTTAATTGCTTCGCGCAGAGGCAGATTGGGAGCGTGTACGAGGAAAATAAATGAAATAAAGGCTTTGATGACTGATGTTGGAAATGTTGATAAAGTCAATGACACATTTGAAGCGTTTAAAGGAGCTGTGGATGAATTTGTAAATACTCATAAATCTGTGCAAGAACTCTTGTCGGTGGATGAAAAGGAAACTGACTATTGTGACTGGTATGAACCCAGAATGATGAACCTGAATTATTTCGCAAGAGAGGTTGATTTATGGAAAAGAGAAATTGCACAGTCAAGAGTTGGACCACTGGACAGCATATCAAATGTGTCACGCAAATCAAAGTCTTCGTCTTCCATTTCCTCAGTCTCCTCAGAGTTAAAAAGGGCAAAGGCGGATCAGGCTGCTGCAATGGCACGAGCTGCTGCACTGAAAGAAAAGCTCGCTTTGCAACTGGAGGAAACAAAACTGAAATCAAAGATGGAGCAAATGGAGTTGGATGCAGACCTCGCAGCATCGGCTGCTAAAATAAAAATCCTTCAAAGTGACGAGGTGGAGCAGGAGCCACTGGGTGATGGCATGAATGAGTATTATGGCTCTCACGATGATGAACTAGAAACAAGGGAGAGCAATGTGGAATTCATGCGATTAGGTGCCATACCCAAAACTCCACTTCACCAAACCATCTTAAGCCATCCCAGACCTCCCCCTATGAGTTTCCCAAGACCTCCCCCTATGAGACACATACCAGAAAATAAACCTCAAATAAAGAATGTAACTCAAACATGCAAAACTGGAACTGCAAATCATAATCACACCATAACCCATACTGCACAAGATTACTCAGACAGAGGTGTTAATGCTGCCCATGATAACTTGGATGTCGTTATTCGAAGACAAAAGGACATAGCAGAACTGATTGTCTCACAGCAAAACCTGTCTAAATTACCTGTGAGAGAGATTTCTGTGTTTGATGGTAACCCATTGGCATATCAGACTTTTATCCATGCATTTGAACACTGGATTGAGGACAAAACTAAAAATAATCGGGATAGACTCTACTATCTCGAGCAGTTTACCTCTGGTTTGCCTAGAGATTTGGTTCGTAGCTGTTTGCACATGGATGGAGGCAGGGGCTATAGTGAAGCAAGACGCCTTTAAAAGAGCACTTTGGGGATGAAATAAAGATTTCTGGAGCTTACCTGGAGAAAGCCTTGAACTGGACAGCGATTAAAGCTGAGGATGGGAAAATGCTGCAGGCATATGCAATGTATTTGAGAGGATGCTGTAATGTAATGCAAGATTTACAGTATTTACAGGAACTTGAGGTCCCATCAAACCTAAGGCTAATAGCATCCAAGCTACCCTACAAGCTCCGAGAAAGATGGCGAACCACAGCTTATGAGACACAACAGAGAACTGACAGGAGAGTCAGATTCCAGCACCTTGTGGATTTTGTGGAAAAACATGCTAAGATGCTTTTGGATCCATTGTTTGGTGACATTCAAGACCAAATCACAATGAAAGGATCTATCCCAAGGGGCAAACATGAACTAAAACCAATAAGAGGCAAAAACAGCAGCTTCGCTACTTCAGTAGCAGTGAATACAGAGAAAGCAGGATGCACTGTAAAGCAATCAGCTGTTGCACAAACACCTCCTCAAACCACACCCAGTCCTATCGTCCCTTCCTGTGGATTCTGCCATGGGAAACATGCTCTGATTGACTGCTCACGATTCAAAACACAGTCGCATGACAACAAGGTTGAATTCTTAAGAAGCCATGGACATTGCTTTGGTTGCCTACTAAAAGGTCATATAAGCAAAAATTGTAAGAGAAGATTAATGTGTCAAGTGTGTCAAATGAAACATCCTACTGTACTCCATATTTATAATGCAAGAGGCCCCAAACAGGAAAATCGAACAAAGGCCACTGCCGAGGCAGAAGAAACCCCTATAAGCAGCGCTCTTGTTTCAGCAGGTGATGCAACTGGGGCCGGGAGGGACTGCGCACTTGCGATTCTTCCAGTCAGAGTTAAGGTGGCAAATGGGAGCAGGTACATTCAGACCTATGCTTTCCTCGATCCCGGCAGCACGGCAACGTTTTGCACAGAAAACCTAATGAACCAGCTAAATGTAAAAGGACGCAAAACAGAGATACTTTTGCGAACAATGGGACAGGAGAAGCCTGCAGGGACCTATGAGGTCAGAGGACTGGAGGTGGGGAACTTGGAGGGCTGCACATATCTGGACCTGCCGAAAGTTTACACACAAGGCAAAATCCCTGTCTCAAAAGAAAACATAATCACTCAAGCTGATTTGAAGAGATGGCCCTATCTCAATGGTATCCAGTTAAAGGAAATTGAGGCAGACATTGAACTCCTCATTGGAACTGATGTTCCTCGAGCAATGGAGCCGTGGAACATAATAAACAGTCATGAAAACGGACCATATGCAGTCCAGACCTTACTGGGATGGGTGGTAACTGGACCACTCAGTGTTGATAGTGCTGCAGAATATGCTGGGCCCATTGCTGTGTCAAGTAACAGAATCTCTGTTGTTGAGTTGAAGGATCTACTCGTCAGACAATATAACCAGGATTTCTCTGAGAACATGTACGATGAGAAAAATGAGATGTCAGTTGAGGATAAACGTTTTATGGAGATTGCTTCCAGCTCAGCATTTCTTAAAGATGGCCACTATCATCTACCACTGCCCTTCCGGGATAAAGCCAAGGTCATGCCTGATAACTATCACACGGTAAAGGAACGCACACTGCACCTTATGAAAAAATTCAAGAAGAATAAGATGTATGCTGAAGAATACACCTCTTTTATGGAGGACATTCTCAAAAAAGGTTATGCAGAAAAGGTTCCACCTCAGCAGCTTCACAGAGAGGATGGACGGTTGTGGTACATCCCACATCACGGTGTCTACCACAAACGAAAACTCAAACTGAGGGTGGTGTTTGACTGTACATCCTCATTTCAGGGAAAATCTCTGAACAAGGAGCTCCTCCAAGGTCCAGACTTAACAAACACCCTCATTGGAGTGCTATTGAGATTTCGCCAAGAACAAATAGCAGTTATGGCAGACATTGAGGCGATGTTTTATCAAGTACATGTTGATGAAAAGGACAGAGACTTCCTGAGGTTTTTGTGGTGGCCAGAGGGTGATATCAGCAAACCACTTGGTGTTTACAGGATGAAAGTTCACCTCTTTGGCGCTGTATCATCCCCGAGCATTGCTAATTTTGCCCTGCGTCAAACCTGCTGATGACAACCAGAAGCATTACTCTGATGAAGTTATGAAAACAATCAAAACTAACTTTTATGTGGATGATTGCCTCCGATCTGTGGCAACAGCTGACCAAGCCATAAAGCTCGTCAAAGATCTCACTGAAGCCTGCAGTCAAGGAGGCTTCACCCTGACAAAATGGGTCAGCAATAACTGTGAGGTGTTGGCAAGCATTCCTGTGCATCACAGAGCAAAAGCAGTCAAGGAACTGGACCTCGATAAAGAAAAGCTGAAAGAACAAATCACAGTTGAACCGGCACTTGGAATCCACTGGAACATGCACAGTGACACCTTCAGCTTTAAAGTAACTGTAAACAGCCGGCCTGCAACCAGAAGAGGGATACTCTCAACAGTAAGTTCAGTTTATGACCCATTAGGTTTTCTCTCACCTTTCATCCTGAAAGCCAAACAACTACTCCAAGAACTCTGCAAATCCAGATATGGATGGGATCAAGTTATTCCTCAGGAATTTGCAAGGCCCTGGCATAGATGGATGGAGGAGTTAAACCAATTACGGGAGTTTCAAGTAGCAAGATGTATAAAGCCTGACAACTTTGACCCAGTGGAGACTGCTGAGCTGCATCACTTCTGCGATGCAAGTGAGTCAGGTTATGGTACAGTAAGCTACCTTAGACTAACAAATCACCAAGGCATAATTCATACCTCCTTCATATTTGGAAAAGCCAGAGTCTCACCTCTCAAGCAGATCACCATCCCCAGGCTTGAACTCACTGCAGCGACACTGGCTGTAAAAGTGGATCGGATGCTGAGGAAGGAGCTGCACTTACCACTCACAGATTCAAC
This sequence comes from Hyperoplus lanceolatus, assembly GCA_026929865.2. Classification (NCBI taxonomy): domain Eukaryota; kingdom Metazoa; phylum Chordata; class Actinopteri; order Uranoscopiformes; family Ammodytidae; genus Hyperoplus; species Hyperoplus lanceolatus. The sequence goes on along the minus strand of CM049413.1, from coordinate 5,711,858 downwards.
TTTCTGGACAGATAGCACGTCTGTATTGAAATACATTCACAATCAAACCAAGAGATTTCATACATTTGTAGCCAACAGAGTTGCAGTGATCCAGGATCTCTCCCACACAAGCCAGTGGAGATACATAAGTTCAAAAGAAAATCCAGCTGACAGCGCCTCCCGAGGGTTGCATGTGGAATCCTTCTTAAGATCAAGATGGCTGAAAGGTCCTGAATACCTGAGCAGAGAGAGAAGGACATGGCCAAAGGTCACACAAGATCTAGGAGAGATATCAGCAAATGACCCAGAGGTGAGAAAGGTCGTTACAGTTAACAGTGTGGAAAAGGAGATCACAGTCAACAGTGTGAGGATTGAAAATCAACATCCCATATGCACATTAATCAAGTATCACTCATCATGGAACCGACTTCAGAAATCTGTGGCCTGGATATTAAAGGTGAAAAGAATACTTCAACTGCTAAGTCAGCTAAGAAAGAATCAGACACATGTGTCTTCAAAGACGAAGAAAGAAGTAAAAGACAAGCATGGAACACAAAACCTATCAGTGGAGGATATGCAAGAGGCAGAGAGAGCTATCATCTGCTTTGAACAAAGACGCTACTTCAGCCATGAATTCACTCACCTGGAAAATGGCAAAACCCTCAGTTCAAGAAGCACCATCTACAAGCTGGATCCGATTTTTGATAACGGCATCCTGAGAGTAGGAGGTAGAATAAACAAAAGTGCAATGCCAGTGCACCAGAAAAACCCAATTATTCTCCCCAAAGGGTCTCACACCTCTCACCTCATCCTACAACATATCCATCATCAAGTTGGACACTCAGGGAGAAGTCATATGCTTTCCAGGCTAAGGCAAAGGTTTTGGCTCCCTCATGCAAACACCTTAGCGAGGAAAATCATCAGAAACTGTGTATTTTGCAGACGCATGCAGGCACGACCTGGAGAACAGAAAATGGCAGATCTTCCTGCGGATCGATTGTATCCAGACTTACCACCTTTTAGTCACGTTGGCATTGACTACTTTGGTCCCATTGAAGTGAAGAGGGGACGAGCTCAAGTGAAACGTTGGGGGGTCATCTTCACCTGCCTGGTGAGTCGAGCTATCCACCTGGAGATGGCAAATTTCCTCACCACAGACTCATGCATAAACGCTATACGCAGATTCATCTGCAGAAGAGGATCAGTTGTAAGTATCAGGACTGACTGTGGGACAAATTTCATCGGGGCCCAAAGGGAACTGCAAGAAGCTCTGAAAGAGCTAAATCATCAGAAAATTCAAAACACCTGTCTGACAGAAGGAATAAAATGGATTTTTAACCCTCCTTTTGGAGCCCACTACGGCGGAGTCTGGGAGAGACTGATTAAACTAGTCAAAAAGATCCTCACATCTGTTCTAAAACAACAAACACTGGACGATGAAACTCTATCAACAGCGCTGTGTGAAGTAGAAGCCATCCTAAATGACCGACCAATAACTACAGTGTCAAGTGACCCCAATGATTTGGAACCGCTAACCCCAAACCATTTGCTTCAGCTGAAGGCGAAAACAACAATGCCACCAGGAGTTTTTGAAAAACATGATCAATATTCCAGAAAGAGATGGAGACAGACACAATATCTTGCAGATCTCTTCTGGAGACGTTGGACAAAAGAGTATCTTCCGCTCATGCAGGAAAGAAGCAAGTGGAACAGCATAAGAAGGAACTTGAGTCCTGGGGATCTGGTCGTCATCGTTGACAACACAGCACCAAGGAACTCATGGATGATGGGCCTCGTCATGAAGACATTTCCAGATGACAAGGGCTTCGTGAGAAGTGTTTTGGTCAAAACCAAAACCAGTTTGATTCAACGACCGATAGACAAGCTCTGTCTTCTAATGGAGGCAGCAGGATGAACGGAGGGAGGCCGTGATCTTCCAGCCTTCACTATGGACTGTTTCAAATACTTTGACATGATTATGAACTTTGACATGATTATGAACTTTGATAGGACAGAAAGTCATCATTAAGTAACTAAATGAACTTTGAATTTGAAGAAGTATAATTAATTTCCATTACGTAATTATTCTATGGGCTCCTTTGAATTTTATTTGTGTAATTGTTTTGCTAAAGCCAACAATTAGGGGCCGGGATGTTGGAGCCTATTTAGATAATATTATTCTTTTTGATTGCTTCTGATTGATTATGGTAAAATAATAATTATTTACACTATTTATTTATTATTGTTTTTCTGTAGCCACAGTCAGGGCCCTCCTCCTTGTCAGGTGACCCTCCTCCCGTGATTTGGGAGTGAGGACAGCTGGTGCTGGAAGTGATTTTCTTTTGTCTGTGGAAGGAGTGAGGAGTGATATAGTTTTTTGACCGCTAAATTACAGTTTATATTGTTTATCTGTTTGAAGTCAACCCAGAGATGAGATCGTTTTTGTTTCTGTAAATAAATCGTTATACTTTTGATTGAAACTATCCCTCCGCGAGTGCCTTTTATTTAGTGAGTCTTAGACCTCCTCCTCACGCACTGCTCTAATGTTTTTGACCATCACTTTTTTTGGAACACAAGAGTAGCCGTAACACATAGTGTTGTTTATTTTTCTGTTATTTTATCCCTTTGAAGTCTTTGGAATGGCATGACGTCATTCAATGATCAAAGGCAACAGAAGGTTCCCATGACAAAAAAAAGGTTCCCATGAAAATATGTAGAACACATAGAATGCAAGGTTAGTTTCGTTTTGATTTTCAGAGCACGTTCACATTGTTCCAAGGAAACGTGACACAGCGACCACAAACAGCGAACTCAATGGATAAGACAAGAGAAGAGCAGATGGAATTGACCCTTCCAGTGGCCACAATGGAGACTTACCACCTGCTCGACCAACTGTTATTGGAGTTCTCCAAAACACAGGTGGAAGGATCAGCAGAAGAGCTGGATGCATTTGAGGAGTCAAAACAATCCCCAATCACACAAACAGCGCAATCTATGGATAACACTCCTGTTACTCCTTTTGAAGAGGATGCATCACAACAAGTTTACTCAGAGGGAAGCTTCGCTATGAGAGTCAAAGAAACTGTCAAGAATATCCTGGAGATACAATCCAGGATATTTTTGACACATTCTTGGTCGATGGAATGGTGTAACCATAACATGCCAGAGGAGGAATACTACCTGCTTGTGTCCAGCAATTCAAACCATATTGAGGAAGCAGCCTTTAAGTTTGTCAAAATAATATTGAAAGAACTTAATTTGGAGACCAATGGTTCTGAGAAGGAACCGAGACCAGAGAACACCTCGCGCGAAGCGCTCTGCTGGAAAAGAGTGGGACATAAGGTCAAAGGCCTTTTTGTTTTGTTTTTTGCAAAAGAAGCAGTCTACAGCTCTGTGGAACAGCTGAGGACTAGCATTGACAGCGCCTCACAAAATGTAGATGAGGAATCAATGAAGTTTCTGAACTTCTATTTGGAATGCATGGTGGAGGAAATCCTCCAACAAGAAGAAGGCATGACGACAAGACACAGCACAGACTATTTTGCAAACAAGTTAAGTAGAATGTTGTACCTCCACCTGGAACTTGAGGACAAGGAACAAAAGGAGAACCATATGGCCATTATTAAGACCGAAGTGGACAATTTCATGCAGGAAATGTGTCAGTGGCTCAGACATCAATCTAAACAGAATGAGGAACAGAAGGACTTGGTGACCGTTACTGTGCGCAGGATAAAGCAAGAAGTGGAACGTCTGACATCTCAGGCTTCCAAACGGCGTTCCTCCAAGCTAGGGTTCCTCCCACATTGAAAAAAAAAATAATAATGTATTCAACAAAATCTAAACACCATCGGATGAGGAAAAAACATCAGAGCAACAAAAAATAAAAAATAAACATCAACCTTAATGATTCAGAACATTTATTTCCTGCTGCAAAACTGCACATTGGTAAATGTGTGACTACAATACTACTATAACTCCATCATAACTTCGATTACCAGAAAATGGTTTGTCATATATTTAAGACAATAGAAGTATTACATTTATAGAAGCCATTCTTCATTAATTACTGAAAGTGACTGGGTTTTAAAGTTGGTTAAGAAGTCAGATGGTTTTGGATACTTGTCTTGACACTGACACTCTCACTCCATTCATCATAATCATGAAAAGTCTAATGACTTCCTGGAAGCGTTTAAAAACACACTAAAAGAAGAACACTACAGGGGGATTTTTAACTTTTTATTTCTCAGTCGCTTGGATTACAGGTCATCATTTTCAAAGGGAATGAACTTATACCTCCTATTTGATTTGAATGCATAATGTAGGGGCTTAGACTGTACATTTACCAGAATGTTAACCTAGGTGTGTGGCACAATAAGCCTGTTAAAGCTCATTGAACAGTCAATTATTTGATACAATGTTATGTAGGCTTCATTAAGAGGGAGATTTATACGTGTCCTTTATGTTATATATGTGTTCATGGAAGTACAGTGTTATTAATTGCCAGTGTAAAAAAAGGCAATTTTGAATATGCATTCTCACAATAGTAGCAATAGTAGGCTATATTTAACAAATGTTTTATTTTAATATTCACTCCATTAAACCCAGCCATGAACAGTTAACCACAACAAAGCAGGAATGTCATTCAGTAAAATATGTAGCATAATGAAATGATGAACTCGCCATTAGAAGAGATAAAGTCTAGGGCTGGATGCGCTTCAACAACCCTGGGAATGGCGCCGCTGTCCAAGGTCCTGAACTTCTGAACCAGGCTGCTGTACGTGAAGACGGTCGCCATTTTCCAGAGTAACGAGGAATGAACAGCCCACTTCAAATATTAATTTCTTCTAAATTTAACTGATTTAACTCAGTGTTTTATGTAGTTTGAATTATTTTTTGTAGTGGTTGGGAACAGGCTATAATAGACTTTTTCCTTGATTTAGATTTTTTTTAATTACTAAGCCTAAAATATAATTTTTATTTACTTACGTTTTTTATTTTTCCTATCTGCAGTTATTTTGCAAAAGTTCAAAAACAAGTTTTTTCTGTTTTTTACAATTCCAATATTACTGGTCCTTCTCATCCTGCATAGTGTTGTTTATTTTTTAACTTTTTTAACTGTTATTTTGCCTTTGAAGTCGTTGAAATGGCATGACGTCGTTCAAAGATCAAAGGCAACTGAAGGTTCCAATGACAAAAGAAAAGTTCGTATGTCGTCAACAAATACGTAGAATGCGAGTTTATAAATAGGACCCAAATCCAAAGGTTATTTTCGTTTTCATTTTTCAAAGCACATTCACATTGTTCCAAGGACACGTGACACAGCGACTACAAACGGCGAACTCAATGGTTAAGACAAGAGTAGACCAGATTGAATTCGTCCTTCCCGGGGCCACAATGGAGACTCACCGCCCGCTCGTCCAGGTCCAAGTATTCCCCAAAACACAGGTGGAGCTACCAGCAGGAAAGCTGGGTGCAATTGAGGAGTCACAACAAACCCCTGTTAGGCAAACAGCGCCCTCTATGGATAACACTCCTGTTACTCCTTTTGAAGATGATGCATCACAACAAGTTTACTCAGAGGGAAGCTTTGCTATGATAGTCAAAGAAGCTGCTATGAATATCCTGGAGGAACAATCAACTAAAATCAGTCCCGTTGATTATAACCAGAACATATCAGAGCAGGAATACGATATGCTTGTGTCCAGCAACACAAAGTATATTGAGGAAGTAGCTTCTAAGATTGTTGAAGTAATATTGGAAGAACTTCATTGGGATGGTTCTAACTCTAAGAGGGAGTCCCCATCAGAGACCACCTCTATCAACGAGCTCAGCTGGAAACGAGTGGGACATAAAGTCAAAGGTCTTTTTGTCCACAAATTTGCAATAGAAGCACTCTTCAGCTCTATGGTAAAGCTGAGGACTAGCATTGACACTAAATCACTAAATGTAGATGAGGCATCAGTTAAGTTGCTGATTATCGGGTTGGAATGCCTGGTGGAGGACATGCTCCCACGAGAGGAAGACATGAAGTCAAGAGGCAGCAAAGACTACTTGGGCTTTTATCACAGAATTGCCAAACAGATTTCATGCGGCCAGCACGAATATCTTGTAAAACAGATCAGTCAGGTATTGTACCACCACCTGAAACCTGAGGACAAGGGACAAAAGGAGAACCATATGGCCGATATTAAGACCGAATTGGACACTTTTATGACGGAAATGTGTCAGTGGCTCACCCATCAGTCCAAATCAAATACGGAAAGGGGGGCCATGGTTACCGTGACTGTGCGCATGATAAGGACGGCAGTGGGACATCTGATGAATCCATTGTAGCCATGATTGTAGCAGACAGTGTGATGGAAAGATACGCTTCCAAACAGGCATGGCGCAGGGTTCCTCAAAGTTATTCGGTTTTCTCCCACATTGAAAAAAAAATGGTATAAACAACAAAAATCTAAATAACATCGGATAAAGAAAAACAATAAAAGCAAAAAATAAAAAATAAAAATCAACATAATGTTTCAGAACATTTATTTTCTGCTGCAAAACTGCAAATTGGTAGATGAGTGACTAAACTTCTACTATAACTCCATCATAACTTTGATCACGATAATTGCTTGTTATAAATAATTTAAAAAAAAACAGATATTTGTAATACACCTGTTTAAGACAAAGTCAAATTGAGATCTAGATGTAGGCCTATATTTGTCTTCACACTGAAACTCTCACTCTTTTTTAATAAAATCAATACAATACGTTAATCAATAACAGCAAACACTAAGAGTTTTATTTCTCAAACCTATTACACAGTCACTGGGATCACAAGTCAATATTTTACAAAGGAATTGAAAAGGGTATAAGTAAACAGCATGCTCAGAAATACAGGGACAGAAAGACAACACACACACATAAGGATATGACAAAGGCATTTTACTTGGAGTACAAAAATCAGTGAGGAAAAAAATACTGACAGTGGCATCTCACCTACCTACATTTATCTCCAACAGCGGTGATGAACACTGACTGAAGAAATTAGGACAGATATTCACATGATTGCGTTCCTAAAAGCTAACTTTCAAGTTTATAGGCCTGGTTTCCCCAAAAAACATTTAAGTCACAGTTAAAAGGTTTCTAACACTTTCTTCCTGCTTTTAAAAAAATGTTTTAACCCTGGAACAAAACATCCACAGTGGGACTTTTCCAACTGCTGAATGCACCACAAATTAGTGAAGCACAGACTTTATTCATCAAATTAATCAAAAATACTTTTTAATATTAAAGTTATGTCAGGAATAATTAAAGCATGTTTCATAAGCTTGTTGTTTTGGGTGCCAGTGAATATAAGTGCAATATTTGTATTATCAGTCATTTGAAATTTTTTAGATTTGTTCAAGATGGAATTAACTTTACAGTACAAAACCAACATATTTACTTTCTTAAATTGTTCCAGGTATTTCTGTTTTTGTAAGTGTAAGAAGTGCTTTTTATTTGTGCATTTGCCATGTGGAAAGATCCTTCTACTAAAATATCTTGGGGGGTGGGTGATTTAAATTTCCTTACTATTTCTCCACATTCTTTCTATCCTTCCATTAACCAATTTTGATCTCAGGCTTCTCCAACCAGCCTTCCTGATTCCTCATTTTCACATAGGCCTAGTAGTATTGTTACGATTCATGTTGCATCGTTTTTTCTCTGTTACTTTTTATGCATCCTCTTCCCCTTCTTCCTCAAACTCTCCCTCTTCCTCGGCCGTGGCGTCCTGGTACTGCTGGTACTCGGACACCAGGTCGTTCATGTTGCTCTCGGCCTCCGTGAACTCCATCTCATCCATTCCCTCGCCGGTGTACCAATGCAGGAAGGCCTTGCGCCTGAACATGGCGGTGAACTGCTCGGAGATGCGTTTGAACAGCTCCTGGATGGCTGTGCTGTTGCCAATGAAGGTGACCGCCATCTTGAGGCCTCGCGGGGGGATGTCACACACGGCCGTCTTCACGTTGTTGGGGATCCACTCCACGAAGTAACTGCTGTTCTTGTTTTGCACATTCAGCATCTGCTCGTCCACCTCCTTCATGGACATGCGGCCTCGGAACACGGCAGCCACGGTGAGGTAGCGTCCGTGGCGAGGGTCGCAGGCGGCCATCATGTTTTTGGCGTCAAACACCTGCTGAGTGAGCTCGGGCACTGTCAGGGCGCGGTACTGCTGGCTTCCCCTGCTGGTCAGAGGGGCAAAGCCGGGCATGAAGAAGTGCAGACGGGGGAAGGGAACCATGTTAACCGCCAGTTTCCTCAGGTCGGCGTTAAGCTGGCCAGGGAAACGCAGGCAGGTGGTCACCCCGCTCATGGTGGCTGAAACCAGGTGGTTCAGGTCGCCATAGGTGGGCGTGGTGAGTTTGAGTGTGCGGAAACAGATGTCGTAAAGGGCTTCGTTGTCTATGCAGTAGGTCTCATCTGTGTTTTCTACCAGCTGGTGGACTGACAGCGTGGCATTGTACGGCTCAACCACTGTGTCTGACACCTGAACGCAAAGAAACAGGAAACATCAACAGCTGTGGAAATGCAACAAATTATTTACTCAGAAATCAGACAGGAAAACACTACAACTGCTTTATACTATGCCTTCATAAGACGAGCATCAAAATATGATATTCATATTTGCTATCTTTGATGACAAATTACCTGAAAATGGTAGATTAACAATTTATTGTATTGTACTGCAAACAATGGGACACTCATTTACTGTGTTACCTTGGGAGAGGGTACCACACTGAAGGTATTCATGATGCGGTCGGGGTACTCCTCCCTGATCTTGCTGATGAGCAGGGTGCCCATGCCGGAGCCGGTGCCTCCTCCCAGGGAGTGTGTGAGCTGGAAGCCCTGCAGACACTCACAGCTCTCAGCCTCTTTCCTCACCACGTCCAGCACAGAATCCACCAGCTCGGCCCCCTCGGTGTAGTGACCTTTGGCCCAGTTGTTTCCTGCTCCACTTTGACCTGGGGAATAAAAACATGGAGGTGATGATTCAAGGAAAAGATGTTTATACCCAAGTCAGGTCATATTTTGTCTTTGGTAACATTTTAAACAATAGATACAAAGTTATTTGAAAAAAAGGAGTATCCTTTCTTTCCAGCCACCTGCTCAACAACCAAACTAAAATTTAAACAAAACTCAAATCAGTGTTAAACAATTTTTTTCTCCAATTTTGAATCGTAAACTAAATGTAACATGTTTTGAAGCATCCTGCAGCTATATCAAAGTCAATGAGTAAGCTGAGGGTCATATGGTTATATACTGGGTTGCATGGCAGGTGTGAGCTTCGCTGTGCAGCATGACCACTATACTGCCATTATCATCTAGTAGACCAGCCCACATTAAAGTCTTCTCCAGAAGGGTATGTTCCTCTTACCAAAGACAAAGTTGTCGGGTCTGAAGATTTGTCCAAAGGGTCCAGAGCGGACTGAGTCCATGGTCCCTGGCTCCAGGTCAACCAGGATGGCTCTGGGCACGTACTTCCCACCTGACAAGAATCACAAAATCATGTCAGACAACTTAAAGCCTTGTGTATTGATAAACCTTCAAGAAACAAGTTATTTCCACTGCAAAAGTCCACTAGAAAAAAACTGAAATGTAAAAATTTGGGAAGGTTGTCATTTCACATACATGAGTGATTCTGAAAACGGAATGTACTCACCAGTGGCCTCATTGTAATACACACTGATCCTGTCCAGCTGCAAGTCGCTGTCTCCATGGTAGGCTCCTGTTGGGTCGATGCCGTGCTCATCGCTGATCACTTCCCAGAACTAAACACAAAAACACAAAGGCCAACACATCATCAGTACAGAAGCTGTGTGATGGCTGTGTGTGACTTTGTGTTGAAATCACGTCTTAAAAAAAGTGCAATCACACACAGCCGAATGTGAATGTGAGAGACACTTAGTTATTTTTTTCACTTTTTATTACCTGCAATAAATTATTCTAAAACTGATTAAAAACATGAACAGTTAACACAATCAATCTTTCGCTTGGCTTAAACCCTGAATCATACATTTGCAGCATTCATTCAAAAACAGATTTTACACTTTGTAGTTTCTAGCTCCCTTTGTTTTGTTAATATTGCATGAAATGCTTTATGTCTTTGCCATAATCTGTGCTTGCTTGTTTGTAATTGCTTCAATTGTCTGCAATACGTTTGCAATGTCTTTCTCCAATATGATTGGGCTTGCTATGTTTATAAATGTAAAGTTATTTAATTTAACTATTGCCTATTAACAACCGGCCGGAGACTACAGCTGTAAATGAGCTGCTAAAACTGCTCATTTTACTGCACAGTTAATTGAAGAGGACTCTCCACAAAATCATACACTAAATTATATTCAGTCACAGTTCTGAAAATGCTCCTTAGAAAGAGGTGTCTTTGTGGACTGATTTGGACCATAACTGTTAACCCATTTGCTAAAGGGAAAGAAGGGAGTGGTATACAATCCCTCTTCTGTGTTCCACTGCTTATCAGGAACCTGCCAACATCTGATTCTCTTCTGAAGTCACAAGATCACCTGAAAACAGCTCAGAAACAACTCTTCAGCTTGATTTACAAAATGAGGAACACAGATGCTAAATATTTGTTAAAATGGAGAAATGACACAGCCCTGGTCACATTAAAGTCCCATGGGGTTGTACTGCCTCTGTTGCTGCAGGGTCAGTGAGAGAGGAGTTTACTCAGAAGATTTTATACGGCTGAGACTTCAACTCCGAACTCAGTTAAGATGTGAGCACAAACTGTCACACCAGCTCAGTCAAATGACCTTAATCCGTGACATGGCCTCTGTGTGTGTGTGTGTGTGTGTGTGTGTGTGTGTGTGTGTGATCCGTCTTCCCTGTGATCACCATGGTAATGGTTTGATAAATTTATTCGTGCAGTTTTGGGTTTAACAAAAATCTTAACCTATATAGCATTTTATTGAGAAGATCTAAAAGCCATATGAATACTGAATGATGACATTATTTACAATATTAATCACTTACATTTAAGACAATCTGGCCTATTATACGCCATGATGTTTGATCGGTTTCAGAATAGCACAAACGAACCAAATGAACATCCCTCACATGCAACAAAATAGTGAGAGTGAGTCACCACAGCATGAAGCAAATTATACTGAAACCTGTCTGTGGCGACAATTCACTGGATCTTAAATGAAAGAAGCAACATTTGGGACCAAAGCAGATTTTCTCTGGAACTAGGAAGTGAGTGAGTTCAGACACATAATCCATTATGAAATGAGGATGACCTCAGCCTCACTAAGTCCCCTGTAAATCCACATCAGGGCCTTTGGGTGGGGGAGACACAGTCACCCCATATGTTGCTACCACCACGCCCCTTATTGTATCGCAAAGGTCCCGGAAGCAAGTGTTCTGAATAAGTATGTAACAGGCAAAATATCATTATATTACCTCAAAAATGAAAAACGTATTAACCAATAATTTATTCTATAAAATGAAAGAAGCTTCTTTAGGTTTGTTTAAGTCAAGACCAAGAAAAGGATGGGCGAGACCAAAAGTTAAGGCCAAGACCAGACCAGAATTACACAGCTAAAATAAAATGTGCAACATGCATTGACCTGAAAAATCCACATAATCGCAACAACAAAACACCCACTAAAAAAAAATGACTCCTTCATTCACTAACCGAGAACTTCAAAAAGTGGTATAGTTGAGAACTAAAACACAGAAGTGTAGAGTAGAACAGCCAGCATTTAAATATTATTTTTATATTTGTATTGTGGTAATAATCACTTAATGCAATATGAGTCAACAACGTCATTAGGGTCACTGGTGATTTGGAGTGATGAGCATGTGATTAAGTGACTGGATAAACAGCTATTTAGATCACTTCATCTGTGCTTTCAGGGCAGCAGACACAGAGACACTTGTTATCTATCCCCCCTCCCCCTCCCCCCCCCCCACCCCTCCTGCTGCGTTCCTCTACTCTGCTTTAGCAAATTTCTCCTTTTTTAACCCTCTTCTCTTGCCCCCCTCCCTCTCTCTCCCTTTCTCTTTTCCCAGTGACAAAGAGCCCGGCTCAACCACAGACTGTATATTTGGGCTCATCAGGCGTCCCGAGGCAGCAGCTGGTCCCACGCGTCTGCTCAAAATCTGACCAGTTTAATTAATTCTGGATCAACGACTTAAGTCACTGTTTTGTCAACATGTTCAAAACATGAGAATTGTTACTGTATTTAATACGCAGGAACACTATGTGAAGATTACTGCTAAATCATCTCAGCAATACAGCAGCATCACTGCAATATTAATAAGTCAAAGTACTAAAATCTTTACAAACCAAACGTGCTTATGGATTTCTACTTGTGTATAACCATAGACATTATAAAGGATCCTTTATCATGTCTATGTGTATAACAGTCGACTTTCCTGTACTTCGTGGTATGACCCAACACATCACTATGTAAACAGTGATTTGTTGTTTTTGTTTCATACTTTATTTATTTATTCATAAAACATTACGTAGCCTACTTACAGCCTTTTCTCATCCATTGTTTCAATACCATTAGGTCATTTTTCTCTATTTCATTTGTGTTTTAAGCTGAATATTATTTATTTTTTAGTTTTAGTGCAGTGGACTATTACCCTTTTATTAAAGTAGTTTTTGCTGAAAAAACAAATAGCCTATTCTTAAGAGGCAGGAAAAACTCTTATTTTTAGTATAAAGGCTTGAGGAAGAAGTAGTAGATCCACTGTGGTAAAATACACCCTGGACCATGTTTTTGTCTGAAACTCATTTCAGACAAACGAGTGAAACGAGCAGCATGAAATGTTTAACTGTGAAGCAGAAAGCTGGGTTGCAAACGATAGCTAGGGCTGCATTGTTACTGGTCCATTATTATCTATAGGCTAAATAAATAAATATATCTTCTATTTTGATTTTATGCCAAATTAATTAGTTTGGCTTTATTTTTGTCATCAGCAGCATAGTAGGCTATTATTTTATAAAACTGTCAAATACATAAAATAAAGGACTATTCTCACCGAGGTTTGATAATGAAATGCGTATATAACTGAAAAGAGAAAGAAAAAAAATGTAATAGCACTATGAATTAACTAAAAAATTAAAAATAAGAATTGTAAATTTGTTCTCAATAATATAGCCTAGTTCTTCTTACCTTGGCACCAATCTGGTTCCCGCACTGGCCGGCCTGGAGGTGCACGATTTCCCTCATGATGGATCGGATGATAGTTAGTGGTGACAGTAAAATGTTGGATGAGACAGATGAGCTGACCCACTGACTGCAGACAGACACGCTGAGGTGAGGACCGGGTGAGCGGCTCTGAGCACTGAAGTTTTGGGACGGTGCCGTCCCGGAGTCCACGCTGCTGATTGGATGCTGTCGCTGCAGACCTGGCGCTGATTGGCTTGAACGGGCAGACGTTTTTTCAGTAAGGGGTTCCCTTGTCCTAAAGGCAAGGACCGGAAGAGGAGAGGGTTTTGTCATCAGTGCCTTGTTGGATCTTTTGAATGCTTAATATAATTGATACAGCAGGTCAAATCATACTCTGTTTTAGCCTCTTTTGAAGTGTATATGTTGTAGGCTACATAAAACGTGCCATTTCCCTCTCAGAAAATCAGATTTTCAAAGTATTATTTTAATTGTGTTTAAGGACTAATTTGGTTTAAGTAGACCCTTACATGTAAGAAAAATATGTGGTGCCATCTCAGGCTATTTTTATTTATTTTTTATTTCCATAAAATAATCAACATGGGCATGTGCTTTGTCAACCGCGTTACCAACACCAACTTGTATTGAATAAGTAATGAAGTGAAACTATATTTAGGGACAAAACAAGCTATTCTTAATATAAATAACATTTATAATTTTTTTTTCATTTAACTTTTATTTATCCTCGAGAGACCAATTGAGGGGTGACCCTCATTTACAATGACGTCGAGTTCAAACAAATTCAAAGGAAAAACAACAATACATTAACAATATTCAACGCAAATACATCAAATACACAACAACAGGTGAAGAGAAAAACAATTGAAACATTTACACAGTGGTGAAATTAAGTGGTAGCAATTAAAATTAAATGGGTGAGAGTACAATATAGCCTAATTAAAACAGTTACAGGTAGAGTTTGGCAGATTTAAAATAGTTTGTTTAAATTGGTTAAAGGATATGAAGTTATTTAGTTTAATTTGTTGCTGTAAGTTGTTCCAGGAGTCAGGGGCACTGAAGCTAAAAGCTGTCTTTCCTAGCTCAGACCGGGCTTGTGGGACATAAAGCATAAGCATGTCAGTGGAGCGGGTCTGATAAAGCCCATCTGAGATTTGCAGCAATTCAGTTAAGTAACGAGGAAGCTTCCCGGTCAAGGCTTTGTAAATTAAAATATGCCAATGTGCGTCACGTCTCTCTTTAAGGGAGGACCACCCAACCTTTTCATATAAAAGACAATGGTGTGTGTCATAAGCATCTCCTGTGATGAACCTTAAAGCAGAGTGAAAAACAGAGTCCAGGAGTTTAAGACATGAATGTGATGCATGCCGGTAAACCACATCACCGTAATCAAGGACAGACATGAAAACTGCTTCAATAATCCTTTTCCTACTAAATAAAGGGAAGGTGGTTTTGTTCCTATAAAAATAGCCAATTTTTTGTCGTAGTCGACGAACAAGATTTTTTATATGAAAATTAAAAGTGAGTTTATCATCTAACCAGATGCCAAGATATTTGTACTCTGTGACTCTTTCAATTAAGAATCCATTATTTGTAAAAATATTAAAATCATTCAAATTTGTAGTTCTTGCTCTGGAGAAACACATATATTTGGTTTTGTCTGTATTTAGAACCAGCCTGAGGTCCACTAGACAGTCCTGCAGGGTGTTAAAAGAGCTTTGTAGGTTCTGAATAGATTGGTGCACCGAATCGGAAATGCAATACAGTACTGTGTCGTCAGCGTATAGATGGGCATGACAGTTTTTTAGCGATGAAACAATGTTATTTATATAAATTGTGAAAAGAACTGGACCTAAAATTGAGCCTTGTGGGACACCATTTGTAACAGTTAAAAACTCAGATTGGTATCTCCCGAGTTTAACTGACTGCTGTCTATCAGAGAGATAATCCCTAAACCAGCTACATGCAGAATGATCAAAGCCAATGTCATGCAGCCTCTGTAAAAGCAAATGGTGGTCAACAGTATCAAAGGCCTTTGAAAGATCAATAAAAAGTGCTGCACAGTGCTTTTTCTTGTCTAATGCTGTAACAATGTTGTCTACAACCAAAGTCACAGCAGAGACAGTACTGTGGCCTGCCCTAAAACCAGATTGGAATGGGCTCAAAATGGAAGCACTAGTTAGAAATGTTTTTAACTGATTATTAATAAGTGATTCTAGAATTTTTGCCAGGCATGGGAGTTTGGAAATTGGCCTGTAGTTATTAAGATTATTTTTGTCACCACCTTTATGTAAAGGAATTACGTGAGCTTTTTTCCAAATTTTAGGAACTATTCCAGAGGAGATGGAAAGATTAAAAATATGGGTTATTTGTTTTGATATTATATGTGTCGAAAGCTTGATTGAAAACGGGTCCAAATTGTCCTCTCCCATGTACTTCTTGGGGTTGATGGCGAGGAGCGCATCTACAACAACACTTGTGGGAAGAAGATCAAGGCTGAAAATAGGAGTTTGAGAGACAGGCGGTACGTTACTACTGGTTGTAGAAGGTGTACAACCTCCATTTTGAAAGAGTTGACCAGCAGCTACAAAATGTTTATTAAAAGCTAAGCCAATCTCTTTTGATCATTGAGAGTGTGACCATTTAATTTGATCTGAGTGGGAACTGTGCTAGAATTGTTTTTATTATAGTTCACAGCTTTCCAAAATAGTGCAGGGTTAGAGTAGCAGTCGGAGATTAATTCAAGGTAATATTCGGATTTGGCTTTCCTGACCATGGCTGTACACTTATTCCTAAATTGTCTAAAAATAGTCCAATTGGTATTATCTCCAGAGCGTCTAGCTAGAGACCATGCTTTATTTCTTTCAGAAAATAAATCAGACAGTTCACTTGTAAACCAGGGGTTTGATCTATTTTTTACTCTATGCTTTTTAAGGGGCGCATGTTTGTTTATAATTGAGGTGAAACTATTGATGAAATAGTCTAAGGCTAACTCAACATCCGAAATTTCCGTAGTGAGTTGAATGTCACTATGACGGAGATCACTTAAAAAGGCTTGCTCATTAAACCCTTTAAAATTACGCTTAATTATGATTTTAGGTTGAGATCTTTTTAAATGAATACTTCTGATACAGGCCACTGGGCAGTGATCACTAATCCCGAGCTCAAAAACACCAGCTGAGACTATTTTATTTATTTTATTTGATAGGATTAAATCGATTAAAGTTGATTTTGCTGGGTTTTTTAGATTGGGTCTTGTGGACTCAGTTATTAATTGTGTAAGATTAATGTTGCTACAGATTTCTTTGAAAGGTTCAGAGGCACCAGAAAGCCAATCAACGTTAAAATCACCCATCACAATTACCTCTCTATTTACATAACTGGAGAGCATATGTGCTAGATCGTTTAAGGAGCTAGTAACAGCAGAAGGGGGCCTATACACACCAATTACAACAAAACAATCATTTGATGATAAAGATAATTCTAGCGCGATAAATTCAAAACAATTTGGAACAGAGACAGCATGTAAAAGTGTTACAGAATAACAGGATTTAACATAGACAGCCACTCCCCCACCCCTTGCGTTTCTGTCTATTCTGAATACATTGTATTCATTTATTGCCACAATAGAGTCATCTGTACTCTTCTTTAACCAGGATTCAGTCAGAATCAAGACATCTGGATCTGCCTGGGACACTAAAATCTTTACATGGTCTAATTTATCATGCTGCAATAAACTTCTAATATTTAGATGAAGAAAACCCAAGCCCTTTCTTGATTTAAGAATTTGTGGGGAATTTAGTTTAGAGCAAAGGGGGTCAGTGATGTCTGGGATGAATGAAGGACAATTTGAGGTGTTGTTATGAGTTAAATTGGGGGATATTTCAGCAGGATCCCTGGGGAGATCTTTTTTAATGGGGGATGATTTGGTAGGGTCGTGCTGTGGTAAATATCAGTCCGAATTATGCCAAGATGCGATGTGATGAATGTAGTGATTAGTAAGTTCTTTAATACCTTTGGCATTGGGATGGAGGCCGTCAGATTTGAGTAGTGTGTGTCTAGAGAAAGAGTCAAAGTTGTTAATATAGCCCAGAGAGTTGCCCGAGCACCAGGACTCCAGCCGTTCATGGAATCAAAAGACGGCTGTAGCGCTCAGGGCTTTTGGATGACGTGGGAATGGGGCCGGAAAATATACAGAATTTCCCCAGGCTCTCCAGGGTGAGGGCCAGACTCTGAAGATTGTCAAATAGTTGGTATGACCGTTTATTCATTACGTCATTAGTTCCAACATGCAGGATGACTGTGTGGGCAGTAGGGTGGAGGGCAACGAGGGCAGGTGTTAGCTCCATAATGTCAGATGATTTTCCTCCAGAGAGGCAATAGGTGAAAGCACCAGGGAGACAAAGAAATCTGACAATAGAGTCACCGATGATGAGGATCTCAGGTTGGCGATTCAAGCAGCTCCCACAGTAGAGAGACAGCTTCGATGAGAGGGGAGGAGGTGAGGGTGAGGGCGGGGCACAGCCGCGAGAGAGAGCCTCACCTGTACAGCGGATGTCAACATCGGGGGCACCACTTCGAGGAGGCACGGAGGGGTGCACACAGGGAAACACACTTCCAGATGGAGCTGGTAAACGGCGGCATAATCATACATAATCATGTATAATCATGTATTGTATAAATTATTCTGGTTTGGACACACAATAAACATGGCGTCATGGCGGGGAAAGGGTTAATAGTAACAGGTTTGACAAAATATCCTTTTGGCAGCCATTACTAGCCATATGGTTGACACCATGACACCACATGGTGTGCATTCTAAAGATGCTAAAATGTGTGTTTATATGTACATTTTAATTTAAAATGTTTAACTTTTTAATACATGATATAATGGTAACGCAGTTTGACACACTATGACCGTCCCCTTCAGTCAAATTAAAAACAACTCAATGAAAATTCATTAAAATAGACGAGCACTTTCTTGTCTCTTTGGCAGCATCCTGATAAAAGGCAGATGATGACACTTCCTGAAAATGATGTCACTTATAGAGACAGTGCATGGCGCGTCATAATCTGAGGCCACGCCCATCGTGGGGGAAAACAATACACAGCGCTCCATCCACTTTATATTGAATGACACCCGTATTTGGCAAACAAACTTAACAAAAACGTAATACGACATGCCTTTCACAAATACACGTTACTTTCTTTAAAGCCACGACTCTTGTCTGTCTATACGAGCTGTTTTGGTGAAAAAGTATTGAGTAATTTTCAATATCGAGACAAAACTCTTAACTAATGTATGCTGAATGCTAGGCTAATGTTAGCCTTCTGCTGTAGGCTAACCCTCACGGACGGGAAAAAACACCTCAATATTGAAAATTACTCAATAATTTTTCACAAAAACAGCTCGTATGGACAGACAAGAGTCGTAAGTAACGGTTTTTTGTTAAATGGATGTGCGATTACGTTTTAATTAAGTTTGTTTGCAGAAGACAGGTCTCCTTCAATACAAAGTGAATGGAACGGTTTTCAACGGTTTCCCCCACGATGGGTCCGACCCATGGTCCGACCCGGTCGGACCGGACAAAAGCACATCAATATTGAAAACTACTCAATTATGTTTCACAAAAACAGCTCATATAGACAAACAAGAGTCGTGGCTTTCAAGAAAGTAACGTTTTTTTCTTAAATGGATGTTTGATTACATTTTAATTACGTTTGTTTGCAGAAGACAGGTCTCCTTCAATACAAAGTGGATGGAGCGCTGTTCAATGTTTTCCCCCACGATGGGCGTGGCCATGGGCGTGGCCTATTCCATGCACTGTCTCTATAGGTTGTTTTCAGATACGTCATAATGATGACGCAGAATGACGCGCGAATTTCAAGTGGAGGGCAGGAAGTAAAAATTCTACGGTCATAACAATTGGAGATGGAGGACACGGAGTATGTTAAACACTTAGACAAACCTTCCCGCAGCAAGTATCGTGACAAAATCGCAGTACATATTGGTTATGATCCATATCAATTGAAAATGGGGAATTTTTCTCCTGATTTATCTTATTTGTCCGCCGTTGAGCCGATGGACCTCACAAACTGCCTCGTCCTTCAGCCGTCCTACTACACGGCAAATGAAAGCATTCAAGAGTCTGGAGGCTTTCAACTACTTCGTATGTGGATGGGCCCATGACCTCGGCACCAAAGAGGCATTAAATAAATGTCGACTTCTGTCTATCCGGGTGAGTAAATGTGGTTTCTTTATTTTGTTTTTTTAAATAACATTATGCCACTGTTATTCCGAGTCCAACGTTTAGCTAGCTAGCAACATGGACTCACGTCAGTAGCTACTACTAGGCTTGCTAGCATTACCATTCATGCCCTGACCAGAGACAGAGGTCCGGAGAAACACCATTGAAAACTTGGGTTGTAGCTAGAGCAGATGGAGAGGTTGTTACAGCACACTGTAACTGTATGGCTGGGTAAGTAATAACATGCATATCACAACTCAAGGCATGTTTAACACAACACTTTAGCTCAAACTAAATAATAATTGGTATAATTTTCATTTTATATCAATTACTAGCTAATCCAATCAACGTTTATGGCTCTGTCAGGGTATTTATTAGGCAAATATAAGGTTTAGGTAAGGACAACACAGGTGTGAAAATCTACAATTTGCGCATTATGCCACACACTGGATAAGGCTGGCTTTGAGGTATATTTAAGATTGCCATTTTCTATATCAGTTACTAATTATTATTGTACATTTTTCTTTTTCTATTCCTATTTTTATTCATTACAGGTATGGATGCAAATATGAGGCAACTGCCAGAAAGCCGTATGGACTGCAAAGTCTGCACCACCAGAGCTTCTCCTGTAACCCTAACCCTGAGTCCTAAAAGGCCATACTGAGTGTCACGATGTGTCACATGCACCTGTCATGGAACTGAGATCTGTGAGATAAAGGTAAGTTCTTTGTTGTGGTTTTATATTATGTCTACAAATATCATCCTCACAATAATATTTTATATTATTACTTTGTAATTTCTTCTCTGCACGTGTACTTAATTATACACTGTCAGTTTTGTGTATTGTATTGACAATCTTTTAGATAAATCATAAATAGAGAAAAGGTTAGTTATTTGTTCAGTATTGTGCTACAGTAGAGTAGTTACCTGAAGGTATAGGGATTTTGACATCTGATCCTGGGGATCCTCCCCTCAGAGATGTTGAACTGCAAACACTTATTTACACTAGAATGTGACTTTTTTCATTGTGAACTTTTAGGGCCCAAACAGCAAAGACGAGGAGGCCAATCTACGCCTGTGTGCTGGGAACCAGGGCTTCTGTCTCGTCAACGATGGGGGAACTGTGACGCTGGACAGGAGCCATGCCTACTTCTATCAAGTACAGGCTCAGCTCCACATCGACGACGTTGACTACTGCGACCTCTTTGTAGAGAGAATTGTGCGTGAGCAGAGTACACCTGTGGTCTGTCCTGCATTACAGCACCTTCATAGTCACTGACCACATTTTTCCCTCCTGTATACTGGGAGTTTATTTAAAATTAAATCATGCATTTCCTTATACTCATGGCTTGTTTCCCTATGTCACTTCCACAAACACACACCATTACTGTATCTATGGGGGGGGAAAGTTTATATGCAAAGGTATTACATCAGAGCTATGTATGGCTTCTTTGAACAGATGAATGGACAAGTATATATAAAAAGGTTTATTACATTAGATATTTATGGCTGTTATACACTTAAGAATACAATAGAAAAACAGACGAGCAAGTGTGTGGCTGGCTGACAGGATTTACTAGATATGGTTCAGTGGTTGTCAACTGGCAAATGACACCAATCTTATCAATCAACTTTAGCATGTTTGCAATGGGCATTGCCCTGCTCTGCAGAATTTGATATTTTCTTTACACTTATCCTATGACCCTTTCTACATGAATACGCACATTAGCAAATGTTCTTAGGGCTACAGGTGATGTATGGCTCACATAGTTGAAACACTTGCATCAAAACTAAGAAATGTGGCAGTCCTGTGTAAAACTTAGTCTTGTCTTGGTTGTTCTGAAAAGCCTCTTGGGTAAACTGTGTCCAGTGCTGTAATTCTGAGGTCGCTCAGCTCCGCTGATGCTTGCTTCATAGCATCTTCCATCTTATCAAGATCGTCCATGCTCAGGTCTGTCTGGCATTCTGCGTCTACATAGAATATTTGGCAAAGGGGATCAGGTTAAAAGAGAGTTTACTTTACTTCGGTCAGTTTAACATTTACATTTCATATTTATATGATGTAAGAATGCAATGTAAAAAAAAAATATATATAGTATGTATATATATAGTTTTAGAGTTTGCAGTTCTACTTCCACTGTATCCAGAAGTTGGTCAAAATCATGTCTGAACAAAACACATTTGTTTCATCTATAAACAGCACATCATTTAGTACCTTGGAGATGATTTAGAACACCAAATAGAATAAATAACAGGTTATTTCTAAACAAAATAAGTACCACTGAAGTAAAATCTAGAATTGCCAACATCGGCATTTACATTTAATTTACCTTTTGAAGTGTTCTGGTTCTGGGTTCCCTGTCACACCAAGGTCCAGCAATGCAGCTGTGTTGGTGCAGGCAGCTGCATCTACATAGTATATTTGGCAAAGGGGATAAGGTTGAGAGAAATAATTTAAACAAGTGTAATACCACTAATGAAGTCAAAACTTAAAAGTGTCAAAATAATTACTGTAGCAATATCAACATAGGCATTAAGATTGTATTTACCTTTCAAGCGCTCTGGTTCTGGTAGCTCATCTATGTTGGTGCAGGTAGCTTCAGCTTCACTGGACTGCCTTCTTTCCTCTCGGTTATGAGGAGCCTCAGTCACTTGTTTACCTTTGTCATAGCCAAGACTGTAGGACTCTACATCATTGACAGCACTCGGGCAGCCTGAATGAAACACATATCAAAATAGTAGCTTGTAAATCCATACTGTGAGACTTACAGATAAAACACCCAAATAAATCGCAGAGGGTTAGCTGACCAGCAACATTAGCCTAGCGTGCTAGTACTAACGGTAGTGTATCATGTGTAAATCGATACTTTACAAACAACTCCTGTAGCTATCTCCGGCATAAAAAGAAGACAAACATACAGAACAGGGCGGGTGATGATAACACATGAAGCTTCAAGCTAACGTTAGCTAGCTTATGGTAAATCGAGGACATTATCTGCTGCAGCTACTCTGTAGCATGTAGCTATTAACTAACATCTTAACATTATATCACAGATCTAGCTAGATGGCTTTATTCCCTGTGATTTCCATATGGTGATATAACCCCGATGTTCTGTCTATTTGACGGTTAAAGCTAAGGTTTGCAAGCTATGTAACTTACCTTTCACAAAGCGATCACTGCAAAGTTTACACAAACACGAGCATTGACAGACTCCTCTCCACGGGACTTCAGGTGAAGGTTTTTAATCCATGCATGGCAGCGCTTCTTCGTTAGATGTCTTGTATTACCCCCTTTATGGTTCATAACTTTGGTTTTCTCTCTGTTTGAACGGTTTGAACAACCGTACACCGAGCAAAACAAACGCATTGTCGCCGCTCTCTTGAATTGGCTCTGCACTTCCTGCCCTCCACCTGAAAAATTCGAATGGTGTGACGTCATCTGAAAACAACCTATAGAGACAGTGCATAAAGCGTCATAATCTGAGGCCACGCCCATCGTGGGGGAAAACAATACACAGCGCTCCATCCACTTTATATTGAATGACACCCGTATTCGGCAAACAAACTTAATAAAAACGTAATACGACATGGCTTTCACAAATACACGTTACTTTCTTTAAAGCCACGACTCTTGTCTGTCTATACGAGCTGTTTTTGTGAAAAAGTATTGAGTAATTTTCAATATCGAGACAAAACTCTTAACTAATGTATGCTGTATGCTAGGCTAATGTTAGCCTTCTGCTGTAGGCTAACCCTCACGGACGGGAAAAAAACACCTCAATATTGAAAATTACTCAATTATTTTTCACAAAAACAGCTCGTATGGACAGACAAGAGTCGTGGCTTTAAAGAAAGTAACGGTTTTTTGTTAAATGGATGTTTGAATAAGTTTTTATTAAGTTTGTTTGTAGAAGACAGGTCTCCTTCAATACAAAGTGAATGGAACGGTTTCCCCCTCGATGGGTCTATGCGCATTTAAAAGACAAAGTTTACAGGAAGTGCGTCATAATCGCGCATCTAGGACCCCGAGTCAATCTTGCAGCCCGAGTCGATCTGGTACCTACACCTGACAAAAACACCTCAATATTGAAAACCACTCAATTATTTTTCACAAAAACAGCTCATATAGACAAACAAGAGTCATGGCTTTCAAGAAAGTAACGTTTTTTTCTTAAATGGATGTTCGATTACGTTTTAATTAAGTTTGTTTGCAGAAGACTGGTCTCCTTCAATACAAAGTGGATGGAGCGCTGTTCAATGTTTTCCCCCACGATGGGCGTGGCCATGGGCGTTGCCTATTTCATGCACTGTCTCTATGGGATAGTGCATTGTCCCTGGGGGCGTGTTTATCCAAAGTAACGCATTTGACGTAACACATAGGGACATTACTTAAATGTAATTTTTTTCAATATTCCAAAAAGGTCAAGAATAAAATAAAAGCATTATCTGTTAACTAACAATTAAGGCTTTTCACAAATTAAAGTTGTTTTCAGATAATTTGATTTTATCCTCTCTAAAAGCTGCTTGTAATAGAAAATTGTAACCGAGGGACAAGCCATTTTTACCATATTTAACAGATATACAATTGTAAAATCTTTAAAATGCAAAAAAATATCAATGTATGAATATTTAATGAAGATTTAAAATGAAGATTGTTTGTTTACCATATCATACCAATGAATTTTTTTAAAATTGTGTTGTTAATACAGTTTATTGGGGTAGATTTTGTGTCAGGGACACAAAATGGCACGTTTTCGTAGAATGACATAACATTAACTTATCTGTTATATAGCCTACAATAGGTGTGTGTTTGAGAAAAGTGAAAGTGACTTTTTTTTCTTTCTTCGGGGAAACAATCTTGATAGATAGATAGATAGATAGATAGATAGATAGATAGATAGATAGATAGATAGATAGATAGATAGATAGATAGATAGATAGATAGATAGATAGATAGATAGATAGATAGATAGATAGATAAATAAATAATAAAAGTAAATTTTGAATCTACTACATAGATGAACAACATTGATAGATACTGTCCAAGCCGGGCCGCATTAGCTGAGCCAAGTGCTGACCGGTGTCCCAGTATAAATTATTCATGTCAGTTCCTCACATCGCCGCTGGATGACGCATGGACACAGATATGAATGGTGAGCATGCGCAATACGAGCCGAAGCTTAGCTGCGGTCAGTGTTGTGTTTTCTGGCAGCATCAGCTGGTAGGCTAGCGTCACCCGAGATAAAAAAATAAAATAAAAAACAAGAAAACAATACTTCATTCATTTAAACCAAAACAGACCGCTACTAATTAATCTTTCTACTATCTAACAACCACACCTTTTCACAGCAACCGGTAAGTGTGTGACTACATTACGCCTCCATCCCATTCACGTCCATTCTCGGTTGGTAACACGTAATATGTGTGCCAAATTTATTAAGTTAATGGATAGATGGCTTGCAGCTTGAGTAGCATATCTATGTAGATTGTTTTATTCCCTAGTGGCTATAATGTGTAGGTTTTCTGGTAGGTTATTTGCTTATCTTGCGGATGAAACTGTGCATCATTTTTGTAAATTAGATCTTTGCTCTGCTGGTCAGATGTCTGGTAGCCTATACCAATCTACGCCCCTCCCTTCTCTTTCATTGTGCCAGTCATAGTGTTACAACACTCTTGTTTAAAGGCATTATTTTTCCAATTAAGGCAATAAAATGAATCTGTAAAGGCGATATGAATATTAATTGAAAGCGTTCATGTATTATTCTAGTACTACTTTCTTTGGGTTTAAGTTTGAAGGAAGATCGACAAACATGTTCTATACCTGTGGTCCCAACGAGGCGATGGTGGTGTCAGGTAAAAATATCAACTTTTTTTCCCCCAACAATAGCATTGTCAAGACTATATTTATTGCTTCCAATTATATTCCATGATCCAATCAAATGCTGTCATTCCAAAGCAGACAACATACCATATATCCGAATATTTATAGATTAATATTATAACATTTTATCAAACGTAACCATTTTGTAGGCAAAGGTTATAAAACAAGAATGTCAACGTTATTTACACCTTTTTTTGCTTACGTTTCTAAATCTGGTGTAAAACATGCCACGTGCCATGTTTTCTGATGAATATTGGTTGTAGCTTACTGGTGTCTAATCTCTGATTGTATCCACTGATTGGTCTATAATCCTTCCCAGGGGTTTTCCTTTCTTCTCCAATGATGATATCTGGAGGTCGAGTGTTCGTCATCCCTTGCTTTCAGAAGTTACAGAGGTTTGCAGACGTTCCACTGTTGTCAATCAGTCTTTAGCTGAATTCCCGACAGTTTTGAATATAACAAGATATTAAACACACTTACAGAAACGTATATATTTTACCAGATGACTAGAAGATGCACACAATATGGAGGCAAAATACAGAGCAGCAGTTACTTTACTCAAAAGGATCTAAATAAAACAATGATTTAAAAATATGATTAACCAATTTGCTATTACTGGTGCCAGGATTGCCCAGTTGCCCTCTTCCTCCTCCTCACCAAATAAAACGTCTTTATTTAATTTTGCAAATAATGTTGTTTGCACATAAATCTTTGCTTACCTTGTAGTCAAAAACACCTCATATAGAGCTGCTTGATTTCTATCTTCCTGGCAAAGGAAACACTCTGAAAACCACCTTCAAATGCACATGCTGCTCTTCCTACGATACTTTAAGTTCATTAGTCGGCACCAACATGTTGTGTTTTGTGTGCTGAGTGATTTAGCTACATACTACTTGCTGTAGTTTGGTCTGGCTTTGCGAGCCTAGTTAGGACTTCATCCTGTACCTATAAAAACCTGCACTCAGTTTAACTCAATACAAAGATTGCCAAGTGGAAAAGACTTGTATGTACCATTAGAGTGGTGGATAGTCCATCAATAACCTTCCTTTCTTTTCTATGTCGAACACTTGCTCACTGCAGGATTTCACTGAACACTTTGACTCTGAATGTGAAGAGCGATAAAGTCTACACCCGCCACGGAGTGCCCGTCTCTGTGACCGGGATAGCCCAGGTCAGTGTGCACTGTAAACAGCAGGTTTAGCTCAGGGGGACAGACAGGCGTAAACTCATGGACAAAAAGTTTCTGTGAGAGATGGAGTGAAAACAACTCTCAGTGCCCTTCACTTAGTACTGATTTCTAACTTTTCCTATAAAAAAAAATCATATTTCAAATGTGGAAAATCAATATTTCAAATGTGGTTAAAGCAACATTTGACTAAAAAAAGTTCTCATCTCATGTGATTATTTGTATTTATCAGAGTGTCACGTGTGTACAAAAACATGTTAATTGCCGTCTACTACTTTAATGAACCCAGTGTTGACGTCAGCATTCCAGTATATTCTTAATAATGAAGGGGTTGCCGTTTCCTACAGATGAAGATCCAGGGTCAGAATAAGCAGATGTTGGCCGTAGCCTGCCAGATGTTCATGGGAAAGTCAGAGGCCGAGATTGCTCACATCGCCTTGGAAACACTGGAGGGACACCAGCGGGCCATCATTGCCCACCTTACGGTTGAGGTAGGTTTTAATGGTTGGCTGTATTTCAATTCTATTAAACTCAGATGTTATCCAGCATACCACTCTGTCACACTTACCATCTTGGTCTTCCAGGAGATCTACAAGGACCGGAAGAAGTTCTCTGAGGAGGTTTTTAAGGTGGCGTCCTCCGACCTGGTCAACATGGGCATCAGCGTGGTCAGCTACACACTCAAAGATGTTCACGACGACCAGGTATACACATACAAACAAAGGTTTTTAAAAAAATTATTGTAGCAATTCTAAAACAATGCTGTAAGTTTTTTCAAATTCATAATTATAAATAAATGTATCTCTTCTGTATTTTCTGTTTTTAAATTTTTTTATGACGGAAATGCTTCCACATACATCATGATAACATAACAATGAAAAATGATTTGCTGCACCTTGGATTAAATCTCTCTGGAGTGAAGAATGGACATCTAACTTTTTCAATCTCCTCCTGGTTCTCAGGATTATCTGCATTCCCTGGGGAAGGCTCGCACGGCGCAGGTTCAGAAAGACGCTCGCATCGGAGAGGCCAAGAACAAGAGAGACGCTGTGATCAGGGTGAGAGATACACCACTCTGTGTCCACGCTCTAGGATGCTGTTATTCCTATGAAGGTTGCTAAGTGTCTCATTTCAACATAAACACCTTCATTGCACCAGTAAGCAACTGGGTTAGTTCAGCTCTTCTTTATTTTGAAAAGCGCCATGTTTCAACAAAGTTATTATAAATTACATTTTGTCAGCAAAATAGTTTTTACCACCTACTGGATCTATTTGGAATTGCGGACACACCTTACTACTGCAGTGTTTCCCCTACCATTGTCTTAGGAGGGCAGGCCGCCCCCCCCAGCTGCACCTCCCGCCCCCCCTGAAATTCTTAAAAGATTAAAAAAAGAATAAATATATATATTTTTTTGTGAAAATAACAACAGAAGTCATCTATTTACAGTCTTTCGGGACAGCCCTAGCTGAAGTGACATTTGTCTAAAATCTTTTCTGTCCTTTTAGTATCTCCATCCTGTCCATACTTCAAGCTTTATTCCTATTGATTCACATTTCCCTCCATGTCCCCTTCCCCTCTCCCTCTCTCTCTGCAGGAGGCCCATGCCATGCAGGAGAAAATTTCGGCTCAGTACAAAAATGAGATCAGCATGGCAGAGGCACAGCGGGACTACGAGCTGAAGAAAGCCGCCTATGACATCGAGGTCTTCACTAAGAAAGCTGAGTCAGAGATGGCCTACCAGCTGCAGGTACAAACCACTGAAAAACAACTGCTGGGTGCTGTTATTATTTTTTAAAGATACTTTTTTGGCATTTTCAAGCTTTATTTGACAGTGCAGAGTTGAAATGGGGAGACAGAGAGAGAGGGGGGATGACATGCAGTAAAGGTCCACGGGTCGGACTCGAACCCGCGACCACTGCAACGAAGGCCGGACCCGATATGCTACACGCTCTATCCACCACGCCACCGGTGCGCCCGAGTGCTGTTATTATTTGTCCTGGATATTTGTGGAGTAAAGTTTGAGCCAGAGTTTGTGCATCGGTACCTTTCTTGATCACACTTATCTAGTTATACGCTGGTGTTGGAGCCATTTTTATTTAGATAATTTTTACCGCCATAATGGGCTGAGACGCATTTCCAGAGGCGTTGATAAGGCCTTAGCCAGGTTTTGATTTAACTGGATATTATACGTTGAGTACTCTGCTAGAAACCAGGATACTGTGGTAACCTAGCTAGTTTCATTTGCTTTCTGGATGTTTTATTTTTTTCCAATATTGTATGTTTAAATATTTCCCTGCCATGTGCTGTCTTTGCTTTGCCAGGTGGCGAAGACGAAGCAGCGCATTGAGGAGGAGAAGATGCAGGTGCAGGTGGTGGAGCGGGCGCAGCAGATCGAGCTGCAGAAGCAGGAGATCATGCGCAAAGAGAAAGAGCTCGAGGCCAAGGTCAAGAAACCAGCCGAGGCCGAGAGGTACCGCCTGGAGAAACTAGCCCAGGCTCAGCGGTGAGTCAAGTCAAGTCAAGCCAACTTTATTTATATAGCACGTTTATAACCGCCCAGGTGGACCAAAGTGCCGGTGAGTGGCAGGGCTTTGCTTCGCGTCCTAAACAAACACGGGGATGTTGCTGTCAGCAGGCAGGTGGTGTGTCAGATTCAGTTTCAAGAGTTTGAGGCCCCTGTGTTTGCAGTAGGCTATACATCTGCGTCATATTGCCATTATTAATCTGACATAGTGACATTACAAATACATGACCTCAAGTTCCTCATAGTCACTTTAAACTAAACAAACCCAATGTAGTGAGTGAGTGTAAAAATCATTAAACATGATCCTGTACTAATTATGAAGGAATTAATTAATTTAAATGAAGGTTAGACAAGTCATACCGCTGTTGTGTCTCCGTCTGACTTTGCATTTCTCTCTCTGTCTCTGTCTCTGTCTCTGTCTCTGTCTCTGTCTCTCTGTCTCTCTGTCTCTCTCTCTGTCTCTCTCTCTGTCTCTGTCTCTGTCTCTCTGTCTCTGTCTCTGTCTCTGTCTCTGTCTCTGTCTCTGTCTCTGTCTCTGTCTCTTTCTCTCTGTCTCTGTCTCTGTCTCTGTCTCTCTCTGTCTCTGTCTCTGTCTCTGTCTCTGTCTCTGTCTCTGTCTCTGTCTCTGTCTCTGTCTCTCTGTCTCTGTCTCTGTCTCTGTCTCTGTCTCTGTCTCTGTCTCTGTCTCTCTGTCTCTCTGTCTCTCTGTCTCTGTCTCTGTCTCTCTGTCTCTGTCTCTGTCTCTGTCTCTGTCTCTCTCTCTCTCTCTCTCTCTCTCTCTCTCTGTCTCTGTCTCTGTCTCTCTCTCTCTCTCTCTCCGTCCAGTCTTAAGTTGATCATGGAGGCAGAGGCTGAAGCCGAGTCCATCAGGGTGAGTAACAGCAGAATCCCAACTGTCTTTTAGTTTTTTCGCTAGAAGAAATCATACGGAGAATTCAACTTTTTTAAATGTTGATCTTATGCTCACATATTTTCCTGCCATCAGTTGTACAGTGTTGTCCGGTAAAGTAAGCCTGTTCTCTTGTCTCCTTCA
Organism: Hyperoplus lanceolatus; assembly: GCA_026929865.2. Taxonomy (NCBI): domain Eukaryota; kingdom Metazoa; phylum Chordata; class Actinopteri; order Uranoscopiformes; family Ammodytidae; genus Hyperoplus; species Hyperoplus lanceolatus. The sequence continues at coordinate 5,681,819 of CM049413.1, read as the reverse complement.
GATTAAAGGTGAGGCGGAGGCGTTTGCGGTGGAGGCCAAGGGTCGCGCTGAGGCCGAGCAGATGACCAAGAAGGCAGAGGCCTTCCAGCAATACAAGGATGGAGCCATGGTGGACATGCTGCTGCAGTCACTGCCTCTGGTGAGACACAGCACATTGTAGTATAGAATAGAATAGAATAGAATGTGTTTATTGCCATTTGCACATGTACAGGACAGTACAGGTACATTGAGATTCTTGGGCGAGTCAGCTTCTTCAATAAAAACAATTATATACAGTATATATATATAAAATAGGAAAGCATTATAAAAAGAAAATAAAAGAGTAGAAAAGTACAAAAATAAATAGGAGTAAGAATAAATAAGTGGTAGTAACAGCTAAGTGATTTAAAACTTTTACTCATGTTTCACCTGCTTAGTTAAGTGTTCGTAAAGGTCTGTGTTGAATGTGTCCTCCTGTAGATGGCAGAAGAGATCAGCAGGCCTCTGTGTAAAGCCAACAAGATCACCATGGTGTCCAGTGGAGGCGGGGAGGTGGGCGCTGCCAAGCTGTCTGGAGAGGTGCTGGAAATCATGACACGGCTACCCGAGGCTGTGGAGAAACTGACCGGAATCAGCATCTCCCAGGTACAAAAACGTTCATGTTTGCACTCTTTTGTTCACCTATATTATACTGTACATTTTACTGGACCTGTATCATGGTGGACACAGGAATATAAGTTAAAGTATGTCAGTAAAATTTGTTGTTTTTTTGGCCATTATGAGGCGGAAGAACTAAAAAAAGACCTAGCTGAGTGTTTTTCATCACCTTAGAATGAGCCTTTATATCTATATAGCCATGTTGCAAGGCTATGTTTCTACAGAAGCACTGTATATACAAACTTAACGGCCGTACACGTTTTTAATGTTTAGTGGATGTCTGCCTGAAATGCACCTGTTGAAAGACAAAGAACAAGTACTTTAGAATAAATAACCAAATACATCTTCACCTCATCACTTGATATTGTGGAAAGATTTGAGGAGGTTGATGATGCCATCTTTAGTAACTAGCGTCTTGTCCTTGAAGGCCACCTTAGCTTCTGTAAATTCTCCGGACGGGAGGGCAAAGCAAGGGAGCGTTGCAATCCAAAAAGTTCACCTCCAGATGTTGCTAAATGCTCCGACATTACACACTGAACAATTTATAAAAACCTCTGTCTCTCTTGCCCTCTGCAGGCGACTTCTCGTACAGGATGAAAGAAGCAAGCAGTGCGTAGACCAGGCAGATCTGCTATCAACTGCCTTTGACTCTTTGAGTCCGCTAACACTTACAGCCTCTGTCCAATCATCCTCTACTACCATTACTGTCTCACATCATCTATATGGCTGTTTCCCCTGTGTAGCTCTGTAAACATATTTCTGTGGCGTGTTATTATATGTGTATTGTGCTCCTCTGGCTACAGTTACAGCTGTTATTTCATGATATTGAAACTGGTGCTGGATAACAATCAGCGTAAACACAAAGTATTCTTTTTGAAATACTTTAAATACTTTGCTTTCAAACTTCAGGCCTGTGACTTGGTTACCTCGGCTTCACCAGATTTTAAAATGCATCGAAATAAGCAACAAATGTAACAGTGGCCTTTGTGTGTACCAAACTTTTATAATTTTACCAGAACTTGTATTAACCTATATTGTCTTAAATCGTTTGTTTATGTCACACTAATGAGTCTTTACCCGTGTATATTTGACCTGTACCCACCGTCTGTGTCTCCTGCATAACTGCCTGTGCACTGCCTTGGTGCCAAACCTTAAGTGCATCTTAAACATGTAATACTAACATGCATTCAGAACCTTAATGTACTAATGCTACTAACTTTACATTGTTTGATACTAGACCAAACCTTTTAGCTTCTCATTTTTTTCCCATCACTCCTTTTCCATCCTGTATTTCTAACTGAATTTGTATCATGAGAGAGTTTAGGGAAGTCATTCAGTCTTCAGTATTAAAAGATGTCTTGGATGGTTGCAAACTAACAGGTAAATCAGAATATTATATATTTATTGTATTATTTATTTATATATATTTTTTTCTCTGTATGGTCTCACTTTCAGTATTTTAGGAAGATAGATGTTTGAGGAAATTTTTCAAGGATAATATAGTATCAAACATTAAAAACCTATGAAGGCGCTGTTTGCCACACTTTTCTTTTACATTTATGGGAAAATATTAGAAAACGTGATGTTCACTAACCCTAACCCACCTTTAGTTTCATCATCACTTACCTCATGTCCTACTGAGTCCTTTCTTTTATTTTTTATTTTTTTTACACCTTTCATGAGAGCATAGCAACTGTCCCTTTGCAGCCATTTATATTGAGTGCTTACAATGTTAGCTTTTCAGGAAACTGTGTTTACTGCATATATAGTACATACTGTTTACTCGCTGTCATGTTGATATGAATCCTGATGTTAGGCTGATGTTGGTGCGTAGTCGAACAACTAGAGAGTTTATTTAGTCAGAATCTTATAATGTGATGACCATGTTATGTTCCTCCAAGTAATATACACTGCATTAGATGTATAAGAGCTGGCATTGTGTTGTTATGGCCAGTGATGTAGCATTTCTCATAAAGATGTAGCTCGTGATATAAAATATAGCTTTAGCCTTCTATTGTAGCAAATGAAATGTCTTAAGTGAATTGAAATGCTGGACTATGTATCACTATTGTTTTTGATTTTTTTTTAATGAAAGCTCAATGTGAAAAAACATGGATGAGATGCTTAACAGTCAGAAAGATTACTGATTGTAAAGTAATGTCAGCTTCTACTTAAATTAAATTGATGTTTAAGATTTGATATCAAACAATTGGAAGGAAATCTCTAAAATTGCATAATAGTAATTTCTCAGTCAATGCATCTTTCGCGCAGGTTGATAGTGAAGATTCTGGAGCTTGCCTTAAACCCCGCGCCTATAAATCTATCACCCTCTACCTCACCATAAATCCTGGGGCTCGGTATTCATAACATGTAGGCCTGTTGTGTTTGCACGGTATCTTTCTTGTATCGGTGTACAGTTAAGGCATCAAAAGCGACTAGAATAATCATTTGTCTGTGACTGTGTTCTTTGCACTGCTGATTATATAGCCAAATGTATTGAAATGGCTTTCTGAGGGTTATTGTATTTATTTGAAGTTGAGGACTACTGTTGTGAATCATGCAGTGATACCTGTCTCACTGTAAAAGAACTGTACTTCAATCTTGCAAATGCAAATGTTTTCAGTCAGGACGCTTTGTGCCACTTTACTGTAAATTTACTAAAGTAGGTGGAAGTTACCGATCATTTCGCCTTAGAAAAGAAAATGTGATGTCTGTTCCTCAGTCTGGCACTACATATGGATAGAGATTTATTTATACAGTATATATTTGATATTTAATCAAGTAGCACTGTTTGCTTCACAAGTCACTATTAACAACTCTACTGTCACTAACTGCAGCTTCAGTATTTTATTGTAAATGTATTTAAGTTGTCGTCCCTTTAGTTTTTGTTGTTGTTTTAACTCCTGCTGTGGTTTGCTGGTTCTGCCGAAAAAAAAACTTTCTTCTTTGTTGCTTTTACATTCCTGTATGTGCACTTCCAGAAATTTGTGTTTTTAGGAAAACAAACATGTACACAATAAACATGGCATTAAATTGCGAAAAGAAAAAACCACTTAGCCTATGTCTTGTTACTTTTTGAAAATGTAATAATGATACCATATATTGTACTTTTATATGTTATTTAGGTCTATTAGTCCTTCTTTGCTCATATTATTTCTGTTTACACAGCTTTATTTGCGCATGTTTTTTTCTTTGTGTTGTTGTTTCATCAGCTGTGTCAAGTTCGCTAGAGATAGCTGTAACGGTCTTTAAAATTAAGACAAAAACCACCTGACAAAAACAGAAATTCGACATACATATATTTATTTTTTAAAGCACTTTCAGCTGCATTTCTGGTATGAAATGTGTTATACAAATACAGTATTTTATATATATTTATTCATTCATCCAAACATGGATTATTTCTCTTGGAAAAACTCTCGTTTAAAAAAAATAAAAGTGTGTGATTTTTTTTAACACTGTCCAAGGAAGGAAATGACAAATTGTCATGTAAAGTCGGACATTTTAAGGCCAACTGAAATGTCTTGAATAAAGATGTGACAATACTCCCTGGCTAATTTAAAATACACATCTGTTACAAAAAATGGAAACATTCAGAATGAAAATATGAAAAATAAAAACATTTCTCACTAATCTTTTTTTCAGCTGATGAAACAAGCGTGTGAATCTTAGTTGGTGTCATGAGTAGGTGTTTTATTTTGAAAGTCTTGACCGGACGTGCAGCGGTGTTTGTGTCTGACTCTGACTTGACTTTGCTGAGCGGAGCTGGAAGGAAAAAAAGGAAAAAAAAAACGAAGAAAAAAACGTCTCATCTGAGGGGTTTGAGGGGCGGATTTGGACAAAGTTTCCCAACTGTCCCGACCCGAAGAAGCTGCGGGGGGGTTGACGGGGAATCCATTTGACCGGTAATTAACACAGGACTTATTAGTTGGTTGTTAATGCTGTGATGTTTTTCAGTATGTCTGAGAGCACTGTCGTCCCAACCGCCGGAAGTCTGCATGAAGCTGCGTCTCCCACAGAGAGAGGCAACGGCGGGGTTTTTCTGTCGGGTTTTTTTTTTTTTTTTTTTTTTTTTTTTTAGATTCGAGACTTTTTTTTTCTCTTTTTTTATTTTCTCTCGGCGAGATGCGCAGAGAGTGAGAAATGGAAGCGTAGGGAGCGAGGATGTTTGTGTTTACTAATATCGCTTATGAACACACACAGGCCTCGTTGTAGCTGCAGCAAAACCATCGAACAAAAGACAGAAAATTAATGGAGGCAAGTTAGCTAGCTCCCATTTTAGCTCTTAGCAGCTGGTTTAGGCACTGTGTGTACCACATCCAATCTGGGCTCCCTGATGTAAATCCCTTCCAAGACAATATTTTTGAAGTATTTATAAGATTTTAGCCATCACCGCTATCGCCAGCCCGCTGCTAGCACTGCCACAGTTTTAAAAACAGCTTCTGCCTGTCGTCCAAAAATGGCTCTCGGGGCATTGAAACGTTGACTTTGTATTACACTTATGACGGCCCCCAAGTAGCTAGATAGCCACAGCCAGGGCAGAATTAATGAATTAGCCTCGTCGTTTATATTTAGGCTGTGCAGCTGCAGAGGGAGAGGAAGCTCGTAAAACATGCCTCGAGTTATGCATTGCCAATGTTTTGCATGAAATATATCGTTACCTCAACTGTTTCTGAGTTTATTTGCTGTATTTATTTGTTATGCTGAAGTTTATTTGCACCCGCATTTACTTCCCTAAAGGGCTCAAGAGTTATCAGTCATGTTAAATGTCTGTTTAGCTTTATTAACGTGATCAAGTGCACGCTTTTCTTGGCATGTAAGCGCTATTTCTTTGCATGGCTTTCACAGTCTCTACAGACAACTGAAACCCTTTAAGCTTGTGTTACTATTGGTCTATAACAGTGAGGAGGTATGTGGGAAATAAAGTGCAAATGTCTAATAGGTCCATGGTAATGCATGCCAAAATACAACAATGACACTTCCTGCTTTGTGCTACAGAAAAACATGTTGTGTCAGTGGGAGATGATGACGAACCAAGATCAGAGGTTTGATAATGAAAAGAGATTGATAGATATTCAGTGTAGGCCTATAGATAGATAGTTTTGACTTATGAACTTTCAAAGAAGGATGTTATATTTCAACACATTCTGCACTAGTATATCTAGTCTGGGAGGACACGCCTCTGTGTTTCCAGACAATAAATAAACAGTCATTATATTTTGATGCAGCGTTGGGTTGCTTTCCAAAATTAGACTAGTTAACATGCTGCTGATAAAGCGGCTAATCTAGGATGCGTAATTTAATTTGCTAGTTGCGACCTCTTATAATAGGTCCATGGTAGCAACACACACTCAGTAATACTGTGTACAGGACTACTGAGGAAGTGCTTGGGCTGTGTTACAAAAAAAGCCTCAAACTAATTATCATAGTATTTTCTCGGCTCTTGCGTCTTCTGTCCTCCTAAAGGTTTTGTTTGGATCCGTCCCACCTGGTAATAAACATCTTAACCTGATTCCTTTCTCATCCTTTTCTCAGTAAATCTGATCAAACATCATTAAACAACTCTAACAGCATACACCTGAAATTATTTCCCTACAACCAGGTTTTAATTGCAGCCAACTTCCTCTTTTGGAACGAGCTTCTCTCTAAACAATGGTCGCTTGCCTTGCAAAGTGACTGCTATAGGCTACTAGTGTTAGCACTTCACACTGATGATCCGAATACTTGGTCAGTGTGTTAGTTGACAGATGGAGGAAAGGATACAGTACTTGGAAAGGAAACAAACTTGAGATGATTTCAATTTGAAACGCAGCCATGCATGGGTTTTTTATAAATGAATGTATAAAAAAAATAAAACGGAATACCACTAAACCGGAGGAGGAGGAGTGAGAGGACGGGTGTTTTCTAAGTGTGTTGCCTTTTTAATTCCAGAAATAATGGACGATTCCCATTTCAACTCGTCATACTTTTGGTCTCCCATCCCCACTGTACAAGGACAGGTAGAGGCAACCTTATTGTTGGAATTGTCTTGAAATACACATGATGAAATAGTGGAATGTCAAAAGACACCCGGACGCAAATATGACTTTGACTTGTTTATTGGAAATACTTTAAACGTTGCACAACACCTGACAATGATGGCTTTTAACCTTGTGTGAGGTGTATATGAGTTCTGAACATGGGGAGGGATCGCTCGACCATATGATCACTCTTGTCCCTCTCCTCTCTCTTCTCCTCCACCCGTCTTTCTTTCTTTATTTTCTTCTTTTTTTCCGTTTACTTTTTGCATCATCTCACCATGCCTCCTTCTCATTCTCTGTCTTCTCCCCACGTGGATCTGGATTCACTCACGACCATCTCCTGACTTAAACCACCATTTTTTTTTTCTACCAAAATCTTACCTCATTGTCCTGTTTCTCTGTCTTCCAATCTGGCCCACCTGCCCTACTCACACACCTGTCCCACCACCTTCCTTGATCATTTTCCTCATCTTTATTCACACCCCACCCTAACCCTAATTTCTAACCTCTTACGGTCCCATTACTTGTATATTTCCTCTTCCTTCTGATTCCCTGGTCCAACATCTAATCCTACATCTCTTCAATACCCCATTCTTACCCTGAAATCTCCCTATGATTTCACCTTCACCCATCCCACACCCATCCCTTTCCTCTTTATAAATTCACCCTTTCTTTCCTCTTTACCTCCGACCCGCCCTTCCTACTCGTCCCTTTCTAGATCGAGAACGCCATGTTCCTGAACAAGGCGAAGGAGCAGCTTGGCCAGGAGAAGGCCAATAACGCGCCCTCCTTCTCTCACTCCGCTGCCTCCTCCACCTCTTCCCCTCACTACCCCACGGCGGTGCTGGCTATCCCGGGCTCGCTGGACGTGGGAGGGGGGGTCAGGGTGGTCCCCAAACAGGAGGGCGGAGCGGGTAACGCAGGAGGAGGAGGGGGTGGAAACAGCGGCGCGTTGAGTCTGCTTGGGGGACACCTGCACCAGTCGCACACCTCCCAGAACATCACCGTCGTGCCTGTGCCCTCCACCGGGATCATGACTGCAGGTCAGTGAGTGGGTCGCCATTTTGCGTTTTTTTTAAAGGTAATTTTTTGGGCATTGTCAAGCCTTATTAGATAGTACAGAGTTGAAATGGGGAGACAGAAAGAGAGGGGGGATGACAGTAAAGGTCCATGGGTCGGATTCGAACCCGCGACCACTGCAGCGAAGGCCTGAGCCAATATGGTACGCGCTCTATCCACTACGCCACCGGAGCACACTGGGCCGCCATGTTTTTTTTAATTTATCCGTCTGAATCATAACATCTCCCCACTCCATTTACCATGTCTGTGTCATCTGATTATATCAGTTTGTTGACATCACTGTAAGATGGGTGCACGAGAGGCAGGAACACTATACATATTTGACTGCAGCTGAATCCAAATCTGTCTTAGTGTTCGTAAAAGTCTATTTGTAATCGATCTAGGTATTAGCATGTCATAAGCAGTTTTAAGGTACAGGTGTGCACTGTGCAGGCTTGCAAAGATCTTTTCGGACAGCAGACACTGGCGTCAAAACACTACCACATTTGTCCAGAGGGGGCGAGAGTTTCACATAGTCACTTAAAACAATATTGATCTGAGTCATATGTACAAAAAGCAAAACGTGTATTGTGTTACGACTGTGACTTTGAACCTTTTCCAAAGTGTTTTTGTGGCTTTAAATATTAGAAGTGTCTGTAACTCAGACAGTTCACTTTAGTATGTTACGTTTATCTAATCTTAGCGAAAATGGTAGCCTAACATGCCAAGGGAATTCATGTAAGATGTTTGTTTTGACTAAATGGACAGCCAGATCACAGTTTGTCTTCTCCTCTTAGCGGGGTTAATGATCACACCCCAAGGCACACTGGTCCCCACTTCTTCCACGCAGTCATTTGTAGCTGGACACCCCAGCGCCACCACCATGATAGTGTCTGCACTGCACCACTCAAACACAGGTAAAACTCAGGCGCAGATGTTGACAACAGTCCAGTGAGAAATTTATGAGTTTTTTCAGCCCGTACAATAAACAAACACACTAGACATTAGACAACACAGTAAGTAGTATACTGTAGTACTACTGACATGTTAATAACATAATATACTATACTAACTATCCAGGCTAAACTGATCTTTAAAGGAGTAGGACCCCACTTTCGAGCATGTAGAAAGTTTGTCTTTTTAGTTTTTTATCTATTTCTATTTTAACTTTGTTTTTTATTGTTTAAAATGTTCAAAATAAAGACAACCAGTCGATCACTGTCGGCCACGAGTGGAGCAGGTGGGACTGAGCACTGTGCTTAGGGGCACCATGACACTAGCTGATAAGAGTTTATTAATTATTAGTTTGTTGTCCTGAGGGCCTTATTTTCTCAGTATTTTTCATTACAACATTTAATCTCCTGAGATCAAAGTAAATGAAGGCCACGACATACAGAAAGCTCATTTCATTTGAATAAGAGATTCCTATTGTTCATTCCAGCATTATGTGTGTTGTGACATCCATACACATTGCAAACATACACACACTTGTTGTGTATGTCCATTGCTCTTGACCTAGACAAGAACTAGATGATGTGTTGGACCTATTACATCACATTTAACATTTTCATTAATAGAAGCTTTCTCAATACAGCCCTCCGTTCCCTCACCTTGTTTATTCCTTTCTTTGAACTGTTCTGTTGTTTCCAGACAAGAAAGACGACATCCCTCCTGCCCTTGTCATGCCGACTCCGTCAAAGCGAGGCAGGAAGAGCAAGCAGATGATGAGCCGGTTGGCTGGCGTGGGCGGGGTCCTCCCACCGGGCAGCGATGCCTTAATATTAGCGCATCTCGCCGCTGGGGGACAGGTGAGGGGATACTCTCAGTGTTCTGTTGTTTCTTTTATTGTAATTTGTTTTGTATTATTTTAATTTTTTATTTATTTAATGTACACTGTTATTTTAATATGCCTGTGTTTAAAGCAGCTTGGATACGGCTTGTTTTAAAAAGTGCTATATAAATAAAAACAGTACTTACTTACTTACTTGCTCACTTCTGATACAGCTGTTAATGTTAATCTGCACAGCATGGATTACCAGTGCCGTGGCCTGTCTTCATCACTAATATGTTGCTACTGTGTCACAGCACCACACTGCTGACCCATATGACCTGTCAAATGACGAGGATGATCATACCAACAAAGATGGACCCAAATCCTACAGGTAGGGGAACGATACTTTGATCAGAGAAAAGTGTTATTGTTTTGGCGTTACAGATTTTGATTAAACATTGAGAAAAGGTAATATGCCAACACAGACACACACAATAGACACAAGATTATATACTTGACGACATTAATTCTCCTTGGAGTTTTGTGCCATAAAGGTCTCTCTCTCTCTCTCTCTCTCTCTCTCTCTCTCTCTCTCTCTCTCTCTCAATTACTCTCTCTCTCAATAACTCTCTCTCTCCTACTCTGTCTCTTGCCAAGATGTCGGATGTGTTCAGTGACGTTCTTCAGTAAGTCAGACATGCAGATCCACGCCAAGTCCCACACGGAGGCCAAGCCACACAAGTGTCCCCACTGCTCCAAGTCCTTTGCCAACTCCAGCTACCTGTCGCAGCACATCCGCATCCACAGCGGGGCCAAGCCGTACACCTGCACCTACTGCCAGAAAGCATTCAGGCAGCTCAGTCACCTACAGCAGCACACACGGTACTGGGCTGTGTGTGTGTGTGTGTGTGCGTGTGTGTGTGTGTGTGTGTGGTGTGTGTGTGTGTGTGTGTGTGAGTGTGTGTGCGTGCGTGTGCGTGCGTGCGTGTGTGTGTTTGTGCTTGTGTGTGCCGACTAATGAATGGACGGAGGAGTTGGGGGTTGTGCCTAAGTCTTTTGGGAATGCTGACAGTGTAAAGCTCTTTTTGCACCGTCTCAGCATCACCGTTGACGATGCAATACTTAAACAATACCTAAATGAAATAATAGTTCTAAGCCTTTTTTTAATTTTTTTTATGTGTTTATCAATAAGGATTTGTTCATTTCTGGTGACTGATTAATTATCAGAGCATGGAGCTGGCTTCATCGTGCAATCCACTCAGAATGAATGAGAGCCTGAGTGAATGCATGCTGTAGTGTTTGGTAGGAGGAGCAGTTAACACTAATATATACCTTCATTAGCATTACCTTCATCCGGCTGTTGATACTATATCAAGCATGGATTGGAACTGCATGCATCTTTACATTCACACAACTCCCTCAAGCGTCCACTCTTAACCGTGAACGCCTTTTACTGTCGACTTGTAATAAGAAAAACGTCTATCTATTGTATTTCATTTCAATAGGAAAAAGCAGTGAAAGTGTCTAAATTTGAATTTGGAAGAAATTGACGAGGAATATGTTGAAAATGATAAGGTTTATAGTCAGATAGTGACAGTGTTGACAGCGGAAAAGTCAGTCTGTTATTCACATAGTTTACCCCCTAGTGAATTCCCACCCCAAATTGCTTCTCTTGCTGCTACCTTCTTTTACTGCTCTGTCGGCCTGCATATTTTACACATCATATTTCCAAAACAGTTTAAGTTACTAACCCGACATTTATAATGCTTATAACTGTGTAACCATGTAAGTGATGAATGCCTCTGTCTCCCCTTCATGCCCTCCGGATATGTTTCACCTTCTTCACGTTTTCATTTCCCTTTTGGCCTTATCTGGTTTTTCTGTGAGGTTCAGGGCATTGATTTTACAAGGGAAGATGCACCACACCGGCCTGCCACTCATATTGAATAGGCCTATATATTGCAATTTGCAACAGCAGAGCCAGACATTCATAGACACTCACACTCCACTCAAAGCAGGGCACATCAGATGGAGAGACTGAGAGAGAGACAGGGAGAGAGAGAGAAAGAGAGAGAAAAGCGTGACTGTGCTTGCTGTATGTTTTTGTTCTGTGTTTTCACAACTCAGACGCAGCACAAAGAGCACACTGTCAAACTTAACGATCCACGATCAATTCAATTAATCGCAGATCATTTATAACTTCAACGCATGATTTGGTCTTAATTTCCCGGTGAAGTTTTGGTCATGCTGTAGTTTAAAAACCCTCTCGCTGTGTCTCTCTCTCTCTCTGTTTCTCTGTCTCTCTCTCCACCTCGGCTCCCGGGGTCCCGTGTTAGAAACCACACTGAGGGCAAGCCACACAAGTGTCCCCACTGCTCCAAGTCCTTTGCCAACTGCAGCTACCTGTCCCAGCACATCCGCATCCACACGGGCGCCAAACCTTACGCCTGCTCCTACTGCCAGAAAACATTCAGGCAGCTCAGTCACCTACAGCAGCACACACGGTACTTGGCTGGGCTGGGCTGGGCTGGTGGGGTTGGAATGGCCACATGTGTTGTTATGTGTGTGTGCATGTGTATATGGGAGCAGGCATGGCAAGAAATGGCATTGTGATTGTTTGAATATTTCTGCAACAGTTGTTGTGTTTAGAAAAAAAAAATTGTCAGGGAGGTTTGTCACATCTTTATTTTATATTTAAAATAAGACATTTTCAGTTAGCCTTAAAATGTCTTATAAACAACATGTTACCTGCTAGCTACAGCCAAAACCAGGTTTATGCTAATTACCTTATTTGGGCGGTGTGACACAACTTCCTGCCTTATTATACGATTGTCTAAAGGCAGAAGAAAGAGTATCTATAACCTTTAAATTTGTACAAATAACCACAATATTTTCCTCAACTCAAAATCATTAGACATAATATTTAAGAAAACCACAATCCAAAAGGAATTGCCTTTTGTAGATGTACAAAATGAGTAAATAAAGGGTTTAGTTTTTGTGCTATGATCCCAAATGCCATTACAGTAGCATTGATATGCTTACATTTCTGTTGGAATGATGGTTAATGATATGTGTCTAAGGAGGAATATGAACACTACAAATGAATTAGCAAAACACTCAAACAATAAACAATCACATTAGATCAAATAAAATGTACTTAATCCTCTCAATAAAATTGTCTCAATGCAAGTGCAGCAATAACATGTATTTTTATGGTTTGATTTCAGGATTCACACCGGTGACCGACCGTACAAGTGTGCCCATCCTGGCTGTGAAAAAGCTTTCACTCAGTTGTCCAACCTACAGGTAAATTCATTCACAGGTTTGACTCTTGACATTTTCTAAGACTTTATATTTTTGCCTGCCTCTTCTTCTCACTTTGCTGTCCAAACCATGAACTTTATGTTTACGGTAGGTCACATGAAAAATCAGCTTTAATGGAGTGAAGTCAAGATTGAATTCAATGTTTTTATTGGCCCAGTGATGGACTTTTGTTCACTGTTTGAAGAAGAAAACCTTGTAAAAAAAAACTGCAACTTTAAAATCAAGATTTTTAACCCCTCTGTATTTGGTTAAACCTGCAGTGTGTAGAATTTTGGGTTTTATTTCCTAGCAGATTTTGTAGAAAGTAATTATAATATCCATAAGTACATTTATTTTAGTGCGTAATAGCTGAAACATTTTTTTGAATTATTATTTTTTTCCTTAGAAAGGGTCTCATATATGTCCATATTTCTGCATATTTTGGACCAAGGCCTAGTGCCGCCATCTTGCAAGTGTCATAGTTGGAATGTCATCAGGTGCATTGTTTAAAATTTAGAATTGTTCTTGTCCTTGAAGTCCACTGTAGCTTCTGTTATTATTCGAAAGGGTTGGGGTTACCCAGGGAGTGTTGCATTCTAGAACTTTGTAGAACTTTCTTGATGATGTCATATTACACACTGCACCTTTAACAAGACTTCTTAATTGTGCAAATGGCTGATTGTCCCAACTGTCCCATCCCTCCACAGTCTCACCGCCGGCAGCACAACAAAGACAAGCCGTTCAAGTGCCACAACTGTAACCGTGGCTACACCGATGCTGCCAGCCTGGAGGTGCACCTGTCCACACACACCGTCAAACACGCCAAGCTCTTCTCCTGTGGCCTCTGCAACCGCTCCTATACCTCGGTGAGACCTCGCACTCTACTGTCAAACATCTGACATTAATCACAGTGCACAGACACTGGTGTTAATATGACAACAATGGTTTTATGTACCATGATATTTCATCTCAAAAGCTGACAATGTTATCTATTCTAAACACTATTGCTGTTGCTAAAAATAAATTGATAGATTTTAAGACAGAAGTCAGATACAATTTTTTAAAACTTTCGTTCTGAAACACTCTTTCCAGTCAGGCATCTTACATGAAAAACAATACTGACTATAGTTGGTATAGAATGGAAGAAAAACAAGCAGACATTTTTCATCTCATAAACCTCGACTTAATCATTTCTCCCATCTTGTCTTCTCATCTCCCAAACTGTAGGAAACATATCTAATGAAACACATGCGGAAGCACAACCCCGACCCGCTGACGGTGGCAGCGACAGTAGCCGCTCAGCAGGCGCAGGGCCTGACGCCGGGCCGAGGCCGGGGGCGCGGCCGGGGCAGAGGGGGGGGCCGAGGGAGCCAACTCCAAAACAACCAGAATAACAACCCCCAGAACAACCCCAATCCGGGACCCCCAGGCCCCTACCAGCAGCAGCAGCAGCAGCAGCAGCCCACGGAGGCGGTGGGTCAATGCCCCTTTGACCTGCACCAGTACAAGACAGTGGCCGGCAATGAGATCCAGTACAAACAAGTGTCTGTGAGCGACCTGCCCGTGACCCATAAAGACCTCTGCCTCACTGTCTCCACCTCAGCCATTCAGGTGGAGCACATGAACTCATAGGCTGCGGCTGCGGCAGCGTCACCGCGCTGCTCCAGGAATTACTACGTGTGTAAAAAAGGTCCATATTGAACTAAGGGATTTAACTGTATTCAGTATTATAGGCTTCTTCAAGAAAGAAAAATGGCTGTTTTTTTTTTTTTTACGCCTTGTTAGACAGATGTTAATTATCTGGTTTATTAACACTTCCTAAGACACTAGAAGAATTAATTAAGATTCACTTGACTGTTGCCTTGAGTGACTTTATTTTGAACCGGGTTACCTTGGTAACATTCAAGCAAAATAGAATTCTTCCAATGCCATTTGTTCTTTCCTCTAAGAAGCTTTAATACTGAATAAAAGGTTACATTCCTTGTTAGAACACAGATGTTTTACATTGTGCTTCTCGATTCCTGAGACCTCTCACCAAGTATCTCAGTAGAAAAGCTGGTTTAGGACATTGAAATAATGTGGCTTTTTATATTATTATGAAATAGATGATAATACAGATTTTAATTTAGTCTAATTTCCCATTTAGTCATCTATGAGTCAATGGATAAGTAAATAAGTTACTTATTTTCTTATTGCACTGATCCCAAACCAGCATTCTTCCTCTGAGGAGCTTGAAAACAGAGGCTCTCTGGTGTCTATAATTTTCTTTTTCTTTCCCCCTTTTCTTTGGTGCATTGTTTTCGATAGGCATCAGTGGAGATGACGGTGTAAAATATCTGTGAAATTGTAAAATTACATTTTTCTTCTCTGCACGTTTATGGTCCGGAGAGATGTAATTTTTGAACACATCCTGAGACAACATTAATCTGAGCGTTTTCCATGATTTAGTTCAAAGCCAAAACAAGGGACGGAAAAAGGACAAGGAATCGACGATGAAAGAAATGCAGCGGAGTGATATTGGCCTTTTGAAATGGAATGAATGACAAAGTAAAACAGTTTGAATGACTCTTGTCAAGTTGCCATGGACGACAGCGTTTGGATTGGAAAGGCTGAATTGGAGCGTATAAAAAAACACCACAGAAGGAAGTAAAAGAATGCAGTATATTATGAGATTAGGATAAAACCTTGGAGCTGAATCTGAGAGTGTGCAGTTCAAATATCAACAGGTCCACTTTCTCTCCCAACAGCGACTGAGTTAAAGGAACCATTTCTGTGACGGAGCCCAAAGTATTGAACAAGAGAGACGGGCCGGTCCAATAATGCACTTAATGTGAGGATTGTTCTGCGGAGCGAATCGGAAAAACACCAGGACAGTGGGTGGGAAGGGTCAAAGAGAGTAAGCACTTGATGAAGCTTGTACTTCATGCCTATGTTTGTCATCATTGTACTTTTTTTTTTTTTTTTTTTTTTTTTTTTAATATATCATATTGTAAATGTATTTTTCTACCAACAGAGAAACGTGTGAACAAACCCGGAGAGAAAGCAAAGTGAGCGCATGAATGTGAAGGGAAGTGAAGTCCTAAAAGAGCGTTTTTTCCCGCCCCCTAATTTTTGTTTATATTCAAAGAAAGACATGTAACTATCACTGAGTAAAGACAGCCCGACGCTTTGTTGACTGGGTGGTTGTTGGGGAAATATTGATGGTGTGATGAAAATGGCTGACAGGTACTGTTATACTTTTTTTTTTTTTTTTAAGAACTTTTCATACATATTATTACTACTTTCATTATAACTGTGTTGCAAATGTTATCCACATTATTATGGATCTGAGGCATTATTGTATTGCAGTATGCTGTACATATAATAGATAGAAAATACTTTTCCTCCGTGAAAAAGGGAATAACGTCCTGTGTAAAGCGTATATGGAAACTAAAGGAATTCAAATTTACAAGTACCAAATCATTGGCTCTGTCCCAGGTCACTTTTAGCTCAGCAAAGTCTGCAAAAATGTTGATGCATTTCAAGACAAAGAAATAGGTTAAACGATGGGTAATATTCTCATTCTGTGATGTGTGACTAAGCAACTCTTCTTGCCGTATTAACCACAATCGCCTGTTGGTCTTTCTATTCTAATTACTGTCTAACTTAACAAGGCCTTTTATAAATCTTATACAAAATATATATGGCTACTAAGAGACACTTGTACACAAACAAGTAATTCAAGCAAAGGTTGTTTTGAAGCTAATTTGTAAAATGTGGTAAAATGGAACATGATGTAACAGGTTGGAGTGATCATCCCTTCACTCAGAGAATCATGGTTTTCGATATATAATTATATTATATTCATTCTTATTATGATGTAACCTGAAATAGCAAAGTTAAATGTATGTTTCAATGTGTACAAATCAATAACAGGGATCGTAATTAGCCTCATCAGTCAAGATTGTTGTGGCTCTGTGCAAAAAGAGACCCATTGCAGCCTGACGACCAAGTTTTAACATTGAAGATCAATGGGTATTCCCTCATGAAAACCTTTAACAAAAGGTCTGAGAATATAATGATTACATCACCTTAAACAAAGCTGTGACAGAGGTGACCTGGGACACTGCTGCTATGTTTTTGTGCATAAGCTTTGTCTACCCGATCAAAAGGTTCAAACAGCCCGTACAACTGGCTGTCTCCATGTATACTCCTCCTTGTATTTCATTGTGTTTTTTTATGAAAAATAACACATTCTCAATATTCCTGTTAATGTTATCCCTGATGCTCCTGATAATAATAGTAATGCAGTCCTTAATTGACCTCTTGTGCTACACTCTTGCATTCTATATGCACAGTTACATCTCTTGCTCATTTGAACAGACTGTTTCTTCCCCTAAGGAGAATAAAGTTGCAAAACAGTTTAGGATGGAAAAACATCAGTCTCCGATTTATTTTATTATAATTCAGATTTTGGTTCTGATAAAAATGTATGATTATTTCATTGTTTTGGCATAGAATAATGTAGCCTGTAAAATGTGTGTCTGATTTCATCACATCAGAGTGATGTGGACTCTATGGACCGTTGAGGCAACTATATTTGTGGCGTACTAATTTTTTAAAAAGATCGTTAGCATTAAGTTAATGTTGACACATTGTTTTAAGTCGATTTAGTTTAAACAAAGTTTCATAAAGGGTTTATGTTGATCGTATTGGCCAAAGGGAGGAATTACATCAATAAAACCAACGGTCACGTATCTATGATAAATTTAACCTTTTTTTCAAAGCATAATTATTTGGTGACCCTAATTCAGTTACAACTACGGTAATTGAATGTAAGTCAACTCAAGCCGTAAGTCAATTCTATAACCTTCATTGTTTTAACTCTATTCAGTTAGAACAAGGTCCATATTTCTGTTTCTGCCCTCTTAAATTGTGGCCAATGTTTGAATTACACAATCGGCTCAAGTTAGACACAATAACATAGTATTGGACTTCTGCTCAATACTTTCACAATAAAACTAACGGTCCCGTAAAGACGAGATGTTTTTTTTTTGAAGCCAAATTAACAAATGTTAAATGTGAGTCAACGTTGGCATAACATTAACTAGTACTGTTACTGAATTCAGGTCACAAACTAATTTTGCTGAAAAATAAACTTAAAAACATCTCACGTTTGTGACCGTTGGAGTTCTATTTGTGTACCGGTAATTCCTCCCTTTGGCCAAACTACAGCGATACGATCAACATAAACCATGACTGAATGTTTGTTTGAACTAAATCAAATTAAAACTATTTAGTGTGAGTCAAATTTAGCCTTAGGTCGATTTCTTAACTTTCATTAGGACTATTTTAAATCGATGTAGCTGATTAGCCCTGCAAACGGGCATGAACATGTTTCTGTTGATCGTGTGTCCTCAGGTGGCCACAACGAGGAATTACACCACTGGTATCAAAGTTACACAATTCAAACAGGCTCACCAAAATTGGACAATATAAGATTGGACAAATCTAGCCTGGTCTGATGAGTCTCGACTTCAGTTGTGAGATACAGATGGTAGGGTCAGAATTTGGCGTAAACTACATGATAGCATGTATCCATCCTGCCGTACACTATCACTATTTAAAAGCAATTGAAGTGGCCGGTGAGTGTACACTAGTTAGCCTAATTAAGCCTATACACTCTCTTTTTTTTCCAAACTGAGTCTCCACAAAATAGAAAGAAGAATAGGAAAGGTCGACGATAGCATTAAGTTCATTTTATAATATTAATTGTTTCAATTCGATCCAGTGTTGGACACCGTTACTGTCGTTTATGTTTATTCGTATGTCCTCTTGTGGCCAAGGGAGGAATTACACCAGTAAAACCAACGGCCACGTACAGTAATTTAAATATATTTTCCTGTCGTTGCAATACATATTTACATATTTGTCTTGGCTTTATAATTTATACTTTGAATACATGTTTAAAAACAACAAAATTGATTGAAAGTGTGGAGCGGAAGTACAATACTATGTTATTGTGTCTACCTTGATGCCAGTGGTGTAATTCCTCCCTGTGGCCACAAGAGGGCACACGATCAACAGTGTATTTAGGGTGTATTTAGTGTATTTAGAGTAGACTACATCGAAGTAATACAATGAATGTGATAAAATTGACTTATGGCTAAAGTTGACTGACACTTTACTACTGAATTCAGGTCACGGACTAACTATCTTAACCCTTGTGCCCTCCTCGCCCATTTTTGTACATTTTTGCAGACTTTTTTTTTTGATTTGGTGATAATTTTGGCTGTGTTAAAGCTTTTGGCATGATTCTTTGTAAGAACTTTTCTTTTTAGTCAAATTTTCAAAATCCAATGTCGTTAACTCATACATGTGTTTCATACTCTGTCAGTAAATTTACTATACGCTCAACATTGTCCACGCTCACAAAAAGTGCTATTAAATCATCATACATCAATATTTTTTTCTGATTTTATAAATCTCTTAAACAACTTCTCACCGACTCAAAACTACCAAACATTCAATCATTTTCAGGATTTTAACCCTTGAAATGCCAGTTTGAGCATTTGCATTATTTCAACATTTCATACCAAAGAACACAAAAAATTAATTATTTTCCATTTAATAAATAGTAGGGGGATCGGGGATGTGGCATTAGTGGTGATTAGAGTATGGGATATGTCAAAGATTAGCAACCAATTTGATTTGATTGCATTTTCTATGTAGTCAGCATTTTTTCTCCTCCGATCACAGCACTCTCTCCCAGCTCATAAAACGCTTGAAAAAAGCGGTCGAAAAAAACGCTCAGTAGACACACTCCCGAGCGCACAGCCAGCGTTTAACGCTGGAAAAAGGCGTTAGGTGGACACGGGCCCTAAGAGATTTATGCAAAAAAAATCAGAAAAAAATATTGATGTATGATGATTTAATAGCACTTTTTGTGAGCGTGGACATTTTTGGCACGAAGGTGGTGAGTGTAAAGTAAATTCGAAGGGGGCACAAGGGTTAACAAAAAACAGAACAAACAAAAAGCTAGAATCAAGAAGCTACAGTAAACGAGCATAGACTGTAAAAAAGCGGGGAAAAAATAGAAGCAGTAAACATGGTCATGGATTGTGATGATACGTTTGATTTGTTCATAAAGTCATCGTCAACACACTGACAACCGTGCACATTGTGTTATCCCACCCAACCGGGACACTCCGCACTCTGTAACAAGTACACCTAAAGACGGAGGCGGGGTTTACGCTGGCTAAACCAATCACAACGCTAGTCTTAAACACCCACCAAAACAATTCAATTTCAAATTCAAACGGCTGCAGAGCAGACGGTGGATTACAGTGAACGGTAGAGAAATTCAACTTAAACAAAGGTAACTTTCTTTCATCTATTTAAGTTATGAAATACATTATTAATGACAAAGGTTTAAAGGGAAGTTGCGAGGCTCTGCTCAGAAACGATACAGGAGCGATAGTTGCTGTATTTAACGTAGCTATTTACCTTGTTATGCTCAAACTAACGGCCAGTAACAGCTAAGGCTAGTGATACCAACGCTGGCTAATTCGCTTTACATCGCTAGTTTCTTACAACTTCTACCTGGATTACTCATTTTATGTTTGTGTTGATCGAGAGTGTGTGTTTTTGTAACCTATATTTCGCTGATCGAACATTTACCAAAGTGGTGACATCAGATACCACCAACTGGGTTGGTAAATTATCCGAAACTTCGTCTGAATTACAGTAGGGTTCACTTACTGCACCCATACGTCCTGTGTTAATGAAATACACTGGGAATCATACACTGAGATTTTCCTTCTAATTTCTGATATTTGTTGGACCGAAGAACGGGTGGAAATCTTTTGTCATGCAGTGGACATAATGTTTAGTTTATCCAGTTGTGAACATTTCTTTAAAACATCAATAATAGTAGTGACATTGTGTTTTTTAAACATGACTTTAGTATTTATATCTGAAAGAAACTGATGCTTAGATGTGACGGTAATACAGTTTAGCCACAAACTGGAGCTAGTTATGTCCTGGTTGAAAGTGTGTAACTTCTGACAGAGGAATGTTAATACTTGAGTTATTTTTTTTCCTGTCTGTTTTGATCATAATCATTTACCTCTTAAACCCCTGGCAGAACATGTCCCGCTTGCCAGTTTCCGCGAGCAAGAGAGTCCTTTCACACAGCAGTGGAAGCTCAGATAATAGCCATGACATGGCCCCTGCTCAGGTTTGTGCCAAAAATCATATACTTCTTTCATTTAATTTGCTTTACTAGTTATTCTCTGTATTGATTTTTAAGTACAGGGCGCTGAGTGACTCACTCCATGGACCCCATATAATAAATAGACGATAGAAAATGATCATGTATGATTGGTTTGCAAAATAATGCTAATTCTTGAAGCCCAAAAACCTTCATTTCATTTCATTTCATTTATTGTTTATTTAGCAGGGACAGTGCACAATATACAATTGAGCCAGATTATAGCCACATGGCTAATTTTCGTCTGTAGTCCCTGGACAGGAATTGGTGTTAAGCTAAAAACAAAAAGGATTAAAATGAATAATAATACAAGAATTTGATAATACAATTAAAAGGTGCCCAATGTGCAAATATAGGCTCACAATATTGCATGACCAAGAAGGCATATCTAGTTAAAAGAATACAACAAAACAAGATGTATAATAAAGTAAACATAAAACACCAAACATGAGATAAATGACTAAAAATGTTCACATCGCTGCCCTGATTTTAGCCATTTCTTGAGACCTGATTTAAAACTACTGAGTGTGTTGCTTTGCCTAATACCTACAGGAATACTGTTCCATAGCCCTGTTGTTTTTACAGAAAAGGCACTTTGACCAAAAGTGGTCCTTCTAAACACACTTAATGAGTCCCCTCTAGATGATGCTCTTGTGTTGTTTTCTGCTCTACTCAGACTCACAAATTTCTTAAGAGGGGGGAGCAAGATCATTTACAATTTTAAAAAATAAACAGCAGTTTGAAAAAGAAATAAAATTGTCCAGACTAAATAAACCATACTTCTGTATGATGGGACAGTGATGGTATAAATTAGATTTTTTGTCCAGAATTTTAAGAGCCTTTTATAGGATTTGCGAATCAGTGACAGGGCAGTTGTATTTGCTTGAGACCAGGTGGTCAAGCAATATGAGATGTGAGTTAAAATCATTGAGTGGAAGTAAAGTTTCGCTGCCTCTGTGGTCAACTGATTCCTTATTCCTTGGAGTCAATGCTCTTCTTTTATGCTGGTGGTGTTATTTTTCTTTGCAGAAAAGGATTCGTAAAGACCCGGAGCCTTTCAAACCACATGCTGCGGCAACAACTGTCGGTGTCAGGCGGCCTGTGGTTGCCACAACCAGAGCTCCTGTGTGTAAGTTACTCACTCACTCAAACCCGAATGACAGATTCCTTGTTCATCAAAAGGCCGAAACTGAACCAAACTTTTCGTGTAAGCATTTGTGCATAGTAGAACTTTGCTTTGTAAAACACTTCTCCAAATGTACATTTTCTCTCTAGATGCTTATTTGTGTAATTTACCACAATTTAACAGACTAAAATAGGACTGTGTGAAATAATGTTATAATTGCTAAATGTAATACAAAAAAAAGTAGTTAAGTATTTGGGGTTTTCTGTCCTGTTATTTTGGTAGGTAATAAGGAAAAACCTAACTCTCTGTCTCACTTTCCTACTCACACAGCAAAGCTATTCAGAACTGCGGGCGCTGCCACCGTGGCTGGTGCTCCTTCCAGAGGTAAGACTTCCGGCTGTTGGAGGAAATAAGACGGGATAAGTTTTTTTTAATGTCTGTTTTTGGCCTAATTGTTCACAAACACTTACCTGGAGCAGTGATTGATCCTCATTATCATAAGCACTACTAGGTATCATTACCAGGGTAACACATACTGCTGTTCTTGCTCCATCAGGTGTCATGAAACAACCTCTAGCTTCAACTGCTGCAAGAGGCAACGCAAAGCCAGCTGCTGCAACCACTGGCACCAAACCAGGTGAGATACCAATCCCACTGTCTTCTGTCACATCAAACTAGTTAGTGTTTGGAGATTTTTTATTTGCTGTATTTCTGGCAGTAGGGAACTAAAACTACAAGCCATTCTGACAAATGACAAATCAGAATTAAGTTAGATTAGTCATTAATATTAAAAGCATTTGAATTAGCCAGTGATTTAAAATTTTATTTGAATTAACCTTTTCGGCAGCAATATGTTACTTTACAGCATGATTTGTTGTCTAAGTGCATATCCTTATTTAGAATAGAGCATTTTCAAAGCAACATGTGTTCTCTGGAAATGCCTATGTAGTTTTTTTTTTTTTTGCAACAGCCTGAAGGGAAAACTGGGGAAAGGCTGATGTTGCAATGTAAATCTCACACCTGTTGTTGTTGATGTTGATGTTGTTGTTGTTGTTGTTGTTGTTGTTGTTGTTGATGTTGTGAACAGTTGTGGGTGGAAACAAGCGGCAGGGTTGGGACCTGAAGGGAAAGGTCAGCGACATGGAGGGAAAGGTCCGTAACTACCAGACCAAAGTCAAGTCAGTCAACCAGGAAAACGAGGTGCTGAAAAGCGCCGTGGTCCAGAACCAAAGCAAAGTGGCTGAGATGGAGAGAACCCTTCAGAGGCAGAGGAGCCAGATCAGGTACAAGGACCATTCCATTTCTAAAAACGAATTCAATTACTTTTTTTTTTACTGTCTGCTTGAACACTATTAACTGTCCTCGCTTTCTATTTTTATTTTTCAGTGACTACGAGGAGCAGCTGCAGGCCTTGGCAGGAGTCCGGGAGGAGTTGGAGGGGGTGTTGAGTGAAAGGAACACTCTTAACAAGGAACTCTCCAACCTGGAGGGAAAGTACAAAGTGATGGAGACAGTGCGAGACAGCCAAGAGACCGAGCTGCAAACCCTCAAGGTACAAAGTCTGCTGCTTTATAGCTAATGCTGCTTATTTTGGCTTTGCATTACTATTATAATAAGTAAGTAATATGCCATTTTTCAGACCTGACCTGCCTGAAGTGTCTTAACCCAAATTGAACTTGTGCAATATCGCTACCTATAGATTTATACAGGACAATTATTTATTTTAGGGCACAGCACGGCATTTATAAACCAAGAAAGGACTTGAACATTTAAAAACTAAGAATTTAAACAACATTTAAAAGACAAAGATTTTAGTTGAGAGTGTGTGTTTTGTCATTCCCCTTTTCAGATGAAGCTTTCAGTGCAGGAGGCAACCCTGTCCCGCGTGCAGACGAGCCTCAAAGAGACACAAGATGAGGTGCGCTCTCTCCGTGACACAGTGTCCCAGCAAGAGGACAGCCTCCATGCCGGAGAGATGGCGCGCAGGCAGCTTCATAATACGATCCAGGAGCTCAAGGCAAGTTACAATGAGGGCTCAACTCAGCCCGGGACAGCACCCTCAAAGGTCTTTCAGCTGCTCCATCGGCTGGGCCACCTGCTTTAACTTGCCTCCAGTTCTTCTCCAGTTAAAACTCTTCAGAGGAAAAAAATGTTGTGAAATTACTCCTTTTAATTTATACGGTTGGTTTTGTCAAATTTGTCTTGACAACCAAAACGTTCTGTTGATTTTACAACAACCAAAGGAACATTGTTTATATTCTCTGACTGACTTCTTTGCCTATCACCCTTTTCGTGCAGGGAAATATCCGGGTCTTCTGCAGAGTACGTCCTCTGTCGGATGGAGGCCAATCCAAACATATCCAGCTCCCGTCCTGTGAGAACAACAAATCTATAACTCTGGCCAAAACTGAGGAGGTGAGAATCAGTGATGCCATTTCATCAGAGACACTTTTTGTTCTGTTCTGTTTTCTTCTGTAGGTAATACTACGATTTATGTCTAGAAAAAATGGATGTTCAAGTCACCATATCTAACATGTCTCTTCATGTCAAAGCGATAAAAAGTGCCCCGTAATAACAAAAGCACCTCAAAGAAGAAGTGACTGAAAGAAATAACGTTTAGCTTTGTGTGGTGTAACTGAAAAAGTAAATTCTGTCATCTCTACTTTTCAGTCTCACACCGGCAAAACTGCGGAAACACAGAAAAATTACAACTTTAATTTTGACCGGGTGTTCGGCCCACAGGCTTCACAGCAGGAGGTAGACAACATCCACACATTGTACATAAAATAAACTCCAACTGTATTAAAAAAAAAAACTGTTTTATTCTTGTGTTTTGTTTTATCAGAGCAGGAAATTCATTGTGATTGTCACTTTGTTTTCAGGTCTTTGAGGAGATCTCTCTGCTGGTGCAGTCCGCATTGGACGGATACAACGTCTGCTGCTTTGCTTACGGCCAGACAGGGAGTGGAAAGACCTTCACTATGGAGGGAGATGAGTTTGATGAAGCCAGAGGCGTCATCCCAAGAGGTGTGCAGCAAATCTTCAGAGCAGCAGAGAAACTGAGATCACAAGGCTGGGAGGTTAGTGTGTAATGTCCTTTTATACAGTCAATGGTTATGTCATGATGGGGAGGAGGAAGTAGAGTTCAAAATGAATTCAACTGATTTTTATTATTTTTTTAAGTGCACACTGAACAACACTATTTGTTCACCTAAACTACAATAATAAATGCTCAATACTTTTACAGTGATTATTCAGAAACATATGGATGATTACTGAAGTCACAAAGTACATTCTGACACATATTTATAGGACAACACAATGTCGCAATTCAGTGTGAGACAGATTTACAAAAACAAGCTCATTTAGGGCAGACTGTTGCACTGAGATTTTGTTTACAGCGGTGTGATTTTTCTCAGAGCAATGCAAAAATCAATGTTAAAACTTAGAGATAACTTGGTTTAGGCTACTTAGAAGAATCACAGTGAGACACAATGAAGAGAATATTAAGGATTAAACCAAGTAGTTAAACACGTAAAGCCTGACTTTGTTTGTCATAGAAGAGATTAAAGATTCAAATATAATTTGCCATTCATAGAAGCTGCCTAACTAATGCTCAACCCAATGCAGTGCCACACACGAGAGGACATTTTCTTTTCTTTTCTCACACCGATATAGATTAATGCCGTTTCCTTTTTGTTTCTACCAGCCACCAAAACAAACAAGCATACATTTCAAACCACCAAATGTTAGTATATGTGGAGGTGATGCAAAGTCTGATGAGGGAAACTTGGTTGTTTTTATTAAATATTGGATCCATTTCTGTTCTTCATTCAGTTCAGCTTCACGGCGAGCTTTGTTGAGATTTACAACGAGACCCTGCGCGACCTCCTGTACACCGGGAAGCCCAACAAGAGGCCCGAGCACGAGATCAAAAAGTCGGTCAACAACGAAGTGACTATCAGCAACCTCACCTATCAGAAGGTCTCCAACGAAGATCAGGTATGACAGGCAGAGGTCTCAGTCACTTTAGTTACGCTACTGTTAAGCATAAAAAGAATAATACCTTTTTATATTAAAGGTGCAGTGTGTAATATGACATCATCAAGAAAGTTCTAGAAAGTTTTAGAATGCAACCCTCCCAGGGTAACCCCCCCCCTTTAAAAAAAATAAAAGACCTACGGGGCCTTTAAAGCAAACAAACATTTCAATTTTTAAAACATCCCTGATACCTTCCAATTATACATTTTAAAGGTGGCGGCACTCGTTTTTCTAAAAAATGAAAAAATATAGAGATATATGAGCCTTTTTGGGGAAAAAAAAAAAAAAAAAAAAAATTTTTTTTTTTATTAATTAAAATAAATTAAATTTAGATATATAATATATATTTTTATAAAATAAAAAAAAATTAATAGATCATAGTAAACCACAGCCGAACTGAGCTCATTCATTTTTATATTCGTACAGGTATGATTGACCCATCAGTGTGTGAATTTGTTATCTCACTCTAATGTTCTATTTGTTCCCTTCCTCCTGCCAGGTTCTCGGCCTGATTGCATTGGCCAACAAGAATCGCTCCACCGCCCAGACGGCCCAGAATGACCGCTCCTCTCGGTCCCATTCCGTCTTCCAGCTGGATATCGAGGGAGTGAATGCTGGCAGGGATGTCAAATGCAAATGTGAGTGTAATCCCACTCATGACAGTATCAGGAATGTAGTTTAACTTGTAAGTGGCTAATATCAGAACCCTGTGGCTAGAGCTCATTAAAATCTGGTCTATTGACGCAGCATTCATGTTATTGTGAGTCTTGCCAACAGGTCGGTAACTAACAACAGGTATCTTGTTTGATGATAATTGCAGTTTCTTAGTAATCTGATTTCACTGTATACTTTTATTTGACTTGTTTGACACGTTTTTGTTTTTTGCATACAGCCACTTTGTGCCTGGTGGATTTGGCTGGAAGTGAGCGGATGCTGAAGAGCCAGTCTCAGGGCGAGCGATTCAAAGAGATGACGGCTATCAACGGATCTCTGTCCAACCTGGGAATCGTCATCGCTGCGTTGGCCAACAAGGTTTGTGAACAGGAGGATTGGTGATAAAGACAACACTTAGTTCAGATAGACTGCAGCTTTTGTGAAGCCAAATATATTTGATTTATGAACTGGGAGTGACAAAATGCTTATCTTAATTCTGTTAATGTTTCAGTATTTTTTAGTTTATAACATGAATTGGTTTTGTTTGTGTTCCAGGAGAGCCACATCCCATATAGGAACTCTAAGCTGACCTACCTCCTGCAGAGCTGCTTGGGAGGAAACAGCAAAACGTGAGTTCTAAATCAACATAGCCTCAGTGCACCAAAGTAATAATAATAATAGTCCATAGTACAGGGATATTAACATATTCATAAACATATTATTCTACAAGTAAGCTCTCAGAGTCAGCCGCTGGGCAGGGCAGCCAACTTATTGCCCTACTATGTTTAAAATTTCACCCAGTAACAGGGATCCTGCCAATCGTTTTAATGTCTTTAAAAGGCATTCAATTAATCTAACAGTAAAGCCTTGATTGTTATTTAAAAAAATCTTTCAAAAGTCTTAACATTTCTAAGACATTGAGAGAAGGATTTGATGATTTTCTCTTTTTATGATGTTGTAATTTAAAATCTCAATCATCGGTCTATCTATTTTTTTTTTTTATATTGTTTCCAAATGTCTCTGTGTAATTTAAGTGACACATTGTTATTATTATAACTGACATTTTAGGTGTGAAAAATAAAATAAAAATAAAAATAAATAAATATAAAAATTGATATGTGGTTAAATATTCAAAGGTCTAAATTTGTCTGGGAGGATATAGTATATTTCTGGACTAGAAGGAGATGAGGGGGCTTAATAACTTCATATAAAAGTCAATTGGGTCGGTGGTGGTGTCATATAAATAGCATAAAGAAGAAGTGGTGTAATGAAGTCGGTCGTGAAAAAGAAAGGGGAGACCGAAATGTTGTATATAAATCAGTGAGAGGTGGAGGGTGGAGAAATATCATGTGTCCCCGTGTTGGTGGGGGGTATAATAATGTATAGATGGGGTCATGGTCTTTTTTGTCTTCTCTCTCTTTCTGGTGAGATGGAAAATATAATGGTAATAGTTTTTAAATATGAGAAAATAAAATTTGAAATGAGTTATATATGTATAAGTAGGTATTTTAGTTATTTGATTTGAAAATAAAAATCTGTGGAAAATTTAAATAGTTTCTGAAAGTTGAAAAATAAAGTAATGGATAGTTGTTGTTTATTGAATAATTAGATAATTAAAATTTGAAGGATCTTATAAATAAGATTTTGTATTTCATTCTATCTGATTGATAAATTCTATTGATTAAATGTTCTTGTGTCGATTATAGAAAATGTAAAAATTGATATTATAATAGGTGAAAAGGTGGTAATGATGGGTTTCAGTGTAGTGATCTCTATATTTATTTGATGGAAATTGGGGGAATTGTTCATCAGATGTGATTATTTTATGTAATAGAAGAGTTGTTATAAAGTGTGAATATTTGATATTCAAACTTAATAAACTCTTACAGAGATATACTGTAGTGTAGTTTGTAGATTTGAAGGTATTGGTGTTCATTAGAGGTCTTAAGATGTGAGATACCCTGAGAGGGCTATTTCTTTATTCTGATATAAATGGTCACTTTATGTTCAATAAACAGACAAAAAGTAAACTTGAATGAGTCTCATTGAGTGACAAGTATGTTTGGTTGTAATAAGCTGCCCCAAATATCAATATGTATTGTGTTTAGGTCTTAAATTTAATTCAAGGTTGTATTAAAAAGGTCTTAAAAAGTCTTAAATTTGACATGCTGAAACCTGCAGATACCCTGTTTTAGTTGTGTAAGAAAAATAGAGACATTTTAAGCATTTGTTTTTTCTTATGAGTTTATTAATGCTGAGTTGTGTTTCTGTTGCTCTGATCCCAGCCTTATGTTTGTGAACATCGCCCCAGAGCCAGACAGCTTTGGGGAAACTCTTAACTCCCTCCGGTTCGCCAGCAAGGTCAGTGCCTGTGTTTCTCTTAGGATAAATAAAGTTTATTCTTACCTTTTTTTATTTATTTTTTTATTTACTAGTTTAACAAAATGCATGTATCACTCTGATTGTGTTATAATGTAAAATGATGTGAAATAATTATTTAATTGTAGGAAATGTTTGTATAGTTGTGCCTTTGGGATATTTGACATCTAATCTTTTGTGTTTATCTTTACAGGTGAACGAATGTGTTATTGGAACTGCAAGTGCCAACCGGAAGTAGAGCGATGTGTTTTAAAAAACAACTTTGTCCTATTATCACCATGACAGTTTAAATGCTTTAAATGTTCATTGAAATTGTTTTGCATATTATGCTGTTTGTCACGTACTTTCAGCCTTCATTTGTGATCACCAATGAAGGCTTTTTTTAAAGGTTTTGTTTTTTGTGCTTTTACGTAACTAAAGTGGCTGTGTAAATAGGCATATTTCTATTCAGATTTTCTTTTTAACAAGTATAGAGCTTTGGGTTCTTATTTAATGAGGTAATTCTCTAATTGAGACATGCAATGTCTTTTGGACATATTTTAATAAAAGAGCCCGCGATACTCAGTTCTTTTTTTTTTAAGATTATTTTTTGCCATTTTCAAGCTTTATTGTACAGTACAGAGTTGAAATGGGGAGACAGAGAGAGGGGGATGACCTGCAGTAAAGGTCCATGGGTCGGACTCGAACCCGTGACCACTGCAACGAAGGCTGGGGCCAATATGGTACGCGCTCTATCCACTACGCCACCGGAGCACCCCATTACTCAGTTCTTATTATCCTTTTCTTTTCATATATAGCATGTCCTAAATCTGTATAACTCACACAATAATTGCAAATAAAATTTTGTGCAACTGAAAATATTCTGTAATTTTTGGTGGTAACCTATGATTGTTTTGTTCTCATTGTACTATTTTATTTATTTATATATATATATATATATATATATATATATGTATATATATATATATATATATATATATATATATATATATACCGATATCAGTACTATCGGGAGGATTTGGATTCGGGGGGTCTAGACGATAGTTGGTCGCAGCCCCAAAGCTGCCTCTCTACAGCTATTATGGTACATAAATCTTACCACATTCACCCATTCATACACACACTCATACACTCTCTATTAAAGAGATTCAGTAGACATGCTACTTATACTCGTATTTAACTCAGACAATTAACCCTTAGGTGCTCTTGGGGACGTTTTTGTCCTTCCGCTCTTTTTTGTGTATAACTTTGGCTGTGCTCATGTTAACTGAATACATTTTGGCCAGGGATTATTATTTTTCAAATGTTTTGTGAATTTCTCCTCAGCAACTTTGTACCATCTATAATAAAGGCTGGACACTTTTTTGGTCCTCTCATGTCCTTAAATAATGCATATTGTTGTAAATTGTGTAACATTACCAAAGCCATTTTCCCAACCAAACAATTTTCTTTTTTTTTCTTGTTCTACTTTAAAGTCAGATCGTTTTCTATGATATGGAAATAAACTTTCAGAGGTTTGTTTGAGAACAGTGAACTTCTAGTGGCCTTTATTTTGGTTCCAGATTGCTTTGGCTAAAAAGCAATCTGTTATTGCAGCTGTGAGTTAAGTTTGCATGTCAACCCTGGAGGAAAAGCAATACAATATTAAAGAAATATGTTACATCAGGCTTCCTGCAGTTAATTTTACAGTCTTAAAAGCAATTTAATTTATATTCTTCTGAAAATAAGGCCTCAGCTCAGCTGGTATTAAAATGTATAAAATAGTGCTTCTAAAGCTCTCAAGATGCTAAGACGAGGGATGTAGGATTGTATTTAAAAGCCTTTTCCCCCCTTGCTGCAGTTTAAAAACACTATATATATATATATATATATATATATATATATATATATATATATATATTTAGTATTTCCTTGTGGATGATTTGGGATAAAGATGAGAAACAGTCAAATTAGTGCAGATGTAAAATGTGAAATTGATTTTATTATTTATTTATTTAATAAATTTTTTTGTCGGCCAAAGTCTGGCTCGTCTGTCTGGAAACCTTTTAAAGGCGACGCGTCGCTGTCTGCTGCTGCAGGAGAGATCCGATGGGAAGAACATTTTCTAAAAATGGTGCGCAAACTTCGGGCCCTGGAGGAAGTGGCAGGACACCGAGCCGTGAGCCCGGCCACAGACTGTCCCTTTGAAGGCTGCAGGCTCAACTAACACGGTCAGTTTAACGGTTTGTGTGTCTAGCCGCCTGAGCTAGCTAGCAAGCTAACAATCACATCTGTAACTGTATGATTAAAATGTGAAGCAACTGTTTCTGTGTCTGATGTCTGAAAGGAAAAGACTTCCATCAACTGCTACGTATGCACAATAACGCCAGCTTCATTTTCCACCAGCAGCTTTGCTTTTGTAGCTTGTCAACTCAAAGTGTGTCTGTGCTCCAGCTGTTGATTTCCCCATGCACTACTAACAACTGCAACACAGTGGCATGCAGGGCTCCTATGGGATTTCCTGTTCATGACCTTTTAATTGCATGTGTGTGTGTTTTAGTTTTTCTGTAAAGTGCAAAATGACACTGTTCATATCAGCATTTCATATTTATCATTTGGTTGTCAAAGTGCAGTCAGTGCAGGAACAGTCTGTTATAACCCAACCGGCATTCATTGCATACAGTAGCTATTAAATGCATCTAACTAAGCTGTAAATATTCATCATGTGCAGCTCGTTGTCTCTGCATTCAAACAGAGTCACATGCAGCAGGAGCTGGCTTCACAAAGAGCCACTGTGTGACTGTGACTGAGGCTGAGATTGAACAAAAGAGACTTCAAACAGACACTTAAGGTTTGCAGTTGCACAAGGCGGTTCCCCAGCTCTGGACCGTCTCAAGTAGGATATTCTGCGTAAATTAAGAGTCTTTTCTTAGTAACAATGCAACCAATGGAGTTCACTGCTTCTTTGATTGGCTGCTCCGTCTGCATTCATCTAGTGTGTGATGAAGGATCCCACTTAATCAGAACATTCATCTTTGAGTCTTTTGGCTGTTTGAGAATTAGTCGAGTGGGGAAATAACCGGGAGTTAACTGGTATTTGCTTTTATTAATAAACCACATTTGAACTACACTGGAGGGATGAACACCATTCTTTAAAATGATTTGGTGTTCAGATGATGGTGGTGGTGCTAGAGAGCGCTGTCTATCCTCTTAGTCTGAAATATCCCATGTGTGTTTCATTGGGTTGAGATCTGGTCATGGGGGAATTGTCATACTGTAAGAGGCAGTTACCATCAGGATAGAAATGTTTCTTCATTGGATAAAGGTGATCACTCATAACAACTTGATTTGCCTAGAACCTTCCCTCTTAACTAAAGGGACAAGTGGACCCAAACCATTTAAATGTCCCCTACCGCATAACAATGCCACCAAATTTGAACACTGTAGGGGTAAAGCATTCAGGCCCTTACCGTTTACTTTATGTAGTCATACATGCACTAGCTAACTTGTGCAGAATTCAATGTAGATGTTAAGACAGAAGTCATTTGGGTTTTGGTGCTGCTTTAGAACACATCAGTGGTGGCGGGTTTCCTGTGTATAAAAACTCTTTTAATGTTTTGATCACACCGGGCGGCACTTAGCTTGATTGCAGCACGGGTGAGTTATTGCAGCACGGGTGAGAGAGAGCACGCATTGGCATGTGTTTTCTGTTTTTGCACCACAGTATAGTTGCACAGTGCGCAGGGGTCTGGCACTTTTTTCACTTGTCATGGTTTTATGTGTCAGCGCATCAGACGGCGCCGTGACGCACATGGTGGGGATGTTTGTATGGGGGGTCATTGGTGTTTAAATGGTGCTCTTTGTCACTTGTATATATATGCCCACTTGTTATGTAGATTAATGCATGAAGGGGTGATATTGTCTTTCATGGTAAATACCTTATATTATATGGGAATATATATACAATACCAATATATATATATATATATATATATATATATATATATATATATATATGGTATTGTAATTATAATTGTGATAGATAATATCTTACTGATTTATTTGGATTTAATTTAAATACTTGATTATGCATTTTGATTGGTTTGAAAACTAATTTGATTTCATTTCTCTTTTGTCATACCGATAGGTTTTCAACCTAACCTCATTTCGTAATCTAAAGGCATGTTGAAAAAATTGATGAAAAATAAAAACTACGGAAAAGATTTGAGTTGTCCTGCGTTTTCTCCCATCCCTGCCATGTCAAGTGTGGCAGGCACATTGAACATCAACCCCAGATAACTTGACAGTAGAACTTGACTCATCATCTGACCATATCACTTTTTTCTCTGTAGAACAGTGCCTGCGGTTTCTGCACCACTGGGCTCTCAAATGTGTATTCATATTTGTAATGAGGGATTCATGCACTGCAGCTCTGCTATAATATCCCTCTCTGGGTCATCTTGTCTGTTTTTTGGTTACAGTCTGATCATGTCTACCTGAGGAAGAGTTACCCTTCTGTTTTAGAAAAATATATATATTCAGGGCTGTACGCTTATTTTTTTAGGTGGTAGCACTGGTGCTCGCAAGCAAAAATAATCAGTAGCACAAAAATAAATTCAGTAGCACACAAAGTATGATCGAAAACTTGCATAACCTTAACCCATGCATTTCGCTCTAATGACATGTTAGCCTGTCATCTTGATTTCATTTGAAATTCTCAATTAATATCATATCCTAGTGTGTGCAGAAATAATTGTAGAAAAATGAATAGGGTGCACTGATTGTAATTTAGACAAAAAAATCTAACCTGCCAATTGTAATTTTTTGCTGATTCAGAATAATTTCTCCCCATGAAATTAATATCTATATATTTTTTGTACATTTTTGGTAAATGTCTTTCTGTTAATTAAAACCAAACTTTAAAACATTAAACATAGCCTATTAAATAAATAAGTATACATATTGGTACAATTTAGGATAAATTAAATAGGTTGTTGTGAATGTGTTGGAAGTTGTTCTTCAGTGGCTTATTTCAAACTTTGTTTTTAGACTAATGTTGACTTTTCTCTGCAGCTGAATGAGTTGCCTTTCTAGCTAGCGCACTGCAGGGCTGTGAAGCGCTAACTTCCTGATCTTACCGGCTTCAAAATAAAAGTCAACTCACGTTTGGCTATTAACAGGCTTTTAATGTGAAGGATCACAGGAAATGTTCTGTTTGCACACGCGCTAACTTAACTGCGGTAATCTCCTTCCGGTTATTACCGTTGGTGAAGTGTATTAGACGCTGGAATCGCCGCACAAGTAGGCCTACAGGT
The DNA here is from genome assembly GCA_026929865.2 of Hyperoplus lanceolatus. NCBI lineage: Eukaryota > Metazoa > Chordata > Actinopteri > Uranoscopiformes > Ammodytidae > Hyperoplus > Hyperoplus lanceolatus. The sequence continues at coordinate 5,647,285 of CM049413.1, read as the reverse complement.
CCGGAGCACACATCTTTCACCAGCCAAAGTGGAGGGTGGACTCAATAACTTACTTGCCTTAGACCGCATTTGGAAAGTGTTAATGTCGGCTGCTGTTGACTTTAGTGTTGCGCATCTCTCCTCTGTGTCTCAAAGAGACAGCATCTGCTCATTAGCAAGCTGTCGCACTAGTGCTAGTGGACTTGTATTCATCATCGCACGTCATCAATTTCAGTAGCAAATGCGATCAAAACTGTCGCACTGTACAGCCCTGTATATATATTTTTTTACCAATCGCACTTATGCACTAGCTTCAAATCTGCACAGTCAACCAACATTTCTGACCTTATTTGCTGACATCGTTCCCATATATCTACATTCAGATGTAACTTTAGTCACTGTTGCTATTGAAACATGAGCCAATATTTGTGACTGAAGTTCCAGCATTCCGTGTCCTAACAATGAAATCTCTTTCAAAGTCACTTGGACCTCTTACAATCTAGATGTATAATCAGAATCACCTGGGCCTGCTGTTAATTGCTTAATTGTACCATGTAGTGCAGCCTTGTGGAAGCATCTGCATTCATTAAGTTTATCATACCATTAATATTAGAGGGTAGAGTAAATATATTAAAGGCACTTGTGCCTTTAGTGTATTCCAGTATGTTATAAACTGGGAACTGAGTACCTGTAACTGTATTTTGGGAATAAAAAATAACAATAATTCATTACAAATCACTTACTTGCATTTCTAAAAAGGTATTAATGCAAAATATTCAAAAGGGATACTAATAAAGATATGGTGATGTAATATATTTGGAAGTCAGAAGAATGTCACACATACATTTTTTTTTCTTTCGCACACACTAATACATTAAACTCAACTGCCAAAACTAAGAGTCACGGAAATATTTTCTACCACCCAGATGCAGTCTTTGCCCATGGAAGTGGGAAGCAGCAGCAGCTCAGCCCCTAGCAACAGCTCTGGCTCTGTGGTGCAGGTGTGTTTCCCCGGCGCCCAGGCCTTGGTGCTGGACAGCCTGAACCGACAGAGGGAAGACGGCCGGCTGTGTGACCTCTCCATCCACGTCCAGGGACAGGTGTTCAAAGCTCACCGCTGTGTCTTGGCCGCCTCCTCACCCTACTTCCATGACCAGGTGAGAGCACATTGCTGCCACTTCACTGCTAGGAAGCTTGTTCTCTACTTAGTATGACACCATAGGAAAGCTACATGGATTCATATATATACATTTCTGAGAGTGAAGCCCTAAAACATTTATACATAAAAGCATAAGAATTGTTTCAATTTAATTTTTTTAAAGGGACAGTGTACATTAATTAACATTCTTAAAAAGAAAATGTAAATGCACCTGAATGAGCTGAAAGGGTAGTTTTATTGTTGTTAATGGGAATCCTAAAATAAAAACGACATGAGCACATTACATTGTAGTCTAAGCAACGTAAAACACAAAATAACATACATAGGCCTACATAAAACAGATGAACATGAATGTTAATTTATTTCTGGTGCATACCCAGCTGCTCATTTTATCCCAAGTTTCTGCTTTCTACTCAACAAGATCTAAGCTGTACCATGTACATTAATGACCATGATCAGTGTGTGAATGATATAGGAGGCCGTGGAGTCAGAGTGAGAGCTCTATGCTTATCATGACAAAGCAATAAATGTGTAATTGTGATCTGTCGTTCTCCACCCTCTCCCAGGTTCTACTGAAGAACATGTCTACGGTCTCCATCCCGGCAGCAATGGACCCGCTGGCGTTTGAGAGCGTGCTGAGCTGCGCCTACACCGGTCAGCTCCGCATGCTGCGTGATGACATCGTCAACTACCTGACGGTGGGCAGCGTCCTGCAGATGTGGCACATCGTGGACAAATGCACCGAGCTGCTGAAGGAGGGCCGGGCTGCGGGCGCCAGCAGTGGAGCAGGAGGCAGTGGTGGGCAGGACGGAGCCAGTGTCGCAGCCGGCCGAGGATCAGCTAACCCCGGGTGCAGCAGCAGCAATGTTGACGGTGGTGCTGGGGGTGGTAACCGAGCCGGCAGTGATGGTTGTGTTGGTGGTGGTGGTGGTCAAGCCCGGGTTTTATGTTCCAACGAGCCCCAGCGAGCCTCACAACCTCCCAGCCGCCCATCAGTGAGCGAGAGCCAGTCTCCCAGCAGCACCAACTACTTCAGTCCCAGAGACGGTAGCAGCTTTGGGGGAAACGGTGCCGCCGTAGCCGGGGCTTCAGTGGACGGAGGAGGAGCCAGCAACACACCCAGCTACTGCGCCCCATCAGGGGGAGAGGAGGCCTTCCTTATCGAGGGAGAGGAGGATGAGGAAGAGGAGGAGGTGTTGTACCACCAGAGGAAGAGAGGAAGAGCAGGAGGCAGTGGGAGGAGAAAGAAAACAAGCTCAGTGTCGGAGCAGGAGGTCGGGGTCAGCGACAGCTTTGGCGTGTCGTCCTATCAGGTGACGTATGAACAACCGACACTAATGTTAGTTTATAATGATGTGGAAAACTTTTTTTACTTTTTATTTTAAACCTATTTTCAAGCAGGGGGCGCCTTTAGCTCAGTCGGTAAGGCGTCCCCCTCCCGGGCCGGGCCGAGCAGCAGACCCGGGTTCGATTCCCGCCCGCGGTCGTTCTCTGCATGTCACTCCCCTCTCTGCCCCATTTCACCTCTGTCACTCTGCACTATCAATAAAGCATAAAAATGTCAAAAAATATGTTTAAAAAATATATATATACACTACCGTTCAAAAGTTTGGGGTCACCCAAACAATTTTGTGTTTTCCATGAAAAGTCACACTTATTCACTACCATATGTTGTGAAATGAATAGAAAATAGAGTCAAGACATTGACAAGGTTAGAAATAATGATTTGTATTTGAAATAAGATTTTTTTTACATCAAACTTTGCTTTCGTCAAAGAATCCTCCATTTGCAGCAATTACAGCATTGCAGACCTTTGGCATTCTAGCTGTTAATTTGTTGAGGTAATCTGGAGAAATTGCACCCCACGCTTCCAGAAGCAGCTCCCACAAGTTGGATTGGTTGGATGGGCACTTCTTGCGTACCATACGGTCAAGCTGCTCCCACAACAGCTCAATGGGGTTCAGATCTGGTGACTGCGCTGGCCACTCCATTACCGATAGAATACCAGCTGCCTGCTTCTGCTCTAAATAGTTCTTGCACAATTTGGAGGTGTGTTTAGGGTCATTGTCCTGTTGTAGGATGAAATTGGCTCCAATCATGCGCTGTCCACTGGGTATGGCATGGCGTTGCAAAATGGAGTGATAGCCTTCCTTATTCAGAATCCCTTTTACCCTGTACAAATCTCCCACCTTACCAGCACCAAAGCAACCCCAGACCATCACATTACCTCCGCCATGCTTAACAGATGGCGTCAGGCATTCTTCCAGCATCTTTTCATTTGTTCTGCGTCTCACAAACGTTCTTCTTTGTGATCCAAACACCTCAAACTTGGATTCATCCGTCCACAACACTTTTTTCCAGTCTTCCTCTGTCCAATGTCTGTGTTCTTTTGCCCATCTTAATCTTTTTCTTTTATTGGCCAGTCTCAGATATGGCTTTTTCTTTGCCACTCTGCCCTGAAGCCCAGAATCCCGCAGCCGCCTCTTCACTGTAGATGTTGACACTGGTGTTTTGCGGGTACTATTTAATGAAGATGCCAGTTGGGGACCTGTGAGGCGTCTGTTTCTCAAACTAGAGACTCTAATGTACTTATCTTCTTGTTTAGTTGTGCAACGCGGCCTCCCACTTCTTTTTCTACTCTGGTTAGAGCCTGTTTGTGCTGTCCTCTGAAGGGAGTAGTACACACCGTTGTAGGAAATCTTCAATTTCTTAGCAATTTCTCGCATGGAATAGCCTTCATTTCTAAGAACAAGAATAGACTGTCGAGTTTCAGATGAAAGTTCTCTTTTTCTGGCCATTTTGAGCTTTTAATTGACCCCACAAATGTGATGCTCCAGAAACTCAATCTGCTCAAAGGAAGGTCAGTTTTGTAGCTTCTGTAAGGAGCTAAACTGTTTTCAGATGTGTGAACATGATTGCACAAGGGTTTTCTAATCATCAATTAGCCTTCTGAGCCAATGAGCAAACACATTGTACCATTAGAACACTGGACTGATAGTTGCAGGAAATGGGCCTCTATACACCTATGTAGATATTGCACCAAAAACCAGACATTTGCAGCTAGAATAGTCATTTACCACATTAGCAATGTATAGAGTGTATTTCTTTAAAGTTAAGACTAGTTTAAAGTTATCTTCATTGAAAAGTACAGTGCTTTTCCTTAAAAAATAAGGACATTTCAATGTGACCCTAAACTTTTGAACGGTAGTGTATATGTTTTCAAGCAGCTCAACAATTATTTCTTTTTTATATTTTTTTAAATATTGAAATGGATGGATGGAAATAATTATAGATAAAAAAGCAATGTATCTGCACACATTTTAAGTTACTGTACTAAGAACAGATATCATTCATTAACTGTATTATAATGGGAAATGTCTCTGTTGAAAGGATGGGGAGGACTCAGCATTGCCAATGCAGAAGCGTCCCACCTACAGCCAGCCCAGCATCATGCCTCGTAAACAGTGGGTGGTGGTGAAAACAGAACGCATGGAGGATGACGACCTCATAGTAGTGTCTGGGGAGGAGGGAGGGGAAGAGGAGGAGGAGGATGAGGAGGAGAGGGAGATGGAGCTGGCCAGAGAGAGGGAGAGAAACAACTTCAACATCTCCAACGTGAGGAGCCTTTCAGCCGAGCTGGGGGGCAGAGCCGACAACGACATGGACTCACAGGTGAGTTGGAACCTACAGGCTACCGTTTCTCAAAATATTCTGATAGCGGAAGTTTTTATTAGTAGAAAAATGTGTCTTTTTATAAGTGAAACTGAAATAAATCCATAGTTTTACAAGTACATATTTTTAGTTTTAGTTTTTTTGCATTCATCAGAAATCTAAAACCCCTTCAATGTCTGCCTCCAGGTGGACTACTGCCAGTCTTCAGAAGACTACCTCAAGTTTGAAGGCAGTTTAATGGAGCAGACTTTAGCCCAGCACCTTCATGACAGCGCAGCGGGTCAGAGCCAGAGCGCTAGTCGTGCTGTGTCAGCGCTGCTGGGCCAGGTCCAGTCTGCAGCCTCGGCCCGGGCCCAGCTCTTCCCCCTGGACATGCAGGGGAACCAGATCCTCTTGTACAGCCAGGCCTCTGGCCTCTCTCTGGACCCCGCCACCCCTATGGGGATGGCAGGGGGTTTGATCAGTGGAGCCTCTTTCAAAGGTCCCGGTCTGGAGCACGGGGCCGTCCACCTGTCGGTGCAGGCCGCTTTGGGAGTGGATGGCCTGGACAGCGGGGGGAATGGAGGTGGGAGTGGAGGCAGTAACAGCAACTTGGGGGTTTCAGGGAAAGTGTTTATGTGCCACTGTGGTAAGACCTTCACCCACAAGAGCATGAGGGACCGCCACATTAACATGCACCTGGACCTGAGGCCCTTTCACTGCCCCGTCTGCGCCAAGAAGTTCAAGATGAAGCATCACCTCACCGAGCACATGAAGACGCACACCGGCCTCAAGCCGTACGACTGCCTCGGCTGCGGCAAGAAGTTCATGTGGCGCGACAGCTTCATGAGGCACCGGTCGCACTGCGAGAGGCGCAGCGGGCTGGGAGAGGGCGGCGAGGGAGGGAGTAGAGGTGGTCGAGAGGAGGGGCCAGATTTGATTTCCTCCCCTCACCTCCTCCTGTCTGCAGGAGAGGGACAGGGCGGGGTGCTCAGAGGAGGAGCCTCTGTTTCTGCTCAACATCTCCTGTCACCGCAGCACACCAGCGTCTCAGCCGGCAGCAGCAACAACAGTGTGAGTAACAGCGACAACATGGCGGCTTCTGGGGCACTTCTAGGGGTCTCTCAGAGTGCAGGTCGGGGATCAGAGATGTTTGGTGCTCTAGGGTTGGGTCGTAGTGTGTGTGATGAGGACGTGTGTGAAGTCGGTGCCAATGATAGCAGCGTGACTTAAACCAAAAGTGTGTGTTGTGTCCAGCTGGTGCCTCAGTTGTGCTTCTTGTTGCTGCCGCTGTTCTTACATTTTACATTGTAAACTTTGCAGAAGCGCAGTGCTCTTCTGAAACACCTGTAACTGCCAATATTTCAAATAGAAAGTGTGTACTTTGTCAAGAGTGGAGAAAAACAGGCATGGCTCCAATTGGACACACAAACTTAAGAACTTGTAAATGTTTGTAGAAAAATAGGATTTTCAGAGTCCAGTCGACTGTTGTGCCGTGAAGTTTCTGAAATACACTTGTGGTCGTGCTGATGCCATCTTAAAATGATCCACAATTCTCGTTCCACAAAGACTTTAGGAAACTTGCCTCCGAAAAGTGGCCTCATTAAATATGGACCTTCTGTCTCAGTGAGTAAGCTATTGTTTTAAATATCAGAAATGTAATTACATTTTTCTATTTTTTTTTTGGGAAAGAATGTTGTGCGTGTCGAGGAGAAACCAAAAATGAAAAAAATAGTGCTTCACTAACTGTCTCACTGTCCCAACATGATGGCACCAGTGGAGTATAACATTTAAAAAAATTACTTTTCTGAATTGCTGTGATTCTCTGCAGTATTGTAATGTATAATCTGCAAGAGGAAACTTACTTATAATTCAGCTAAAGAACAAGCTGAATTTTGCAGATATGTAAGGTTTTTGTTTTGTTTTAATTTTGGTGCAGCAACAGTGGTGCATCTGTGTTTTCACGTAACTCTCAGCACTGCCATGTTGTTTAGATAGTCCTTCTTTGCTGCTTTGCTGGAGGCCCATCCTGGATTACAGGAAAAGGCACGATCATTTATCCTCATCAAAAGGGAACCCTGAAAGGTCTTAGACGTGTGCACAGGAATTAATATATACCAGACAGGAACAAGTTTGTCTTTTGGCTCCTCTTTTTTTTTCAACTTAAAAACTAAATGTTGTTTGTGTGAATGTAGCAAAAAGTCCAAGAGAATTGTCGATGTGTTTTCCAATTGGTCCAGCCCTATATAAACATATACACTACCTGTAACTAATGAGCTGAACACTTCCTCTCTGGAGGTTCAGCTTTGCTGCTCTTACCTGCTTTCACTTTCTTGTTGTTCATAAAAAGATCTGCATTGAGAATTATATTATTACTGTAAATATATAGAAATATACATGTGTTTTTTTTTACTCGAACTTGGAACAAATACTAACTTGTAGTCCTCATGCGTTTGCTGCCGTTTTGTCTGCTTTGAAAATAGTTAATCAATTGTAGAGAAAGTGGGTTTACTGAAAATGATCTTGAAGCTACAGTGAGTCTCTTCAGAAATATTAAATTCAATAAGGAGTATTGAGACCTAACAATGGTCGATGGTCTTATCTAAGCTATACAGTGTATAGTGTGTTTACAAGCCAATGAATGGCGGACTAAAGAGATTTGTAATCAATTGATTGACCCGGATGAAAAGATAACCTAATTTTTCAGTACCTTTCAATGCACACAAAGAAGTCAAATATTTGTTTTATTCTTTTTACATTACATCATCTGGTTATGAGGAGTGCCACACATTTCATTTTCTTATTTGTTCGGAATTGTCTGTCTTTGAAATTTCAATATTATATTTCCTGCAGTAATTTAAAAAAAGCATCATAGAGTCATTCAGGTCCTGCTGTTCTTTGTTCACAGGTCAAGTTGTTTACCTTTGAAACCTCAGAGAAACGTAACCTCATAGTTTCTCTTTCATTTCCCTCTGCTGTTCAAAGGAATATGTTTTCTTTTGGGTCCCACTGTGGTTAAAACACTCTGATTGTTCTGTTCTTTATCTTCACTGGGATTGTTACAGTTATTTTCAGTACTATAGTATCTCATGCATTTAGGGACAATACTGAAATGTAATGGTACAACTACTGAAGACCCACTGGCTGGTTATTACACTACAGATACTGCACAGAATAAATACTTTCTGTTTTTGTTTTATATTCATTAAGACACTTTCTGTATTGGGTTTGTAAAGGAGTATGTGATCGTTTTCTTTACAACATTTTTGAAAGTGAAACATTACCATATAGGTTCAGTTGCCTTACCTGCACGTTGAGTTACTTAAATGTATACCGTTCATTGTATTGGGACAACACATTAACAATTAAACCATTATAACATATTAGTGCACAAAACATATTAAACTACAGGTAACAATAACATCATTACTGATGCTTTACACTACATCACCAGATATCTCTCACTGGTGAAACTAAAAAACTGATCAACTATTTATAGAAGTTTTTTGATAAGGGGCCAATACAAACATCATGGTACATTCCAGTATTAATAAAGGAGTCACCTTGTTAATTTCCATGTTGTTTGTTATTTTAAGTTGTTGAAATAATAATGATGCTGCTTGTAACTCCTTCAAAATGTTAAACTGAACCACAGACTGTAGGTGAAGCGCTCACTCTACGTCAGACCAGTTCTATATACAGTGTGCACCTAGCCTGGTCCAATCAGACCATCGTACTTCATTTCATTTGTACAGAAGTCTAATGGAGTGAAATGAAAATTGAGCGGAAGTAGGTAGGTGGGCGGTGCCAGAATAGTGTGCACGTACAGGACAGACTTTAGTTCAGACTGTCCAGACCTGCCTGCCATTTGTGATTTACATAAGTGAAAGGCTTTTAATTACAATGTTTCTGCAATCAGTGTTTGTTTTCACCCCCCCACCCCCTGTGGTCATAGTTGGTATTGTATTTAAGTAATTATGACAATGTAAACCTGCAGCAGTGTGACAATAATATGTGTTTATGAAAATATAGCAGTATTATTGTTTCACTTCTACTCTAATGTACTTTAACCAAATCAAACTGTGTAGAAAAACAATGTGCCGGTGTAGCTCCAGCACAGACAGCCAGTGGTGGAGGACAAAATACATGGAGAATGCGCTTTTAAAGATTGTGCATGCCATCAGAGATGTTTTAACATTTCCAGTTATGTAGGACAGAGGGAAGCACGATATGAATGTTTTACCTTCTATGAAGGCTGAGATTGGATATTTTTATACGCAGGTTTTGAGCTCAGACAAAATGAAAGGATGATGGGTTTTTACATGCGTTTCCTCTGTAACTTCTTCAGTTGTGTTTGTGGAAAATGTTGGTTTCACATCAGTTCCTGTTTGTATATACGCCACTGCTGAACAGCTGCAGAGAAATGCCAGATGATTGTTAGAGCAGTGTGTGAGAAATGTGGTGTGAAATGGTGAGGTAATGCTATTTCCAAGGTGTTGACTTCAAACACATTCAAGTGTCAGTGCCCCTGCATATACTGTAGATAACTTTCACTGAGAGTGAATGTAAGTAGTCTAGATGATCTGTATATTTTATGTTTTTATTCCCCCAGAAAAATATGAAGAGACAGCAGGACCTTTGCGTTCAGAAAGGGATGGATTAGAAATGTGTGATATCTTGGTCTCTATTGTGAAACAAGTCTTACTGATTTCTAAGCACGGGTACACTGAACAATCTCTACTTTCTACATTCTGTGATTGAATAGACAAAATCTCTCCTCTAGTCAGTTACAGCCCTGAAGTAGTTTGTGATGTGCAAATCTGCACTATAATCTACAATTTGTAATATTTAAAATCCCTCAAATAATCAATTAAACAGTCAGACGTGGTCTGTACGATGAAAAACAAACACGAACCAAAGAGAGTTCAAGTTTTTAATTTGTCCAAGGAAACCTGTTGGCTTAGGGCCCAAAGATACCTGTTATTTCACAATGTCTTTTTAAGTGTTGTTCTAATTCATGAATGAACAGGTTGTGGTTTGTTGGTTTGCTTCACGAACACGCTGAACAGTTTCTGACATACTGCACAACAGATATTAATCTCAACTACAAACACACATGGGTTCTCTTGCACCAAGTCTCATGTAAACAATAGAGAAGCTGAACGCCAATTTGTTTTTGTACATTCCACAAACTATATTACAAAACGTCTTACATGTGTCTGATTGACCAGTTGATTGTTGAACAGATAATGACAGTTGAATAGACCATTTTTTCATGTAAATCCTGAGTGGTACTAATAATGTAATAAACTACAATACGTCAATATTCACCTCTGACCCTGTATCAAAATAATGAATTAATAAATTATTTGGTGCGAATGAATGACTTTGTTTTTTTTGTAAATCTATCTAGGATTGTATTTCTGAGTGTGTGTGTGTGCTTGAAACCTGAATTTAACTAAATTTTTATTTTTTTATTTTATTTTATTCCTGATATCTGGTCTAAATGCCTCAATATTCAGAAGAAATTGCCAAAGCAACATTATAAATTGCAATACAACAAAGAAGCTACAGATGCCACGTTTACTCTCCTACTACAACTCTGGGTCCGATTCATACGATGCATGGACAGACTGATAGTGACATGAGGACAGAGGTGGCCACCAAAACAATCTAAAAATTCTAAACTGATAGTGGGAACCCTGAGATTTTCAAATAACTTTGACATAGAATTGGTATTATATTTTTGGGATTATTTACATAATGGCCGATACTTGATCTTCTTAATAATGTCGAGCCCTATGGAAGAACAATCTGTTTACTTATGAATTAAGTTAAAAAACAACTAAAAATCCCAAGTCAGCAAGACAGAAGCTGTGTATAAAATATCTCATTTTATTATAAAAAAATGCAAAAGAAAGAATTCACAGTGAACGATGGATCCCTCCTCTGCATAAATGAGGCCCGGAAAGGTCATAGCTACAATGACTGGTGTCCGGGGCATTGTATGAAAATAAAAAATGTATTTCTTGTCAACATTGTGTTGTATTATCTCAGACAGCTCATAGTTTTAATAATGGACATGATACACCCTGGACGCAGAGGTACAGGTACAAGATCAACTTTGTCGTGGTGCAACTCTCTTTGAGATTGTTACTTCTTGAATCATGAGAAAACAATTTTATCCAACTGCCTCTAAAAAGGATAAGGCTGGCATCACAATCTTTGAATACTTTCCTTACCCTGTAATAATTATTGTTTATTAAGTTGTTAAAAAGCTGGATACTGTTGTTTTTGGAAAATGTCAATAAGAAGTCAGCAGGGTCTTGGGACTATTTGTAGTTGTGGATTAAAACACATTTGGTAGGACTGACCAAATATAAAATATACAAAATGTGAATGTTCAATATAATGAAGGAGCACATGGTCCAATCTAACAGTGGGGCTCACTGGTGTGCTGAAATAGTTTACACACAACAATAAAGTTCTGTCACTCAAACAAAGAATACGTATCGGGCTTTTGATTCAGTTATATAATATTCATCCTTATCTGGGGTATTTCTATGGTATTTGTTTACCATAAGAAAAACATAAAATATTGCTAGCCTCTTCTTTCAATCATTTGAGCATTAACCTCGTCGGTATTCCTCACTCAAGCCGATAGCTGCGTGGAAACTATTCCGCCATCCTGCAGAAGATATAGTTCTGAGAAGTTCAGAGTACCCTACTTTATTACCTTACAATATCAAAAGTCAAATTAATAATAAAAAAAGGCATTGTTCTCTATTAGCACTGTTGCAGTCCATACATCGCTATCAGCAGAGTACAAACCACAGCACAGCTCACCAATTGAATGCATTAATAGCAACCTCAAGTAAAATATAATCTCAAATCTATTCTATACAGACCACCATGTCCCTCTCCTATCAAACAAATGTGAGCGAAGTATAAAAATGTAAACAAACCTCGCCAGTCAAGAATCTGTGAAACCAAAACTCACTTGTCTGGGCCCTGTGTTCGACTGCAAAGTTCATTTTTTTCCAGGCACTAGTTGTCTTACCTAAATCACACTAAAAAAAAAGTTCAAGTCAAGGAACAATTATCCCAAGAGAAGTATCTTTAGCTCTGTGTTCATAGCAGTAAAAAAATAATTTCAATGTAACTACTAACTAGACATCAGACACATCAGCAGTGTTGCAGTGAAACCAGAGGAAACGCAGCCCCAGAGGTTTGGCTGCTTGGAACACAACCAAGATAAACATTAGCCAAAGTTTCCCTGTTTAGAGAGAACTACAGCTGTGCTATCAGGTAGTCAAAGCAGAAGAATAGGGCTCCCAAAACCCTGATTTTCTCCCCCAAAAAAGATCCCATTTAAGCAGCTTTCTTTTGAATTTTAGGGTTACAAATATTTTATTAAAGTCCATTACAAAAACACTTATCTTGGCTTTTGTTTGGTGTATTTAATCAAGCACAATGAGGTACCCTATTCAAAGTTTTCGCTGTTCTAAGCAGCAACAAGATAATTGTTGTTATTCTTCATATCAACAAGTTCACAGTTTTGAATTGGGAGAAAAAAAAATCCCTTTTCCCAAGCCAGCAGAAAAGGACTGCCCATACAAATTGTGTGTGCTTCCAGGCAATCTGTCCCACAGTGGCAGTGACATGTTGAAGAGCCTTGCAGCAGTGAGAGGTCAAAGAGGAAAAGTCATTCTGAGTCTGACAGCACGATGATCTCATCTGGGTCACACTGGGTGGCCACGTTGACCTGGAAACACAAACAGTGGAGCAGTTAGGAAATGTGTAATCTTACACTAACACACATACACGTGGAAAACATATTGATGAAAAATCGTCTTTATGCGATTGAATGTGGAGCGTATTAATTCCTCTCAGAGCATTTTCTTATACATTTATTTATATTTTTGGAAGAATATTTTGAGTTTTAGAAAGGTGTTTACTGTTAACTGTGATAGAAAAGTCAAAGGGCAACAGGTAACTATAGGGTTTCTCATCCAAACTAGAAAAAGGACATTTGAACATTTCCTGGTATCCTATGATCATAAATGGATATTCATGCACCTAACATTGTCATTTACCACCTAGGATCTCCCACCTTGTTTTTCTTGGGAGGCGGTGTGGACTGTGAGCTGCTAACAATTTCCCTGGTCGGAGTGTCAGCTCGGGTCGACTCTGCCTGCTGTGGAGAGTTGCAGCAGAAAACTCCCATGTCTAGAGGGATATCTTCCTCACTGACGGGGGAGTGATGGATGGATAAAAGAGGGGGATGGCGGGAGAAAGAATTGGGCAGGTAGAAGGTAAAGAGGGGGAAGAAAATCAACAAACAAAAATAAGTTAAATAAACTTGATTCAACCTGAGCATTTTCTTGAGTGTGTTGACACAAGCTAGAACAGGACAAAGACATACAGAAAGCCTTACAGTACCTGTCATGTGTGATTTTGAGCTTTGTATTTCGGGGGCTCCCTGTTGTTATCTCGTCCCTCTTCCTCTTCAGGCTCCTGGTGGTTCTGGAGCCTGGCGGAGGCGACGTACCACAGGACGTTCGAGTGTCACATTTCTCTACTATCACTTCTGGTGACAGGGGCAGAGACACCCCATTGGCTGCTGCTGCTGGGAAGGCGTCTACATAGTCTGTAGTGACATCATTGGATGAATCCACAGGCTCCTCTGATCCAGCATGGTCACCATTAGACAACTGCGTCTGATTATCCCTCTGCATGGGCTCTGATTGGCTCGGGCTGGGTCTGGGGGAGGGCGTGTGTGACAGAGGAGATATTTGGGACTTGCTTTCATCAGAGAGAGGGCTGACTCCACTAGTGCCCGGTTCCTCGTCCTCTTCCCCGGCAGAGACGCTCGCTGACAGCTGGTCTCCCTGGTCGTCCTTGTTGGTTCCATCACATGCTTGTTCCGCCTCATTACTGTCGTCTTCATCGTTCTCATCGTCTATTGGACAGAGGAAAACTCATGCAGTGAAATCCACTGGGTCAAACAGTGATATATGCTGTAATGTTCAGGGAATGTGATTTTCCAAACCAAACATTTTTCAGGTTTTTACCAATAAAGAGAAAGAGAAATTATATACTTATTAAATATGGGGCATAGATTCTTGGGAGATACTCATTACTAAATAGGATATTCTAAACCTAATAGGAACAGTGTTTCCAAACATGTTTTAGACACATACAGAATTGTTCACCAGATTAAGGAAAACAGACACTGGATTAACCATGTAAACATTGAATTGATATCTGACCTGGTCCCTCCTGCTGAGTGCTGGCCTGGATCTCTTCCTCTATGTCCGGGTCTGATGACTCATCATCTTCATCATCATCCTCCTCATCCTCCTCTTCTTCCTGCTCTGCTAGTCCGTTCACCTTTTTATTTCCTTCTCCCTTTTCTGACTTCTGGCTCTGAAAAGAAAATGTGTGAGAGTCAGACAGAGATCTGTCTGAAGCAGGTCCTGGTGTTGGTGGTCCCATAGATGAAGAATGATACTAGCATTTCAATTTCTAGGAGCTTTACTGCATTTACCACAAGTTAAATTACATTACAGCTGACAATTAATATTTCATTATCATCATTCTATGTGTTGCAGACATTGGGCTCCATTTGTTTCTGAAAAACCGACTCGCTGTGAGGCAGGTCATTTAAATGTACACTCAGTGGCAACTTAATAAAGTTAGAATCATAAGTTTCATTTATCGATGTGAAACCAAAACCAGGATAAGACGCTTGTGACCATGTCCCAGATGCCCCCATACCTCTTTGTCCTTGCTGTTTTTCTCCAGGCGTTTCCTCCTCTCCTGCTCCTCTGTGTCCTCCTGTCTGACGGCGTATTTGGTGATGACCTCCTCCAGACGGGACAGAGCCTCTTCTCTGTTGGACCGAAGCCTTCGCAGCAGTGAGGGGTCCGACAGAGCCGGGTCAGTGGCTTTAGAAGGTGGTGGTGAAAGAGAGAGGAAAGAAAATTTAAATTGATTTTCAGAAAGCTATTTTTGATACCTTGAAATCTTCCCCAAATTAAATACCTATTTTATATTTCAACAAGATTAACAAGATTACGCTGAATTTATCAATATTAAGTTGCCTTCACCAAATATTAATATATTTACTGGACAGACGTATTACATTATTTTGTATAGATTTTTATATACATTATTACATTACCGTATTACTGTCAAACCCAAGAAAGATTCTGTTAAATATTGTTTTCTGCTTGACTGTTTAGTTTAAATTTAGTGCGTTTTATAGTCTCATTTTACTTTTTGTGCATAGGAACAAACCAAAAATGTATCCACTTTATGTTTACATTGATAACCATTCTTTATGTAGGAAGATAGATAGGCAGACAGAATATATTTCATCCTTGACGTAGCCTTACCTGGCTTATATGGGTCGGTGAGGTGCGAGCCGAAGTTGTACACCATGTCCAGGTGACGTCTGTCCTGCATCTGGCTGCCCGTCTCTCTGAAGGCCTCCTGGGCCATCTGGTTCATGTGTTTGCGGCTCAGACACAGGTTGTGGCGCTCGTTGGCACGCAGCACCTGCTGGAGGATGTCCGGGTAATCAGGAGGGTTCCTCTGTGCCTCAGGACTGTTGATGAAACGCTCGATCTGACAGGAAGAAGGGATGCAGGGTATGAGATCAGGAGCAAATTCATTTGTTTTCTGATGTCATTTTAAGTATTGACGTCATTTTGCTGCAGTGTGAGGTTTGTTGTTGATTTACTCCAACTACATCCACTGACTGAACTACTTTAATTTATTCACCTCAATGTTTATAGGAAATGTATCTGACAAAAGTCCTGAAGTATTAAGATTCGATGGTTATCATAATGATGTTCATGCAACATTGAGTTATGCATGTTTTTACACTTTATATATGCAGCAAAAACAAGTTCTATCCAGCCTGTTGCTTTCAAGGACATTTTTGAAACCAACCACACTCAGCTCACCCTCCTGTTGATCTCGGGATAACGAGTGCTTTTGTAGGGGATCCTCTGCTCGATGACTCGGCCTGTCAGTGTGCTGCAGCCCTTTAGTTCACACAGCTTCTCATAAATCTTCATCATCTGTAAGAAAAGCACAGAAAGAAAAAGTGTGACTAGCGGTCAAGCAACCTGGTGTGTAATGCAGTTTATTTTCTAAATACTTTACTTTTGGATTTTTTGTTTTCAGAGAACACACAGCTACTGAAAAAGTGAACACAGAAACAAAAGACAAAACAAACCTAACGACCAACATGGCGTACTCTACTTTACAGGTTTCTAAGGACATTGTTTACACTCTAGGCAAATGTTAAAGCAAAAAATAGTAATGCAGTTTATATTTTTCAACAGCTTTCAGTCCTAAACTGAATCCAACTCCAGCCTGACCTTGCGTTTCAGCTTGTGCTCCTGGATGTAAGAAGATTCCTCGGTTGCCAGTTCGTCTAAACTCAGCTCAGCCTGCTGCAGCCGGCAGATCTCCTCGTTGTACACTTTCAACAGGTTCTCCAAGTACGCTATCTGAGAGAAAATGAACAAAGGACATGTAGGGTAAGGTGTGTTTTCTCACGCTGCGCGTCAAAAGAAGGGAGAAGAAAATATGACTTGTAATAGATCAAAGGTGGATTAACATTTTCTTCACATCTACTTTATTACAACTTTATTTGATGACTGACGATAACTGTAATATGTGCCCTTTTACTCATTCAGTTTTATTCTTTTTTGCTCTACAATGGGATTTTATTTTCGATCATAGAAGAAAAAAGAAAACACTTCATAAACACTTAAACTGTTAAAAAAAACTTAATAAAATAATAAAAATTGCATTGTATCAAAGTCAGTCATTATTTTTTTGGATGCTTTGTGTTCTTTATTACATTGTGACAAGTTTTAAATTACACATTTTAAATTGTGAAAAATAAATAAATAATTACTATGTTATACCGTCAGTTCAACACTGACCTGTCTCTTTGAGGCCCTCTTTGCCTTTTTCTCCACTTCCTGTTCCTGTTTGCTGTCCTCCGTTCCCTCCTGCAGGCCTGAGGTGGAAGGCTGTATCCCGTCCCCCGTCTCCTCATCCAGCTCATCTTTACCTCTGAACACAGCAGAGGTGGACTGGAGAGGGCCTGATGTGGAGGTACAGGGCTCAGACTCGACCTTGGTGGGTATCAGCCTCTTCCTGGCCGCGTGCTGCTTGAGTACAGTGCACAGGTCATTGATGTAGACGAAGGTTTTGGATGTGTTGGCCTGAGCGCGCGTCAAACATCGTCCCAAGGCGTTCCTGAACTCCACGGATGACAGAAAGTCGGGGGAGGCCTTGGAATGCTTGGTTTGGAGAAAGGACAAAACCTCTGGGCAGTCCTGAGTGAGAGCTGAGCAGTGCTCCACAAACTGGGAGAGTGGGGAGAATAAAACAGGAAGGTTGTGATAGATGTGACTGTAATATCTACATAATCACATCAAATTTAAAAAAATAAAAATAAAAATAAAGAAAGGTAAGCCACCTCAATAAAACACTAAGTTTGTGCCCCCTTCCTATCCCCTCACCTCCGTGAACAACCTCTGGTTCTCTGCCTGCAGAACATGTGTATTCTTCTTGGCTGAGGCAAAAGGTGACGTGGTGATGTGTGTGGGGGCCGGCTGCTGAGGTCTGAGGGGCGAGGCTTTCACGGCTTGATGCTTAAAGGACGAGGTGGAGGCAGAGCAGGAGGGCTGAGGGCTCTCCTCTTCTTCTTCATCGTCATCGTCAAGGAATATGATCTGATCCGCCAAGGAGGCGGGCGCCACCGCCATCCAAAGCCCTGGTTAATGCTGCCTTCAGGATTATATATAAACAGGGAGAATGTGGATCAGCGCAACTGAAAGTACAAGATGTTGAAGAAGCAACAGGAAGCTTAAAGCTTGAAAGAGGAGCAAATAAAATATTTAATTTTATGCTGATGACGGCTCAAACATCTAAAAAATATTATAATATAGAAAGTGTTTTATCCTCGAAAAAACCTGAGAGAAGCAGCAATAAAATATGTCTACTGAGTAAAGCTAAAGCAGGTCTGGGTATAGTTTAATGTATACATAAAAATGCCAATACAATCCAAAGACACAAGTGTTTTTTTTACTGATACCACGACAATATCACTTTTATCAATATTTCAATTTGTGGAGTAAAAAGATATTTCTCTACTTTTTTTGTTTTCTCGAACAAGAAAATAATGTCGAGCCACA
Source organism: Hyperoplus lanceolatus (assembly GCA_026929865.2). NCBI lineage: Eukaryota > Metazoa > Chordata > Actinopteri > Uranoscopiformes > Ammodytidae > Hyperoplus > Hyperoplus lanceolatus. The sequence continues at coordinate 5,629,270 of CM049413.1, read as the reverse complement.
ACAAGTCGCACCAGATTTCAAATGGTCAAAATTGTGTTTTGAATCAGGAACAATGAGAAGCAAAAGCTGTGATAAAAACATGACCAGAGATATGGTGCCAACTTATGGAATATGACATCTGTAAACATGTGTAACGCTGCTAAGATCTTTGGTAGAGTATAATTATAACAGTCAAACAAAGGGTCATTGGGTGTCTGTGTCTTGAGAGAATTAAAGCTAAAAAACGCGCTTACCACACACACAACACATGTACAGACAGATTAGTACACTCTCGTAAATTCAGAATGAAAATATAACTCAATCACACTTACCAACCTGTTGTTTATGAGCTGTTTGACGCGAAAATAAGTAAAACACTAAAAATTACTTAGCAGACATTAGCATTGAGAGGCTAGTTAGCTTTTTGAATAGAAAGTGAGCTAGGTAAGAAAATAACAAGCTGGAAGAAAACCCTCATTGTGTTTTTATTATTATTACATAACTTCCTACACGAAACAAATTGGCGTACACGATTTATAATCCGTAATTTATACTTTCTGTTTACCAAAATCGACAAGTTATGCTATGCCAACCGATGCCAACCGTAGAAGGAACCGCTAAAGTAATGTCAGCATCGACGCCTCTGATTGGTCGCTAGATGGTGTATGGTGAGCAACGGAGTAATGTCGTTTGTCATTGGTCGATTTTCTTCTTCTCTACTTCTTCCTTTGTAGTTGTTTTTTATATGTAGTTTGCGGAGAACGAATCGGAGCATTACCGCCACCAACTAATCAAACAGAGAGCTATTGTGACTTTATTCATTCTCTCCAGGAGGAATACTATTTGAAAAATGTACTTTTGCATTCTTGTAACTTTACACTTCAAATGCAGAACCAGTGCTCCCTATTGTTTTGATCCGCCCGTAGACAACTGTACATACTCTGTTCATTTACTTTTTGAATAGCCTACCCACATAATTCATGTAGCCTACTTAAGTTGTTCTAGACGTATCTTTCAACTTGAACTAATCCTATATTTTTGAAGCATATCATCTCTGCTGACGAACAGAAAAAAATCACATTCATCCAAGAAGACCCCTTTCTCCTTTATCCTATTAAAACTATTTCAAATGAGCATTATAATGTTATTTTCAAACAATATGGCAGACCTGCATATCTGACTGGTATATAATGTATATACATAATATATGTATATATAATATAATATACATATCTGGTGTTTTATAATAGGTCCATGGACAGGACAAGAGAAGTTGATTTATAAACTGGAACTTGGGGCAGCATGTTTTAGGAAATGAGTTTATTTCACATCAGACCACAATTACAATTTCAAAATTCAGATACAAATGTTCCCTTCTGTAAAATGATCTGCTCTGCATGTACCATTTACTTCACATTTCTATGTAAATTTAATTTAGCATCATTCTTATCAACACACGATGAAAACATTAGGAAAAAAACACATGACAAAACATTTTTACATTAAGAATAAGAACATATTATTCTTTTGTATTTAAAAAATATTAAAGAAAAAAAAATAAGTTTGTTGGTTTGGTTTGTTAGTAAAATATTAATTTTAAAGTCCTGGATTATTTACAAAATATGTTTGACTTCTTTCTTAAAACACACACACACACACACACACACACACACACACACACACACACACACACACACACACACACACACACACACACACACACACACACACACACACACACACACACAGGGTTGCTCTGTTCCATCAAAGAACATTGTTTTTTTTGTCTAATATACATAAGGGATCTTCATATGGAAGCAGTAACTTCTCCAAATTGAAACAGATATTTCAACATTCCCAAAGTTTCTGAGCCTTTTCCAGTGTATGTGACAAGATACAGGTTGTGAACAGTGGGAGGCCTGTGTGATGATGCAGTTATATTGCTTTAAAGTTAAATCACATCAAGCATATTTAGACAGAACAGAACCCCTTTCCAGAAAAGCACAGCAGTACGTCATTCCTATCATTGGTAGCTTTAAAATAGAATTAAATTACTGTCTGCATGAACAAACCCCAACTAACATATAAAAATAGACATGTTTGTTGGTTCAGTATCACACTTCCACAGCAGGAGACTTCATTCTTCTTTACTTATCTTTCTGTAAGTGGAAGAAGTGGAAAGTTATTGAGAGGAGATATCAATGAGCAAGGGTATAAAATAAAAGTGGACATGAAGTGCATTTGTGAGACATTCAGAATGAAAAAGCAGCATCAATGCAACATTACCTTGTCTTGTTGATCAGCTTTGTCTGAGCCTGTGTTCAGTAAAATAAAAGACAACAGTCAAAATAGAAAATGTACATATCTGTATCTTTTTGAAATAGCATACTGTCCAAACTATATTATTTTTTAAAGTTTAATTTATATTTTAAATTGTATTGTAACCAAGTGGTGAGATAGCATAAATTCTTCTCTAAGTTGGAAATGAATCAAAATAAATTGATATTATAACTCTCAGTATACAAGGCATTTTTTTTGGTTATTGTTTGTGGATCATTCGTTACCCGAGCTGCAGAAGGTCCAGGAGACAAACTTGATCAGACCGTAGAGCACTAGTGCAACACCAACCATTGCCATGGAGTCCTCAATGGAGGGACCACTGAACCCTGAAGTGACCAAAGACAGAATTCAAGTCTTGACTGATTTCAACAAGATAACAACCCAAAAAAAAAATGAACATAATTAATTTAAACTTCAACAGTAAGCCTTTAAGCGTTCAACCTAGGGACAGGACCGATCCGATACTATATCAGTATCGTGTTCCAATATTTAATTAATATTTTTACAATTTCAAAACTTTTGGAGTGAAGTTCCGATACACTTTTGTATTGAAACCATTGAAAGCAGTTCAAATAAATTGTATAGAATATATTTGAACATTTTTTCATTTTTTAATATATTTTATATATACAACCAACAGAAGAAAAAATATATAATATCTTCCTTCACTTTTTCACCAATGAATGCCTGGACCAGGTTAAAAATCCCTGCGGGACCTTTACTTTGTTATGGAACAAAAAGTAAATTGGCCTTTAAAGACCGTAAAATTCTTCCACATTACCGATGACATTGAGGTTCATGCTGGCCCTTCGTGTGCCTCCAAGATGGACAGCCACACAGGTGACCTCCCCTCCTCTGCCCAGGTCCATGGTGGATGTGTCTAGCTCCAGCCTGGTGCTCTGGCTGTAGGTTCCATCCCAGGCCTGTCTGTGGCCTGATGCGCTGCCCGACCCCAGAGGCCTGGACTGCCCATCTGCACCTTTAAACTCCCAGCTCAGCTCCAGGGACAGGGGGGCAAAGCCAGACGCCTCACACTGGACGGTCAGAATCTGCCCAGGAACAGCGAGGGGCAGAGGGGAGGGGTGGATGGAGAGGGATGGAGGCTCTGGGTGGAAGGACCAAAGAAAAGACAATTGGAAAAAGTTTATAATACTGGTAATCTTGTTAATCCTTAAATTTACTTTGTGCTCTTAATTTTCAAACAAAATAGTTTTATTTTTTAGCTTGTATGACAAGATACTAAACAAAAACTGTATGTGACAGTTCATGAAAGCCGACATGGACAGAGTGATAAGCAGTGCACATTTCCTCTCAAAAGCATCATCCCCAGACTTTAGCGATGCTAGAGAGAGACAGTTCTTCTTGTTAGTGTTGATCCAGGGTTAGAAAACAGATTTCAGAAGTACCAGCTTAAAGCATGCAGGTGTGACTTAAAAATCACAACAAAAAGTACAATCTTTTCCCTCACCTACAATCTCAAGCTCCATCGCCACTTGAGCCACAAGGTACGGCAGATACACCGTGCAAATATACATCCCAGAGTGACGCACTTTAGCTTCCTGCAGGATCAGGGACGCATTTCCTTTCTGGTGCAAAGCCTCATAGTCCAGTGTGGCCCCTTCCTCCTGTGTATCTGACAAGCGGTCCGTCTTGCCGTCGTAGCCCAGAACCAATCGCCCGTCGCCTCTGAACTGGTAGCGCCACTCCACGGCAAAACCCAAGTCCGATAGAGGCGTGGACGGGTCGGCCCAGAAGCCGCAATCCAGCAGCACTGGTTCCCCCAGCCTCGCCTGCACCGAGACCGTTTTACTAGTCACACTCAGGATCACTGAGGAAACACACAGTGAGGGAGAAATCGTCAAACTATCGCAAATCACTGAATCACTTTTTTACTAAACTTAATTATAGATTACAAAAACTAAAATAAGAACGACTCTAAATGGAAGCAGCCATACGTTAGTTGACCCTGACTGACAAATTATAATTTCAAATGGTCTACGACGTTGACATAAATCATTACCGTTGTGCTCTTTGGTTGCTGTGGGAGCACGTGTGATAGTGGAAATGGCCAGCTGTTTGTTGAGGCCCTGAATGGAAGTTGAAAACCAATCGGCTTGCAGGTATTTGGGGCTATTGGCGGAGTCTGTGAGCGGTGCGACCCATTTGAGTGTGGAGGGCTGAGGCAGGAAGGGGTTGATCTCACACTGGGGCTTCTGCACTGAGCCTCTGGGGGGGTTCAGGGAGCTGTGGCAGAGAGTGGCAGCTGGGTCTGAGGAGAGAGGAGTCAGAAGGGTCACATGTTGTGTATATACATTTTAATTAGTAGATCCCTTGTGCTCACAATGTAAATACATGGAATATTATGCAAGAAAATGAGCTTGACCTGAAGAAGGAGGTGATGGATCTAGATAAATGTGCAGCTACACATCTGGTTGAGTGTGTCATTTTGAACAAACCTGTAATAAAGTAGACTCTGTCGGGATTAATGTCAGATGGAGCCTGTTGGGACCCTGCACTGTGACTGTGTGCGTCTGTTTTGATGTGAAGCAGGGATTTCTCCTGACTCGTAGCTGCAGTTAAACCTCCTCCTCGACCCACCTTCTCCTGCACAAACCAGCACTCCATCACTGGACAGCTGCTGCTGCATGCTTTGGACAGTAGAGATAACAATACATTAAAAATGAATGAACAAACAATTAAACAAAAAAGCAAGTGGAACAGGAGCATAATAGTCATAATAGTGTTGAATAATATAGTCAATAGCAATTTCTTTTCTTCATTGGCAACCCTCCAACATTTCTCAAATATTAGACATTTTTGTACAAAACCTTTAAAATGGCTTCAGAACCAAATTTATAATTTATCCAATAAAGTACTTTTTAAGGTCAAAGTTTGGACCTTGAACATGATTCTGACTAAATGACTGGTAGGCCAATCTGTAGCCCCCCCCCCCAACTGTGTTTCTGAATGCATTTCTGCAGCAATATGGAATGAAATAAGGAAGGCGTACTATGCGTTTCCCCTTTCCCTATTTGGTATGTTTTCTGATTTTCTTAATTGTAGTCTATTTTAACTGTTGTGAAGGCACTTTGAGTTGTTTCCACTGTTGATTTGTTTCGTTTCGTTTCCACTGGGAAGGTAACCGTTTCGGCCAGATGAAGGCGCTACTGCACGAAACACACCACACCAAACTCCATTAAGCAAACAAATAATTTCACGTTATATATGTTAAAGCTAAAATAATATGATAGTTAAAAAAAATGTAGACATATATTACACTTGACTAGATATAATGCTACATTCGGCTTACATGTTGAACGAAGAATCACGAAATTACGCACCGCTTTAAAGTTAAACTTGGGGTCGTTCTGTGTTAAAAATTCCATTATCAATTTATAGTAGACTAGACGCAGACAGCTGTTCTGCTATATTTGGATTTAAATATGCATGCAAGTAACTTATATCGTATATTGGTTCAGAGCAGAGCAACACCATCCACAGATATTTCCTGTAAAGCGACGCATATGATCGTAGCCTTACCTTTAATGAAACAGACAGCAGCAACCAGGGACAGTTTGTATATCGTAGAGAAGTTGGTCATGATTGTTTGTCCTCTCTCTGCCTCGTGTTGGTCTTTGCTTTTTAACGCACGAACGAAGTGAATTTAGATAGTTGGTTTTCCCCTTCAACTCCAGGTTCATTTTGGTTTCACTTTCACATATACAGTACACGCAATGAAAAGTTCTCACATTCTACCGGTAGATGGCGCCCTCGGTCAAGCGATAATCCACCAGGACTTGAATGTGCTCCATTATCTGTGTCCTTTCTTTGTTTCCTTGGTCTTGGTCATCTGCAAATATGTTTTTAAAATGTATTAGGACTATTGTTGACCACGGTTAGTGCACAGCTGGTTCAGAATGTAATCGAGAGAAGGAAAACGAGTGAGGCTGTTAAACGTTCAGGAGTAGAATCCAGTCTTTGTGAACATGAGGTCAGATGAGGTCAAGAGAAACCAAGAAACTTAGTCACAAATATAACCTTAATTTCTATCTGTTTCTAATCACTCCATCCAGGAAATGGTTGATTTTATCATATCTTTGTTATAAATTACGGTGCACTATGTAACTTTGGGTGTGTCAGAGAAGTGAACATTTTCTAAGGTATATTCTAATAATAGCTGAATAAACAAACTTTCCTCACAGGAAACACATCAAGTAAATGACTCTTAAGAGGAAAACTTACTAGGCCTATGTTTTTATGTATCTTAACTTGCACATTTAGATATTATGAGAAAAACAATGAGTTTACATTCAAAATATTTACCAAATGGGTTATTTCCCTAGGACATGTTTAAAGCTAAATAAAATACACAGTTTTTTTATGACGTCATTAAAGTTTAACTGATGTTTGTCTTTGATTATAAGAATTAGATAATTTTTTATATGACACTGGAAGAATGTGGCAAAACAAGGTGGACAAGAAGCTTAGATGCCCTGGCAGATAGGTCTACGGATGAGATACCATGCCTCTGCTCTTTGTTGATGCAGTGTGTGCAGTGTGTGCCAAACTGTGCCAGCCATACCAGTTTTCTGTGTCATGCACAAACACCAAAACGAAACCTAACAGACTCATCAGGTGATTTCCCAGAAACAGCACACTGTCCTCTGTGCTGTTTCTGTCCAGTAGAGGAGCTCTAACATCATCACTGCCTATGGGCTGCAGTTTATATCTGATGTAGTTTGTTGATCTACTTCTCCTAAAAGAAACAGATGCAGTAGGGTGTGACAGAGAGACAGAAGGAAGCAGATTTTCAAGTTGCATGAATAAAGTATATTCTGGAAAATTTCATTTCTGCTTCTGTATTTTTTTTTAAAGAGTAGGGAACATAGCAATGCATCTGTAGTTTGCATTTCCACTGAGTAAATGATAAGGAAACGAATGTTGATGCCTAAACTTGCCCTGTTGTGACTTCCCGTTCAGAGTGAGAAAGAGTATTTGTGTGTCTGCCATTTCGATTTCAAAACAAAAAATGAAAACACAAAATGGCAAACTTGTTCTCATAGTAAAGGGAGTGGCACAGTGTTCAATGTGCTCAAACATGTTTTTGCTTGCTTGTCATACTGTGTACATCTTATGAACCACACATCACTGTCCTGCAATAAAGAATTTCCTCTCATTAGAAAATGTAATAAAAAATTGGAGGACAATCCATTCCAATCTCTTCTCAGTTAGGTTTTAACTTCATTTTGCTGTTGTGAGAACATTGCATTTGCAGACAAAGCCTGGAAACATGAAAGCATTCATTACACTAGATAAGCAGAAGAATGTGACATAAAGCTATTTAAGAAATGAGTTTCAGTGAAAAATTAAAAGATGAAATAGTCAAATTACTCTGAGGAGAGTTAATTTGGTTCTTGGTTCTTTTAGAATGTGAGAGAGTCATAATCATTGCAATTCCCTACCCCACATATTTTTCAGATCATCCCCTTTGGAGGGGGACGGCCTCAGGGTGGGGAACTACTGGATCGAACTGTGTTTAAAATGGATAAAGAAAGTACACAGCAATTAATTACGAAAAAGAAGGCTGCTTTCACATTATTGCATTAGTATAGAGGATTGCGTATTTTTACATTTTGCTGATAAAACTTTGTGTTTTTACTTAAGCAGAATTGATGCAGACTTTGACTTGGTGTTATCATTGTTGTATTCTAAAAACATCTTAGTAGGCTACTTCTTCAACCACTGCTGTCAAGTAGTAATCAATTCTTTCAAGTTGATTTTGAGGATGTCTTGAGAGCGGTTGTATCCTGACCATTTATAGATAGATTGATAGTTAGATAGATAGATGTATAGATACAGTAGATACTTTAATACTTGTTTTATCACTAAATGAAAATTTTATATTTACACAAGCAAATAACAATAGCCTTAGGATAATAACAATAATACATCACATGTTTATGAAGTCAGTCCATTAAGTCCATGTTTGTGAGTATGATGATCCTTATGGCATTGTGGTACAGTATGTGTGCATCAACCTCGTGTTGTGTCTCTTGATTTTTGTAAATAATATTGCATGCCACTGAAATTAGGTTTCATTTTCCAGCAACAACCTCTGTAATTCAATATCGCCTAGTAACTGATGACGAGTGACCAATTCTGAATTCCTAATTGGTCAGAATCAAACTACTGCGCATGTCTAATTCATTGACGGTCTAAAGAAAGACGTAGGAACAGGTCGGCAGGTTGTTTCGAAGTTTAAATTAATTGAAATTTAAATCTTTATCTTCTCAGACCAAATATGACGACTGTTTGTTGGCTGCTGCTGTGTCTCTGCCCCTCTGTATCAGCAGGTAAGATTATTTAATATTCATTATTAAACAAATGTAGTAGCCTGTAACTACACTCTGAAGAAAGTGCGTTGACTGATGTCGCGTTCAGAAGCGAAAATAAACGCCGCCAGCATCTTTATTGTTTTGTACTGTAGTGCATAGGTCTACATAGTGGTTTTCGACCCGTTTATTGAGAACAATTAAAACAGGCCTACGTTACCGGTCATTTATCAGACGCTATAAGATGTTGTTTGGGGAGATACCATAGAGGCTGTACCAGCCTATTTTATATGTAGGCGCATGAGTCTTGCTAATATTTTACGAACATTTTACTAAAACAAAATCAGAATGAAATGCAGCGAATATATTTTCATGAGGAGTGTGAGCTGCTAATGAAGCGTCCTGAAGAATAAACGAGTTCACTTAAATACTAGAGTGGACTTTCACTTCATATTCAGATAGGGTACATGACGTAAATATTTGACTCCTATATTTAAAACATAAAAGAAAAAAAAGAAAAGGAAAATTATCTGAAATATTCAAGTAAAGAGCTTCTGGAGAAGAAATACTGATATATGTATTTTTGTATTTATTGAGATTATTATAATGTTTTGAATCTTAATGAGTTATTTTTAATTCTTTGTTCAGGAAAATAACATTTTATTCACTTTCTCTACAGTGTCTCACTCTCTGAAGTATTTCTACACTGCATCTTCTGGAGTCCCAAACTTCCCAGAGTTTGTAGTTGTTGGGATGGTTGATGATGCTCAGATGGTTCGCTATGACAGTAACACCAAGAGAGCAGAACCCAAACAGGACTGGATGAGCAAAGCCACAGCAGATGATCCTCAGTACTGGCAGAGGGAGACTGAGCGTGCTTTGGGTACCCAGCAGGTCTTCAAAGGCAACATTGAAGTTACAAAGCAGCGCTTCAACCAAACTGGAGGTTTGTTTATGTTTCACTTGTGTATTTATTGCCATCTTGTATTTCTGTAAACAGATGTCACACACACACACACACACCATTCTTATTCTGTCAGGAGATATGGGGCACAGGCTGCTTCTGCTGGGTCCCATATGAGAAGAAGTAGCTGTCTACACCTACTGACAGGATATAAAAGCAAGACACAATATCAATACACAATTTTATGATGAAATAAATAATTAAAAGTATGTCTCTATTGTATGCCTACCGCATCCCAACTAGATTATTTTGATCGTCAGATGTAGTATGTAGAATAGAAAAAAGATAGACTATGCGATTCGGAATGCAGGGTTTGATTTACTACAATCTTTCTCTCCCTCTCTCTCTCTCTCTCTTTCTCTCTCTCTCTCTCTCTCTCTCTCTCTCTCTCTCTCTCTCTCTCTCTCAGGTGTCCACATTTTCCAGAACATGTACGGCTGTGAATGGGATGACGAGACCGGAGACATTAATGGTTTTGATCGAGAAGGTTTTGATGGAGAAGATTTCATGGCATTTGACCTGAAGGAAGAGACATGGGTCGCTCCAGTACAACAGGCTTTCGTCACCAAACAGAAGATGGATCATAACAAGGCCGAGATTGCAGACCAAAAACATTAGGCTCGTTCGACCTAACTTTCAGCTCGTCTGGAAAGTAGACGAGAGTAGCCGAGTGCAGTCGGGGGAGTGACGAAAATGCCTGACTGAAGCCGGACAGCTCCGAGTCGGAAGTAGCGTCCTTGTTGCGGATGCAGTTCGTTTTCTAGTTTTATTTTGAAGGCCTATTAGAAACATATTCGCAGGAGAGTCACACATGCTACAACCGATTAGAAGCAGAACACAACACAAAGACGAGTAAACACTTTAAAAGCGAGGGGCATTTTCAAAACAAGAAACGAGATATAAGCTAATATCCCCATTCCCCACACATCTTTATCTTTCTTGTTACTTTACTAGAACACCTACTTTTAAGTGATAAAGAATAATTTACAAGAATAATTTACAAATCCAAATAAAGGAGGTTTAGTATTTCTCCCTTCACATAACGAATATGATCGGCCTAAATAAAGAAGGTCTAAGAAAAGATCCCTTATTATTATTGTAGAGATGGATATGATGAACTGTATTATGATGTGTAACAAACAAACTACTTGTTGTAGTTTTGGTCTGGCTTTGCGACACTACATGTAAAATACAATTCCCAGACCATTTAGATCACTTGAAATAAGCCTATGATTTAATCTTAATGGTATAAAAATCACTTCACCAAGATCTTATGTGACTCAAGTTTGTGTTCACTTTTAAATATATCTATACAGGAGAGTTACACATCCAAATTATTTCTATGTCAAGGGTTCAGAGGTTTAACTCTGATTAAGTACATTTCTGCTTAAATGCATATTGTGGCGGCCTAATGATTAAACATAAATTAAAATCAAAAAGAATGGATCGTAATTTAATTTTGAGCGGTGATGTCAGACTTTTGCCTAACCAATTGGGGAAACGCATCAAAGGCACGAGGTTTAAACTCCCAATTAGCGCTCAGCTCCGCCTGTCAGCAAGACGTTTCCCATCAGACATTTCGCTCCCGCAGCCCGTGGGGAGCAACTGCAGCGACTTGCTCCAGTGTCTGTGTCCGTCTTGATACCGCGGGACTTCAAAGTCTCAAGCAGCCGAGCCGCAGCCAGCCACGGGTGCAAGTGGGACAAAAAGTCTAACCATAATGCAGTGCGCTCAGCAAGACGAGCGTCATAATTGCGCAGGTCTTAGCAAGACGGCGACAGGTCGAACGAGCCTATTACCTCAACCAGATTTGCATTGACTGGTTGAAGAAGTATGTGGCCTATGGGAAGAGCTCTCTGCAGAGAACAGGTAGAATCTCCTGACCTGAACGTGTTTAAGAGACACTATGTTAATATGACTTCTTTGTTTCTTATCAACAGTAACACATACCACCAACACACAGAGATTGACTTTAAACACATTTCTCTTTCTTTAATTTTCTCTCCTCTGAATCTCTCTGTCCCTTTCTTTCTTTCTTTCCCTCCATTGTGACACTTTCTTTCACACACTTGCGTTTCAGCCTTTCTGAGTTTCTCTCTTTCTATTTTTCTGCCTCTTAATATCCTCCCAGCTTACCCCATCCACAATCACACAAACAACAGCCAAAATATTAAATGTCAAAAGCACACTCATTTTAATAATACTGATAATAAAACATATAACAAACTATAAACCATCTTTCTCTTTGCTCTCCAGCCCTTCCCACAGTGTCCCTCCTCCAGAAGACTCCCTCCTCTCCAGTCAGCTGCCACGCTACAGGTTTCTACCCCAACAGAGCCGTGATGTTCTGGAGGAAAGATGGAGAGGATCTTTATGAGGGCATGGACCACGGAGAGATCCTCCCCAACCACGATGGATCCTTCCAGATGAGTGTTGACCTGAAAGTTTCACCTGAAGAAGACTGGAAGAAGTACCAATGTGTGTTCCAGCTCTCTGGGGTGAAGGAAGACCTCCTCACACAACTGGACAAGGCCGTGATCAAAACCAATAGAGGTAAGACTTGAACCAGAGGTGATGAATGTAGAAACACACATTATAGTTCACTGTAACAGTCCTGTTGTTCATGTATTTATATGTGTTCAATAGTAAGTTTTGTTTCATAATATTGTTTTGGTGTCAATATCTTTCATCTATTTTTCTAACATATTTGATAGATCAGTAATAAACTAATACACATACCGACCTCTGGACCGTGACAAGGCAATCACCAAACATATAAAACATGAAGTAGTTTTTATTAATTTAAAGTCAAAGTTTTAGAGTGATTTAAATTATATATTGTTGTCCACTAAAATACATTTTGTTCACTGATTCATTCATAAAATCAAATCAGAATTTTATTAATTTTTATTAATTAACCTGCTTCATCTTGTGATCTGTTTGTTGTTTTTCTCTACAGCGAATGCCATTGCCATGGTTGCCATCATCGTTGCTGCAGTGGCTGTTCTGGTCGCCATCACTGCGATTACTGGATTCTTCATTTATAAGAAGAGAAACGTTGTGAGAGTGTCAAGATGCAAAGTGAGATAATTGTCTCTACTTTCAAAATTTTGTTTTAGTCTTTGAGTTGATGCAGACACTCACAGCTGTGAGGCTCAGAGCCACATTCCCGTGATCATATCACTAAAGGATGAAAAGGAAGTTATGAAAGATTTTCAATAAAATGTAGAAATGAAGAAATGTATTTACCAGTTTGATTTAGAGAAAGAGAGGATCATCACTGGAAAGAAAGTGACAAAGTCTGATTTTTAAACTTTAACAACATAAATAATTTGTCTTTTCTTTTTATTTCAGCCAAACAACCTCCATCTCGTAAGTTAAACTTTGTTTTTATTATATCTGCTCTGACCTGACATGCCTGGTTTCTGGATTTAGTGCTGAAGAACTTTGTTAAGGAATGTTTTCCTGCAGTGTTAGCTGTTTGTAAAACTCAGTGTCAGTTGAGAGCAGGATGTGAGCTAACAATGTGTTTCTGACCTCACAGCTGTTAATTCCTCTGAGGTCTTGGAGGAACTGAATCCAAAAGCCTGAATGACAAACTCATCACCTGAACACAGTGAGTTGATTCATACGGGACAGGAATGTTACACCTGTTGTTAAACAAAGACGACTTAAACTATGTGAAAAAGACCTGTCTGTGACTTGTCTTGGTGAAACATTGTAGTAATCTTTGACTCTTTAATGAGATTATTAAGAAAGAGACACAGATGCTTTAAGGAACCTCAGATCTGATAATGCATAATATTAAAAATATCAAATTCTTTATCTGTTGAGACTTTTTATGTTTTGTGACTAAATTATTCTGTAAATATGTGACTTAGTGGAATTAAATTATCCAAACATTCATAGTTAATTATTTTGTTTTATTCATTATGTTAATGTAATTTAATTGTTTTTGTCTTTTTAGGTTAATGGATAAATCTCACACTGGATCAAGGAGCGGTGTCACCACATTCTCCTCCATAAACTGGGAGTTCATTGATTATTCATCATCATATCATAAACTGATAGATTAAGGATTGGGGATTTAGGAGTAGATGCTAATTGATTGGAATACCAAGAAAAGCAATCGGATACAAGTAATTTACAAATATTCTCAAAATAATTTGTGAGGGTCCATGATTTTGATAGTACATTAATGTAAATGAGGAGGAATTTTACTTTATCTTCCCAAGAGAGAAAAAACTCAATATTTAAAACTAATAAAAGCATCACAGCATTCTTCATCTAAACATCGTAGAGATAAGTATGTTTTAGGATGATAACAAAATGGTGAATTGGAAGTTTCACATGACATAAAATGTGTTAGGTTTGAGACTATTTGTAAAACTGTTGTGCATTCTTTTATGGTTTCCTGCTGTATGTAGTATTGATTTGTACATAATTTATTGGACACATAATTCCACCTGGTGACTACATCTAGAAACCAGCCCCCATGCACAGACACAAAATATAAGGATCAGTACAAAATATATTTCTCAGTTGTAAATAGTTTGGCTGTATATATATTTTTTTAAATGATAAAAGTGTAGAGTCTTGTTTTGATTCTAACCAGGCCTTAACAAATAATAATATAAGTCTTTGAGGTTTATTTTGAATTAATCAGGATGATGCTGTTGTGTTTTGTTTTCATAATATCTTTTGATCTGTTTGAATTTGAGCTGAGATAGTTAAAGGGCTGTGGGATGTGTTAAGCTTCTCAGCACACAGATAGAAATCTTGAAACTATTTCCTCTTAGTTTTTTTGGGATAAGAGAAGTTTTGACTCTTAGTTTTGTAAATATAGAAATTGAACAGCGATGCTCAAAGTCTCTGGTAATGGGAGTACGAAGATGATTCTCTCTGCTATTTCAGTCCTTCTGTAATTTAGATTTTCAATAAAGTTCCCAGTGTTCCAATTTTCTTGTGTTCTTGTGAAATTAATTACACGTCCTTACATATTTGTGACTGTAGAAACAATTATATCAATATTACACTATTATTTAGTGTTTTACTGTAAACATTGTGATGTTGAATTCACTGTGAGTCGATGGTCCAAATCTTCTGAAACTGTACAAAAAAAGATAATTTAGTAACATTTTCATGATAATGATACTGACTTACATTCTTTTCCCTTGTTGATGAAACCTTTACGTAGCTAAAATAGTCCCTGTTCTGGTTATTGGTATTTTAATTACTTCAGTTCTAGTCAATAGCTACTTCCGTTGCTTAGTCATGTTCAGATAACAGAATCTTTTTTGTGTAACTATAGACCATTTAATCTGCTTTGAATTCAGAGGGACTCCTTTTAAAAATGGAAAAACTTTGAGTGAAAACATCAATTTATCAAATCATGAAAGCATGTGTTTACTTGATGAGACACATTATGTGAAGAATTATTTGATAAAATAAAGTCAAAAACAAGAGAGGCAGTGACACCAGTATTGTCATAACATTCAGATGATAAAGTTTTGCCATAAAAGTTTAAGTTTAATGAATCAGTTCATGTATTTTAAGGTGTATTGAGACTGGCACATATTTATTTCTCTGTTTTCTGTGAGATGTTCTATCTTAACTGTTACTGTGTGTGGTGGGGGTGGGGATTATTGAGGCCATTACTGCATAGAGTGAAACTACTTCCCCCACTTTACTACAACTGGTATACAGATTCAGTTTGTAATGATGGAATGGTGCTACTGAAATAACAGTTAAGATGTATCCGTTTATTTGTTGTTTATTGGAGGTTCATAGTTGTTCAGGGTCAAGAGTTGTTAAGAAAATAAAAAGACTTCTCAGGAATCAGCTCTGTTAAAGGTATGTTTAGGTTTCATGGAGCAGAGAGGCTGTTCATTGACTCTAAATACGTTCTGAATGGATTTGATTTAATTCTCTTGTTAGTTTGATAAATACTTCGAATCAAAGTCATGGAACGTCATGATGTTTTGACACCAACAGAAAGTCAGGTGACGTCCTCAGGTGGTTTCCCATCAGCAGCTCAAAGGCAGATTCATGATTCATCCACAGGGGGCGCTGTCACTCTGCTGACTCCTCTGTGAATGTAAACTCAGGGACAAACTCTTAAGATACATTTGCATTTACTATTTCCATAACCCACAATGATTGCAACGATCTGATCTGCTACTTTGACAGGTTATGTGGTCATCATAGGCCTATATTTGGCCCAACCTACATTAGTAGGTAGCCTATATTATTATCTTGGTTTATCTGTTTCACAAGTAAGATATGTATAATGTTTACATTGAATGTAGAATTAATTAGATAACAAACGTTACATGATACATTTTTTCCTTCTGTTGAATTAGAATGTGTTTTTAATCGCAATTGTTCACACCCTTTTTAAACAAACCAGTATAAACAGAGGAGGCTGTTGATGGTTTGGACATACCTGTGCTGGCTAGTAGCACCCAGAGTGGTTTCTTCAACGTAGCTAGGGGTCATCATAGGCCTATATTTGGCCCAACCTACATTAGTAGGTAGCCTATATTATTATCTTGGTTTATCTGTTTCACAAGTAAGATATGTATAATGTTTACATTGAATGTAGAATTAATTAGATAACAAACGTTACATGATACATGCTTTTTTCCTTTTCGCAATTGTTCACACTTTTTAAACAAACCAGTATAAACAGAGGAGGCTGTTGATGGTTTGACATACCTGGCTGGCTAGTAGCACCCGGAGTGGTTTCTTCAACGTAGCTTCATATCGCCAAGTCACTTATCCGGGTAAGGAGGCTATTCAGTTGGTTTTTAACCCATAAAGTGGACCGAACAAACAACAGGGCTCCGCCATGGACCTGTAAAGCAGCGGGGCTCCGCAGGTAGGCTACACTCAGACCGCGCTAACAACTGCTCGCTGTCCTCCATGGTTACGTTCCAGAATAAGGTGAATAGAATTGTTGTTTTTTATAGTCTTTTAGAATCGCGTGACGTGTGAAAACACAACTCCAAGCCAAAATTCGAATTTGAAATGTTCTAATGGTCCTCCCAATGTAGCCTATTTTAGAATGGAGATACGTGTGAAAACGGCTTGTAATGCAACATTCGAATCAGGATTTATCAAATGGTCGACCAACTGACATGACAGTAGCTTAGCGGGGGGTTGGCAGCTATTCCTAAAACCTTTCATATACATATTAATATTAATTGTACCCCCCAAATAACATAGTTACAAGGATTTAGTGGATTTGGGTTGCCAGGGCCTTTGATGAAGTGCTTCAAACAACATGAGGATAGAAACAGAGTATGAACAGCGTCACAGCAACAGCAGAATGAGAAACAGCGTCAGGTGTTCAAACATCAGCGGTGGTGTTACATTTCTCTTGTTCAAGCAGTTTTCAGCGTCCACAGCTCCACATGGTTCAGAGCTGATCTGATGTCTGTGTTTAAGAAGCTCTCTGACTCTCTTTCTGCTTCACTTTCATTCATTCACTTCTGTTTTCATTTCAACATAAATCATTGAGGTTAAATATCATTTCATTGGAGACTATAATATTATAATGTCTTCCCTGACAGTAGGCCTAATTTCAGCCAGTGTCACACATAAATAAAATATCTTATTGAACATGGACTTCAATAAGGTTATAATATTTTCCTCTCCATCTCATTTACTAACCAGACGGTTTGATTAAACACAAACCTGTTTAAAACAGCAGATAATAAGAGTTCACACTGAGTAACTGCACTGCTGCACATCAGCTGCAGGTTTGAGCCACTGGGGGGAGCACCTCACCACATTTACTCACTAGAACATCAGTAAAACCTCACTTTAATCTGCTGTTTGTTGTTGATATTTGTATCTGGACTGTTTTCAATCCCAGGGCAGCGACACAGAGCAACAGAACAATAAGACTCTACTGCATCCCCACACACTCCATTCTATCTGCCCTGTAGCTGGACAGTAACCTCTGACCTTTAACACATGTCTGCACTTTAAAAGTCTACACAACCTCACACAGGATCTGAGCAGCAGAAAGTTTAATTCTCCTTTAATATGAGAACAAAGCTGAGACACCAAACTAAAGCCCCACATGTCTCCCCATCCTCTTATAAGCAAGTATTATGGGCTGAAATGGGCTCATTTAAGTTTCACTTTCGTTCATAACCTCTCTGGGTCAGTTTTACCCAGATATAAATGACGTTGGTGCTCAAGCTAAATTCCCATTGGCTCAGAGGGAGTTTGATATAAACGCCTCTCCTTGGTTTTCCCTTCAATTCACCTCTGGAGCTCGAGCTGGTACCAACGTTTCTCTCTGGATAAAGAATCATGAAGACCACGATGAAGGATTTGATATTTGTGGTTCTCCTGTGTCTACATGGCGCGGCGGCAGGTGAGTCAATAATGTTTTAACTCTTTTTATGGTAAAAGAAAAAGTGCGTCATGTCTTGACTGTAGCTTACACTTTGTGATGTTTGGTTATCTTTATAGTCTGTATTTGTGAACGCTTAAAAACAATTTTATTCAGATAAGTTCGCGTGAGTAGGTAGCCTAAATCCTGTCTGTGCAACTCATTGAATAACAACATAACATGTTTCTATGAAGCCACTGTTGAATTTCTGACAAGAAAGATAGACTGGTTTATTTCTGAAAAATTTTTTTCTACCCAAATTATTTATTTTTGGGCCTTTATTGTAGTTTATTTGATCAGGAAGATCATTGAGTTCAATACGGGCTGATCGACACAGCAACTGCGCAGCGCCAAACACTCAGAATACAGAAAACTGGAAATAACATAAACAGTTTTAAAGAAAAAGTGTTATGTTGTTAAGTAGGCCTAAGTGCTGTTGTTAAAGACTTTTAATTATATTTTAGTTTTTTTCTTCTTCTAAGGAATAATAATTAACTACAAACGTGTCACTATAACCTACATCTGATCAATTATGTAAAACAAAAACTAAAAAATACTAAACAATCAATGACTACCTTCTGGACATAGAAATTAAGTTCATAACGCCACATTTTTTACCCTCGTATATTTTGTTCCATTTTTATAGGTCTATTTAGAAGTAGGCCTATATGTCAAGTATTTCTTTAGACCATTTGACTCCACACAGTGAAATACTCACGTGCTGTAAAGTAGTCTGTACATAGGTTTGTTGTTTGGGTCCAGTCACATCACCCAGGTAGTTATTACATTTACTGAATCTACAATAGCATCGTGTTTAGTAGAGCTGGACCGATAAACTGGTCACCGATATATCTGCTGATATCAGATTATTGCAGATTTATCTATAACAGTGTTTCTGTCGCCAATCAGTAACAGGAAACAACTATCAACTGTACTTAAGAAACATTTCTCCATTACAGTCACTGTGTATCTAAGTCATAAAAATTCATTGTTTATCTTATGTGTTAATAGTTTTATTTTTAATGGCTATTATCTTATGAATTGGATTTTCAAACTCCTAAATATTGATGACCAGTATCAGCCTCAAACATCCAGCATCAGTTGGACGATACTGTCCAGGTATTTGATCCATTAACAGGGAATAGATTTATTCCTGGACAGATTTTTCAGTTTGAACAGTTCAACTTAAAACAGAAATATGATCTACATTCATTCAGACAGCAGAGGGCAGTGGAGGATTCAGACATGATCAATAGTTTGAAGGTGAAACTCACAGACACCTGCAAAAAATGTCAACTGTTTTAATATTTTTTGAAATATCAGGACTAAACATCAGTTCATGGTGGAGGAAGAGTTGGAATTCAACAAAGGATATTAGAGTTCATAAAAAAATGTTTATTCAGTTTATAAATGATACTAATTAAAACTGTTTTCAGAATGACTGCATGATAAATTAATAAAATATATTAATTTAGATAAATAGTTTTAATATAGATCTGTTTCTGTTAACAATGGACTTGGACTCGTATCAAATTAATACAATTTGGTTTTAAAACAAAATGTTGGTGATCAAAGATATTTTGAGTTAAACTTGAATATAATGCTTCAGCTTATAGCTAACAGTGAGTCACAAAAGGGACTGGGTCAGATATTTTATTTTTCTTGGTTTTGTATTTAAAAACTAAAAATCATATTCAAACATGTTAAATCCACAAACTCTCCCAACAACAACATAAAACATTTTAATAAATAATTTCTTGATCATGAAAAATGACCAGAGTGCAAAGAAGAAAGGATATAAAGCGATAAAGGAAAGGAACTAACACGATAATGAGGAGTGTTACCTGCTAATGAAGCGTCCTGAAGAATAAATGACTCACTCCACTAACTGGAACTAAAGTGGACTTTCACTTCACATTCAGATTTAGTTTACTGTTTTTACCAACTGCTGTCAAAAGGTGAAAGGCAGGTACACTTCTGTATGACCTAAATATATGATTGGTTTTATATTTTTATTTCCTAAAAAATATATTGTTCAACTTAAAATCATCTGAAATAGTGTAAATAAATAGTAGTAAATAGTTTCTGGAGCAGACTTTGTATCCATAAATTTATTTTTGTATTTATTGAGATTATTATGATGTCTTGAATTGTAATGTTGTGGTTTTTGAATTTGTGTGCTGGAAAGTAACATTCCATTCAGTTATTTATAAAACTGTGAAACTATAAAAACTTGATTTCTTTAACTTTCTCTTACAGTGTCTCACTCTCTGAAGTATTTCTACACTGCCTCTTCTGGAGTCCCAAACTTCCCAGAGTTTGTGGCTGTTGGGATGGTTGATGATGTTGTGATGATTCACTATGACAGTAACACCAAGAGAGCAGAACCCAAACAGGACTGGATGAGCAAAGCCACAGCAGGTGATCCTCAGTACTGGCAGAGGTAACACAGAGATTGCTTTGGGTACCCAGCAGTCCTTCAAAGCAACATTGAAATTGCAAAGCAGCGCTTCAACCAAACTGGAGGTTTGTTTATGTTTCACTTTCTCCTGATAAAATGTTTTATTTATTGTCATTCTGTATTTTAGTAAACATCACACACACACACACACACACACACACACACACACACACACACACACACACACACACACACACACACACACACACACACACACACACACACACACATGTCCTTTTCTTTCAGTACAGTTTTATTCACTCAGATTAAACAGTTTAATGATGGCTTTATCTTTGCTGAAACTCAGTCAGACTCAACAGAAACATTCCTGAGACTGAGGCCACTGCATGCTGCTGAACTGATACAGTGTTTCTGTCCATCCCATAATAACCAGCAGAGATTATTAACACTGTATCTCCTCTAGATCAGATCAGAATAACTCTACTGAGCTTCCCACAGTGAGTCGGTCCATAATAACTTTCTACTGTAGGAACCTGTGTATCACAACAGTCTGACAACACACAGCTGATAGAGGAACATTACCGCCTGGTTTCTTAAGCTACGGAGCAGGACCGTAAACGGGACACAGGCTGCTTCTGCTGGGTCCCATATGAGAGGAAGTAGCAGAATGTTTTAATAAACCTGCTGACAGGAAGACGTGGTAAATGTCTCACTCAGATCAGAGGTTTAAGAAGTTTAACAGCTCCACTCTACTGTACCATGACAACTGTAGCATCCTGTCCATCCCATAATATATAGATATTACAACATATTAAATTAGATTAACATTAATATTAATATAAGAATATTTGCTCTTTTTCATGTAATTTTATATTAAATACTGTTATATGTAGTTTGGACAAAAGATGCAGTTTGAAGATTTCACCTCAGCCTCTGGAAACATTTGAACCTTTTTTCATATATATTTTTTTTTTTACATTTTACAGTTTTAACAATGTGTTGATCAGTCAAGCAAAAATCTTAACAAAATGAAGAGTGACAAGAATAATATGTTTGAGCCCTAAATATTATATTATATTATTAGATTAATCTAACAACTCCACTCTACTGTACCATGACAACTGTAGCCTACTATCCATCCCATAATATATAGATATTACAATATATTAAATTAGATTAACATTAATATTAATATAAGAATATTTGCTCTTTTTCATGTAATTTCATATTAAATAATGTTCAATGTAGTCCAGACAAAAGATGCAGTTTTTTTTCACTATTTTCTGACATTTTACAGTCTTAACAATGTGTTGATTAGTCAAGCAATAATCTTAACATAATGAATAGTGACAAGAATAATATGTTTGAGCCCTAAATATTAGATTAGATTAAATTAATCTATTTCTTTATATTTTACATTGAAGACAAATAATTGATTTATAAACATTTATTAATTACACGATCAAAATTACAAGAATAACTTGTTTTATCCCTAAATATATTGTAAATTAAAGATAAGATTAGATTAACAATACTAGACCACAGTGTGCCCTTCCCATAATAAACATATACAGTGCTTAAAAAATTGATTAGTTGATAACAGAAAAAGATTGACGATAATTTTGATAATTAAATAATAATTTAAAGTTTTTTTATTAAGACAAAAATCTAAATATTTGGTTTCAGTTCATCAAACAGGAGAATGTGCTGCTTTTCTAAGTTTTATATTAATTTATATTAAATACTGTTGAGTCGCACAAAAGAAGCAGTTTGAAGATTTCACCTCAGCCTCTGGGAACATGTGATGAACATTTTCACAATTTTCTGACAGTTTAAAATAAGTAAATGGTTCATCTCCTAATCCTAAAATATAAGATGAATTGATAATGAAAAGAATCAGTAGTTCAGCCCTAAATATAAAGTAGGACTAGACTAGATTAGATTAACTCTCCTGTGCTGACCACAGTGTGTTGGTCCGTCCCAAGAGGCATCAACCAAACATCTGCAGGTGTAAACAGCTGTTGGTCGTATGGGATGATTGACAGATGGATGGACCAATCAGGACACAGTATCATAATGGTCCAGTTGGTCTCTGCCTCACTGTGAGCCGTTGTAGTAACACACTGAGACAGGACACAGTGTTCGGGCTGAGCAGCTAGAGTCCAGTGACTCATCCTGGACTCAGACTCTCCTTCAGTGGAAGCTTCTAGAGCAGCATCAGGACTGTGTGTGTGTGTGTGTGTGTGTGTGTGTGTGTGTGTGTGTGTGTGTGTGTGTGTGTGTGTGTGTGTGTGTGTGTGTGTGTGTGTGTGTGTGTGTGTGTGTGTGTGTGTGTGTGTGTGTGTGTGTGTGTGTGTGTGTGTGTGTGTGTGTGTGTGTGTGTTCCTGCAGCTCACATGAAGCCACACCACCTTCAACAGTGTAGATAAACTGTTGGTCTCAGAGGAGGCAGTATGGACAGTATGGAGAGGTTATGGACTGTGTTAGGGTCTCACTCTGTCTCCCAGCAGTCTCTGCCTCTGTGTCTCTCTCTGGTTCGTCCACTCTGTCCAGATGATGATTGGCTGTGAGATGTTTCCATTGAGCCAATAACAGCAGCAGGTGTAGATCCTCTGTGTTGGTGTCTGTGGATCAGTGTGTCTCTGTGGGAAAGATGTGATATCAGCTGATGATAGATGACTGGGCTGGGATTACACTCTGATTAACTACAGTCTCTTCTCTCTCTCTCTCTCCCCTCTCTCTCTCTCTCTCTCTCTCTCTCTCTCTCTCTCAGGTGTCCACATTGTACCAGAACATGTACGGCTGTGAATGGGATGATGAGACTGATGAGATCAATGGTTTTGATCAGTATGGTTTTGATGGAGAAGATTTCATAGCATTTGACCTGAAGCAAGAGACATGGGTCGCTCCAGTACAACAGGCTGTCATCACCAAACAGAAGTGGAATAATGACAAAGCTCAAGATAGCACAGAGAAAACAATACCTCACCCATGAATGCACTGACTGGCTGAAGAAGTATGTGGCCTATGGGAAGAGCTCTCTGCAGAGAACAGGTAGAATCACATGACCTGAAGTATTTTAATGGACACAACAATGTTAATATGACTTCTTTGTTTCTAACCAACAGTAACATTAGTTACAACACACAGAGATCCATTGTCCATTATTTACATAGATTTCTCTTTCTTTCATTTTCACCCTCACTGCTCTCCATCTCCCTACCTCTTTCTTCCTTTCTATCACACACTTCACAACTCTTTCTTTCTGCTGCATTTAAGCTTTTCTCAGTTTTTCTCTCACCGTCTTTCTGCCACTAAATGTCCTGCTTTTCATCTCATCGCCCTCATATCTCTTCATCCGTCTGTTTTGTCCTCTGTCCTTCCTGTCTTTTCTCTGTTACACTTACAATAAGGTTAATTTGCATTTCACATATAACGTATCCTATATAAAATGTATGTGTCCTAAGGCCTTTAAAATAAATTGAACAGGAAGGATGATATATAATTACCTGTAAACCATCTTTCTCTTTGCTCTCCAGAGCTTCCCACAGTGTCCCTCCTCCAGAAGACTCCCTCCTCTCCAGTCAGCTGCCACGCTACAGGTTTCTACCCCAACAGAGCCGTGATGTTCTGGAGGAAAGATGGAGAGGATCTTCATGAGGGCATGGACCACGGAGAGATCCTCCCCAACCACGATGGATCCTTCCAGATGAGTGTTGACCTGAAAGTTTCACCTGAAGAAGACTGGAAGAAGTACCAATGTGTGTTCCAGCTCTCTGGGGTGAAGGAAGACCTCCTCACACAACTGGACAAAGCCGTGATCAGATCCAATGAAGGTAAGACTGGAACCAGAGATAATGAATGTAGAAACACATTATAGTTCACTGTAACAGTCCTGTAGTTCATGTATTTATGTGTTCGATGGAATTTCATTTTTTAAATATTGTTCATATTGTTTTTTTCTCAATTTCTTCGATCTATTTTTTTAAACATCATTATAAGGCTTATATCAGTAATAAACGAATGCACATGACTAACTATGGACCCTGGTGCTAGTATCTGCATATCTTTAAAATATTAAATAATTCCTATTAATTTAAAGTCACAGTTTTTAATTGATTTAAATTACTTATTGTTGTACATTAAATTTCGTTTGTCCACCCATTCATACATAAAAATCAACAATTAAAAAAGTGTTTTATAAATTTTTAATAATTAAGATTTCATGTAGGCATTTGTTTGTTGCTTTTTTCTCTACAGCGAATGCCATTTCCATGGTTGCCATCATCGTTGCTGCAGTGGCAGTTCTGGTCGCCATCACTGCGATCACTGGATTCTTCATTTATAAGAAGAGAAACGGTGAGAGACCTAAACAGGAAAATGTTCTCTTCTTTCAGTATTTTGATTTTAATCTTTCAGTTGATTCGTTGTTCAGATTAAAAAAGTGAGACAATTTCCAGCTCATCCAAATGAGTTTTAACCAACAGTGAGCACACACTCACAGTCCCATGATCATATGACTAAAGGATGAAAATTAAATTATGAAAGATTTCAATACAATATAGAAGAAATGTATTTACCAGTTTGATTTAGAAAAAGAGGGGATCATCACTGGAAAGAAAATAACAAAGTCTGATGTTTAAACTGTAACAACATAAATCATTTGTCTTTTATTTTTCTTTCAGCCAAACAACCTCCATCTCGTAAGTTAGACTTTGTTTTTATTATATCTGCTCTGACCTGACATGCCTGGTTTCTAGATTCAGTGCTGAAGAACTTTGTTAAGGAATGTTTTCCTGCAGTGTTAGCTGTTTGTAAAACTCAGTGTCAGTTGAGAGCAGGATGTGAGCTAACAATGTGTTTCTGACCTCACAGCTGTTAATTCCTCTGAGGTCTTGGAGGAACTGAATCCAAAAGCCTGAATGACAAACTCATCACCTGAACACAGTGAGTTGATTCATATGGGACAGGAATGTTACACCTGTTGTTAAACAAAGACGCCTTAAACTATGTGGGAAAAGACCTGTCTGTGACTTGTAGAAACACGACAGAGGCACAGATGCTTATAGAAACGTCAGATCTGATAAAGTCAGCAAACAAAATGTTAGCATTTAATTGATTTTGTGTCTTAATGATAATGTATTTAATGTGGCTCTGTTTAATAAAAGTATCCAAACATTCATAGTAAACCTTTTTTTTATAATCTTATTTAATTTTGTTTTTGTCTTTTTAGGTTCATGGATAAATCTTGCACTGGATCAAGGAGCGGTGTCACCACATTCTCCTCTGTAAACTGGGAAGGAATTGATTATTCATCAGAGAAAAGCAATCTGATAAATTTGTTGACAAATATTTTATAAACATCATACAAATGGTGAAACTTTATTTTGATCATTTAGTTTGGTAAATGTTGGTAAATCCAATGAGGAGGACTTCTTCTTATCCAGAAAGTAAAATTCAATATTCAGAATAATGAAAGCATCACAGCAACTTCAACATATATGTTATAAAGATTAGTGTGTTCATCTAAGACAAATCCACCATAATACAACTTCTGATCTTTGGGTTTTCTGTCAAAATCAATACTGGGAATTTAAATGTAAGTCACACAGACCTCCATTGTACATGCATTCACATTTACACATGGCAACATGATGATATATACCTTGAGATAACATCCTTTGCTTCTCTGCTTGTATTTAAATCACTGGGGGCAATTGAGGAAATCAATCAGTCAGCAACAACCGAAAACTTACTATGTTAAATGGACACCGTAAAATTCCGCTAATGGTGTCTTGAATTAAGTTCCTGAATAAAAGTACAGTTTAACATGAAATTACACGTACAATGAAAAGTCATATCAATGTTGCCTACATCCATGCACAAACACAAACACACACACACACACACACAAACACAAACACACACACGCACGCACGCTCACACACAATACAAATGTAAATGGTTTATATTTTTTTGTTTTTGCTTGTATATTTCTTTAAAAATTATAAAATTGTTTTGACTTCATCCAGGCATGAGCAAATAACTTATATGTTTGAGTTTTTTTTCTTAATTAATCGGGAATATGTTGTTTTTTGTTTCATAATATCTATTTTTGATCTGTTTTGAAATATTTAAATTGTGGCTGAGACTGGGTTGTGGGATGTTTTAAGCTTCTTAACACACATACAGAAATATTCTTGAAACTATTTCCTGTTAGTATTAAGACACAGGGGAAGTTTTCTGTCTTAGTTTTTGGTAAACAGAATTTGAGCAGCAGCGAATCACATCTTGGGTTGGGTTAATAAGATAAATTGCAAATAATGTTTTGCTGTTAAATTGCTTTTTTACTGTAATTTTGCTTTTCAATAAAGTGCCCAATGTCCCAAATGTCTGTATTTTTGTGATTTCTTATACTGTTCAACTATGAGTGTTACCTGAGCATTCACTAATGTCACGGATACAAATGACCTTGTTTGATCCAGTTAAAATGAAGAGCATGAAAAACAGTTATTCAGGCAGACCTTAGATAATTTAGGATTAAATTGGACATTTCACATGACAACAAAGTCATTGTGATGATTTTCTAAGTTCCCTCTTTTTTGTGATTGTCAGAGTGAAGTCATGACAGAGACTTTTTTAAACTGTTTTGCTTTCTCTCATAGTTTGCTGCTGTTGTAATACGAGGTTTTCACACTAAGTTCAAAAGTATTTAGTTAATGAAAGGAGGCACATAGGCGTAACAAATACTGTGCATCTTTTTTCTATTTCTCATTGTGTGTGAAAATAGTTTATATTGTATAAATGTGTAGAGGACTATACTGATCCACTCACATTGCACATATCCGGGATCTGTGGTGCTTTGGTTTTCACCTGAATAACCTGTCGCACTAAAGTCTGCCTGGCAACTGATGACAGCTATCATGAAGTTCCTCCAGTTCTGTGGCTTCTCCAAATCAACTATATTTTTTAAATGGTATGCTATGTGCTGTAGGTTATAGAATAGAATACCCAAAGACATGTAATCACCTACTTTATATCACTCAGCTGTAAATATAACTGATAACATTTTGTATGTATTTTTATTTCTTGATTTTTATTTTATTGTTATAATTTATTTAAGTCAATTGTTTAATAGGTAACAAGTTCAGTGTTTGAAAATGAACAGATCCTCACAGACCTGTAAAGAATAAGCTAATTAACGTGCTTTTTTTCATGGTGAAGACAAATTCCTCTATTGTCTAAAAGTACGGTACAGAGTTCTGCATGGAAACAGGTGACATCACAGCTGATTCTGTATGTGACACAAATATTACTATACTATAAACAAGGACAGAGACATTAAAAACTAGAGTACTATTTTTATGTTACACATAACCCATTTGTCAACATATTTTTACTAGAGGCTGAAAATTGCTTCAAACAATTTGCTCATTAATTTTGTACTTTCATGCCATAAGGCAACATCACATATCAGATGAAGTTAATCATTACAGGACAGGGTAGTGATTTGAACAACACTCTTTTATTGTAGCTGTATGTTGTGTTGGTAAGATTATCTGGACAGTTACACTGCACCCTGTCATCTTGGAGAGCGATAGCATCAAGACACACAGTACCTACACTACATAATGTTAAGAACAATAACCAAACAAAGAATTTAACAATTCAATTATGACAAGTTCGGGTTCAAGAAATGGTTCTACACATAGAATTTCATACTCTGACTGACATTTCATTGATCCAAAAATCATAAATGGACCCCACCTGTCCATACACAATCAGCTTCATTCATTTATAAAATCAGAGAATCAAGTTACATAGTATTAGTAAGAAACAGGTCATTGGACTGTAGGTGCTGAGGTTGGTTTTGGTGTCAAACTCAGAACATTCCCTTCTTGTAGCGGTGGATCAGCTCCGACACGTCTTCCTTACACACCTTTATCCAGCCGTCCTCCTGCATGTGGTACACTAGACAAACACACACAAACACAGAGATGAACACACATGTATACACATACTCCTACAAATGTACACATAAAGACAAAAATGACAATTTACCATTTACAAGTGCTAACAGACCACACCTTTATATATTTCAGGACTCTACAACAGTCAGTCTCTGCTTTAATTGACATTAACAGGAAATGAGGAGAGAGAGAGAGAGAGAGAGCGACATGTAACAAAGCATCAAAGTTAGACTCGGGACTTTTACATGATGTTGTTTTGTTTGACAGGATAGGTCACTTTATTTATTGTATGGTATGTAATCGTGGGAAAACCTGTATGTGTGTCTTCCTGTCTTCCTGATGTTATAATGTTGATTTATTTATTATTTTTAATGTCTGAGGATTACCTTATTGAAAATGAGATGATGCATAGCAATGGTTTATCTGATTATTAATTAATAAAAATGCATAGTAAATAATTATCAGTAAATAATTGTCATTATTTTATTTTCGATATTTGTCTATAAAACAAAGTTGGATGAGCTGACTCACTTTTCCAACCATACCGCTAGTGTGGTCTTAAATGGACAAACAAGCTATACCTAAATGTTGAATCTTAAATGCAATCTTGGAGCCTTCTCAGAGTATACTCACTGTTGACCACCCCTCCAGAGTAAGCATCCCTGTGTGTAGCGTGAACAATGCCCCGACGACCCAGATCATACGCCTCCTCTACAGTCATGTCTTCCCGGTAACCGCTGTCCACCACACCGTAGGCGAAACTGCTACCACAGCCGGTAGAGAACATAGGACCAGACAGACGTGTCCCATTATCATCCACATAGTACAATCCAGGGCCCTGGAGAGCACAACGTCATTATGTGATCAGCAGGAAAATGATTAGTTTATATGCAGTTTACTTATTTAATGAGGTATTATCTGTTTGTTATAGATTTTTTATAGAGATATTGATATGTTGATTTTTGTAAGTGCAGCCTATAACATACCTATAATTGAAATGTGTGTATGTTAGTGGTGTCTATATGATGATAATTTGGCAAAAATTTAGCCATGTGAATATCAATGAAACGACTACTCATCATTGAGTTTTATCAGTAAATGTAAATAGTGATAATGCACTAGTACTGCTTTTTTAATATAGCCATATTACTGTAACAGACATAAAACATACTTCTTTGTCCCATCCACAGATCATGCTTCCCATTGACAGGCCCATGCCTCTGTAACCCAGCATCATGTTAGTCAGCAGCTTGGAGGCAGCAGCCACAGAGATCCTCTGGTTGTTCCTCAGCCTGTACAGCCTGAAAGAAATAATGAAAAAGACAAATCATTTCATGAGAAAATCAATTGACAAATCAATCAACCATGGGTTAGCCCACGTTAATCTTCTACAGTTTCTTACCTCATAATGATCAGATTTGACTAGTCTGTGTCCAACTCCCCAACATAACTGTGACACTTTATTCATAAGTCTTGAAGCTCTAAAACAGGCTCTAGATCAAATGGTTGTGCATTGTACATGGCATACAAAGAGCATGCAATACAAAGACAACACCCACAGATTTGTAGAAAGTTTAATAACAATATTGACAACATTAACAACATGACAAACCTGCATTCTTTGGCTAAGAGTCTCTCCCAGTACTGACAGTCTGCAGCGCTGCCCGACATGGTCCCTAGCAGGTAGGGGTTGATCTCTATGACCTTGTTGACATCATTGGAGGCTGCAGAGACGTCACATAGTTTTTCACATTTAGTTCATGGACACCTAGTCCAAGGTCAAAGCAATTAGGGGTTTGGTGCCTTGCTCAAGGGTCAGGTCTGTATGGACAGACTAACTGCTGCCACCTCCAACCCAGGCTAAGGAAAATGACCATGCATTGCTTATGCATTAATTCACTTTTCCTGCTCTTTCCCTAACTATCTGTGCAGTGCCACATTATGTATGTTTAGCCACGTCTCGAAGATAAATAATTAATTTCCCATACGTTTACTAACATTTATAGAGACAATTTACCCAAGTAACGGCCAGCTGAGGCTCTGGAGTCCACAGCCACGATGACTCCATGTCTGAACTTGAAGGCCAGGGTGGTCGTACCGTGGTTCATTTCTATACACACACCTCCATCCTGGTTGCAGGATTTGAGAAATCCTGAAGGCTAAAAAATAAAACAAAAGTTACTCAGTGGGACGTGTTTGATGTGTAATAGCATAGCATTGTGTGTTTGTGTGTGTGTGTGTGTGTGTGTGTGTGTGTGTGTGCGGGCATGAGTGGAACATCTATCATAACTTAATATTATTAGACAATAATTCAGATATGTGAGACAAAAATCATTATATGATATTTAACAAGATGCAATCTCGCGCATTCACCGACGCGTAAAATAACTTGATCCACAGCGCGTCTGACGCGTCATGCGTCTGGCAGGTTTACTGGATACGATTCAGTGTATCCCTTTCTTACCAAAACTTGATGCAATGATACTCACGTCTAAACCCAGGGGCACAGCAAATTCTTGAGTTTTGGTCCCGAAATTGTAGTGGTTGGTTCGGTCTATGAGGTGCGTCTGTCCTTCTGGGAGTATCTGCCTACGGAGTTCAGAATAGGGTTTAAAACCGCTGACGTCGAAAAGAGCCATCGTGTATAAAAGTGGATTAACTATAATATAATAATATTCTAAAGTTTAGGTGTTTATTTTTCCAAAATGACGAAGGTGATTCTCAATGCGTCAAAGATAATTTCCTTGTACGTAACAAAGAATTCGAAAGTGAAAGGGTATAAACTAGTTTTGTTTAGTCCTGTCCTCTCATCTCAAAAAAACTATTCAAAATGGGTCATCAAGATGATTCACAGCTATCAATCTGGCCATTCCTGGCTGTGTTTGTTAATCAAAGTTTAAAGATTAAAATAAAAAACAAAGATAAAGAAGAACCCCCGTATTATTCTGCTTTAATAAATAAAAATATGGCTAAAACCTTTAGACCAATGGGATAGCATTATATTTTAGTCGTCATCAGTCTCTAAGTAGAAATGCAGCACTTAGGTTTGGGATAGCCAGCAGATGTAAATTAAAATAGTCATTTGTGTTTTTATATTTCATATTTATCAAACTACTCTACACTAGGCTATACAATGCATCTACCATTCATAGTTTGATGTACACAACATGCAGTAGCTGTTATTTCTCTTGGGCCTGTTATAAGTACAGGGCTGCTGTTTGGGGATTATAATATACAGTGAGTCAGCACAAGAGATGAAAACAAATGAGGCAACAGGGGTCAAGTAGAATATATTCAATAATTTTTTATTATTTTTCCATATTGTTAAACCATGTTACAGTCTGTATCTTATGGTCGAATAGCAGTAATGTAGTGCTGCAGGGTTGACTGCAAATATTCTGACATATTCCACATCAGAGTGAAGCACAGCAACAGAGGAGAAACAGATGATTACAATGTTAATCTAACGTCAGAGATGTATCACTGCTTATATTTAAATTCTGGTGAATAACAATGTATTGAAATTGAATATTTTTCACATTAACTGCTAAATGTTGTGTTGGTTTATGTGGTGGGACTGTGGCTCAGGCTGTATCCATCTGCTTCACCGTCTCCCGCACAACCTCCAGCTTTAAGGGGACGACCTTCTCTGTCAGAACCGACGTCGTGCCTGGACGATACTTGTACTTCATTTTCCTAGGATGGATGGATGGATGGATGGATGGATGGATAGATAGATAGTTAACCTTTTACACTGTATGAGAAAACCTTAGACACTATAGATGTACTAGTTTAAAGTAAAGAATGATTAAAAAGCTAAGAAATGAACGCAAAAAAGTTAATCTGATTTGCTGATTAAAAATAGAAAATCACAAAAATGCTTCAAAAAAGATCTCACTTACTTAAATCCCCTCTTTTAAGAACCTGCCCTACCTGTTGTCTTTGAACTCTGACTCCTTGTAGGGTCTGATGTAGTCCACTCCCTCTCTGGTAATCACACAGATGTCGATGTTGTTGCCTGATCCGAGGTCATTCATGATGCCTGCGTGAATGGCAACACGCACCAGCTCCTTTGCATCTTCCAGCTGTGAAAGTTAAAGAGAAATCAGGGAACCTGAAGGAAGCTTTCATCACTGTGCAAATCTAAATGCTTAAACAATCTTTCAGTTTTTATATTTGGTACACAGACATGATTCAATAGAATGAGAAGAATGGTTTTATCAACTGGTTGCATATACAGAGGCTCATTTGGCTTCAGGTCCCGATAAAATGCAATAACTAATGCCCATGAGTAGATAAAATGATTTTGTGATCATTTCTAAATGATCAACTAAAAATCCTTGTCACATTATGAAAAAACAACCACCCAGGTATACCTCCAGGTCGTGTTTGAACCTGTCCTCTAGAATCCCAAGAGCAGCAAGATCACCAGATCCTGCATGGACACAAAGTAAAGTAAGACAAAACTGTTTTTATGTCTAAGAGTGAATCAAATGCATAACTGCAGCAATGTTAGATGTATAATGCAATTTAAATGTGTTAACGATAGTGGAACGAAGTCATAATCTCTGACACTTTCATTTAAGCACAATATTTATTGATGGTTATTCAATAAGCTTGTGCGTTTGCTGATTCATGCTTTATACACGAAACAAGAGTTTGAAACATGAGAGATGAAAAAGATGTCACATAAGGAAAAGTATGATGTCACTTACCCATTGAAAGGTAAGGAACCTTATTAACACTCCCATAAGGCCCCACAGTGTACAGATGGTTCCCACTGCAATCTACTCCCCCCAGTATAAGATTGGCACCAATCTGGCCGTGATATCTAAAGTCACACAGATCAAAACCCAAATTAACATATTTCTTTTTTTGATAAACAGAGTTTAATTAAAGTTTAACTCATTTACACACATGTACACAAACCTGTACAGCATATCCTGCAGTATGTTGACTGCCATGACAACACGAGGGTTTCTCCCGCTGTTCAGAGAGAAGATGGTGAGGTTGGAGGAGAGAAGGTCTGTGGTCTTCTCTGTATCTGCTGCCGTACCTGCTCCACAACAACTATGGAGAGAGAGAGAGAGAGAGAGAGAGAGGGAGAGAGATAGAGGATTCCGAAAATTAAAAAAGGGAAATATTAAAGAGAAGAGAGAGAGGGAAAAGTAGAGCAACGTATTCTTTCTCAAGCCACTATTTTTTCTTGAACAATCACAAGGAAGATGTAGCTTCATTATCCCAGAAAGCAATGCAGACACAACTTTCTTCTTGAAAAATATGTCATGAGTATTGTACTGTGTTTACAATTATTCCTTCATTACATTTTTGTTTGTATGAACAAAAAGTCACAATGGGACAGTTTTCTTATGAGACAAACATCAATACCTAATATATGGTCACAATAGAGCATTCTGGGGTATGTATTCACTTGAAAGCAAGTAAAGCAGGCAGTTTAAGAAAATGACATATTGCCCAAATGTGCAGAATGATGATCAGAAATCATGTATTTTGAAGGTATGTTTCTCCTCCTGTAGTATCAGTCTATCACTCAGGAGACTTACTATATATTTGGAGCAATGTAATGGATCTTTGCACACATCTTGTCCGCCACCACTTCACTGGATGTAGCTCTGGTGTCGGCTCCCAGCACCACCCCATCCTGCACCAACACAGACAAATTAGGACATACGTATAGTAACCATGCCTATATGTATGGGCCTGACCGGTGTATTGTATTGTGGTGCAAACGGGACAAATAGGGACTTTTTAACACTGTAGTGGTCTCAGTGGTCTGTGCAATGACTATAACGTTAATTAGAAACTAAAAAACATTCCTCGTTGTGTTCAGTGATGCTCCAGGACATGAGTTGCTGGCTGAACAGCAACATTTTTATTTGAAAATATAATATTCATATTAACTTTTTCATGCTCTTTTTTCTTGTCCTGTGAATGACTGGTACTTTTTCCCCCACCTTTCACCCACCTTGAATGCAGTGTCACTGGGAATCTACGCTCAAAACTACAGAACCATAAAAAGTAAAAAATAAAACACAGTCATTCTTTTAGTTCATTAATATTTTCAGACAAAGCAGCTGTATACTCGCCTTGAACACCACTCCGGCTATTGTGGTGCCTGTTTTCAGAGGTGTAGGTGTCTGTCCTCCTTCAAAAATACCCTTTAATGTAGCATTCCTAAAGAAAGGGGGAAATGGGTAAAATGGGAGGGGGGGTTAACTTATGAAAGTATTTTATAGACATATAAATAACCGTGAATACATCATCACTGCATTGTTACATTTATTAAACTGATAAACAAAAAGGAAAAAGTTACTTTCACTTTTGATCCTGGTGAAAGCTCAACGTACCCGTCAGTTGAATTACTTTTTTGAAATAACTGATTCATTCTGCTACTAGAATACATGTAAAGAAGCACATACCTCGCTGCGTTGTCGAAATTAAACCCTGCTGCAGGAGTTTCGAGGACATTTGATAGCGCCATACTGGGTCTAGACGCGGCTCCTTTGCGCGTCTCGGTGCGCCTGAGGTCGCTGTTTTGAGCGTCACCTCTCTTTCTTTTCTTTCGATTTTGGATTGAAAATGGAGAAACACTGCACGGACTCAAAAGTCAAAGGAGTCAGCACAGGGGTGAGTAAATCGTGACCGATTAACAAGCAGCTGTATCTATCGATGCATCACCAAACCTTATTACGCGTAAAATGACCAAAATCCGATTTCGCTGAGGTACAGGTGATGCCATGCCTGATACTAACGTAACACAAAGTGAAGTGAAGTTCAATCGACTGGATATTCTACGTTTTATATTACGCAGTAATTCGTTTATGTTAGCCCTGAAGTGAACCAGTTTATTCTTAACATTTCTACAAAGTAGCTACTGGCTACACTTTCATTTCCAGTAGGTTAGACATCGCCTATTCTTTCACAGAACTCTAAATCCCAGAATTCATAGCATTGCTCAGTCTGCATGAAGGAACGCGGAGCAATGAGAGAGATCCAAATAGACTGCCTCTGATGCCACATTATTTGTCCAATGTCATATTTTGGCGAATTATACGTATTCGATGCTGGAGATAAAAACTTACCAACAATAACTGTATCCATTTCTCCTTCCTCAGACCACCATCCTTGCTGCCACTTTTGATGGAGGGGTCGTGATTGGGTCAGACTCCCGGGCTTCAATGGGAGGGTGAGAATGATTATACACTGAAGTTTACTTGATTGTTGAACACATTCAGACAGAGAAGAGCATAAAGCTACACATCCAAACGTGTAAGTTGATGCACAGAAACAGAGGTGTGCATAAGTAAAAAGGTACTTTGAATACTTTTACATCTTTTGCTCAGATTTTACTTTAGTAACATTTGATGCAATTGACTCTTTCCGATGTGTGGTTATGCTCCTTTCAGTTAAGTAAATGTCTTAATTCTTGTCCCACCTTTGATTAGGTTGACATTCAATGTTCAATTAAATTCAACACTTGTATACTCACCCTGAAATTATTTTGTGAATAGGGCACACTAACAACATTATTGATTTGAAAGCATGTGTGGGACCTAATTCTTATGAGTTAAACAGCTTAATGATAGAACTGCTAGACCGAGACTAATCAACCCTCAATTCCCTTCTGCACGTGTCAATCTGAAAGGCCTCTGCCTTCTGGCTTTGTTCATCATCTCTCACTCTCTCTCTCTCTCTCTTCTCTCTCTCTCTCTCTTCAGTGAGTATGTGTCATCTAAGACCATCAACAAGGTCATTCAGGTTCATGACCAGATCTTCTGCTGCATGGCTGGCTCACTCGCTGATGCTCAGGCCGTCATTAAGTCTGCAAAGTTCCATCTGTCCTTCCACAGGTGCCCCAACACACACACACAGACACACACACACACACACACACACACACACACACACACACACACACACACACACACACACACACACACACACACACACACACACACACACACACACACACACACACACACACACACACACACACACACACACACACACACACACACACACACACACACAAATACATCGACACATATTGCACAAGTACGCACCTGCATCTCATCCTGTATGTGCTCCATCTGTCTCACACACATGTAAGACAAAATCCAACATCCAAGACAACCCATAGATTCAATGTCTTCCAACAGCACCAACTTTAAAATTGGACCCGCTCTGATATATTTTGACCCCCCTCATTTACAGTGTCCAGCTGGAGACCCCTCCTTTGGTGATAGCAGCAGCATCGGTGCTGAAAGAATTGTGTTACAATAACAAAGAGGAGCTCCAGGCCGGCTTCATCACCGCAGGCTGGGACAAGAAGAAAGGAGCTCAGGTGGGCAGTGTTTGTGAAGTCAAACATCAGAGAAAGAGTGATGATGATAGTTTGTAGTATTAAGTTGCTCATTTGCTGCATTAATGATATTCTCTCTGTCTGCAGGTGTATGTCGTGTCTCTAGGCGGGATGCTAGTCCGTCAGCCGGTGACCATCGGTGGCTCGGGCAGCACTTACATCTACGGATATGTCGACGCCAAATACAAACCCAACATGAACAGAGACGAATGCCTACAGTTTGCCACTAATGGTACTGTTGTATTACTGTATTTACTTTGCTTCAGGCTGTCAGGATTTTAAAATGGCTTTAGGGGAAATTAGATTGTGTCCACGAGTACAACGTGGTGTTTGGTAAAGTTTTGCTTGCTTTGTAAATGTTTAGAATGTCAAATGAGAGTTTGACATTCTACAATCTTACAGTTTACAGTCTTCAGCAGAATATGGAGTTATTTGTCAGCACATTACATCTCAAATGAGAGATTAGAATGATATCCAGAAGGAGTTTATAACAATGGGAGTTTATGTTCTTACATACTTAATATCTGCAGTGTTGCATGTACTTATTTGATCATAGAGTAAGAAGCCGTCCGTTTGAAATTAATTGAAACATAACACTTTTGAACACAATAATAATCATATTTATCGTCATGAGCTGTATTAATGTTGCAAACTGCATGTTTTTAGCTTGACCTACATTTCTCAAACATTTTCCCCCTTTCTTTCTTCCTTCCTCCTCTGTCCCTGTGCCCACAGCTCTGGCTCTGGCCATGGGCAGAGACAACGTCAGTGGGGGCGTGGCTCACCTGGTGGTGATCACAGAGACAGGGGTTGAGCATGTGGTGGTACCTGGAGACAAGCTGCCCAAGTTCCATGACGAGTAACTGCCTTTGAACAGCCAATGACATGTGGATTTTTTTTTTTAGTTAAAAGTAATTATTTTGAATCCTTGAATCACACACACACACACACACACTCATTCATTCATTCATTCATTCATTCATTCATTCATTCATTCATTCATTCATTCATTCATTCATTCATCTAAGAACAAGTTAGTCATCTGCGAATGAAAAACTTATGAATGTGTAACAGCTGTTGAGTCTTTGTTAAAGACACAGGCTAGTTAAAAGAAAATATATATCAAACAACCATCTTCCAAACTCAAATTCTTAAAATATAATCCTTTCCTAAATATAAGGTTACTCTCTGCCCTTATGTATGCCCAGTTCTTACATGTATTGTGTATTTTTTTTAAAATTTTAAATGTGTGGAAATATGTGAAACACAAATAAATAAAAATTATAAATATTTTCCAAAATCTCATTGTTCGTTTTTTTTAGTTTGGTGCTTTACAAAATCTTCAAGAGTTTGTGATGTGTTGAGTAAATGACTGTCCTCTTTTTCCTAGTGCATATATGGGCCTATAGTTATAGTCTACTGTATGTTTATTTACAGTTGGTATACTGTAAGCTTATGTATATATGCTGAGTATATTTATATATTTATATTCTATTTTGTGTAAACTATATGTTTAACACTCACACATATAAAGTAAATATGGAGCCTACTGACATATTGTGTTTAAATACAGTGTGTATGTGCATAGACTTACTTTATGTAGCCTAACGTGTTTAATGGTACCTCATCACAAAGTCTAATGCGCACCAATAAAATATAATGAAATGTGAGTATTGTTTGAAACAAACTAAGACTGATTCACTATAGGCTCATTGAAGAGGAGGGACAATTTGACTTTCAATTTCGATTTCATTCAGGAAAACATGGACTCCAACTGATAGCCTATGATTGTTAACCAAACGCGTCGAAAACATAGTTGCAAACGTCTTTACAAGTTGTTAAAACGTTTTCTGACCAGAAAATAACATTATAGAACAGGACTGCTCGCCTGAACGTTTCATTTTACGCCTGGAGTCACCTTAACTTCCCTGGCAGACGGATACCATCTTTGTTGTCATCGCCGTCGCATTCCCTGCAGTGCACCAGCATGTTGGAAGAATCGGGGCCAGAGTGGTTGTCTGAGGAGGTGAAAACCGGAGTAAGTATAAGATTTATAATGTCTTTAGGACTCGGTGGCTTGTTAATGTGCGCAGAGTTTCGAGCATACGGCTGAGTCCACGGCCATGCGCGGTAACGTCAGTAACAGCTCCGTGGAATGAACTATTAATATTGTCTGTTTTTATTTGTAGACGACTATCATTGCCATCGAGTTTGATGGAGGGGTCGTGCTGGGGTCTGATTCCCGAGTGTCTGCAGGGTGAGTTGGTGTGTGCAAGTGCACCTGTTTGTTACTGTGTCCAAGTCTATCTCTATAATACGATCTTTAAAGCTATAGTGCGTAATTTATGTTGCCCCCATGAGTAATTCTGAGTAATTACAACAACACTGCTGGTACATCTGAATGAAGTAAGACTCCGGTGTTCGCACATGGATTTTATTCCTTCTGATCTGTGTCCAAGTTTTTTTAGCAGTAGAATCAACAACTGAAACATTTTGTGGGAGCATCTTGAGCTCCTGCACCAGTGTCGGGGGCAAAACCAGTTTGTAAACGCTGCCATACTGAGAAATACAGAGAGGGTTTTGTGGTGCTGATAGGCTTAATCAACTTTGTGACAACTTGTTTGGTGATGGCTTGAATGTAAACTACACTAATTTACATGAAAGAGTTACGCACTATAGCTTTAAAATAAATGACCTTGTATCTTAAGTTAGTATATCTTCACCTTTTCCTCTATTTAAATGTTTGCACCTTACAATTACACAAATCCTCCTCTTCCTCCCTCCAGGGCCTCAGTGGTGAACAGAGTGATGAACAAGCTGTCACCTCTCCATGACAAGATCTACTGTGCTCTGTCAGGCTCTGCAGCGGACGCTCAGACCATCGCTGAGATGGTCAACTACCAGTTGGATGTTCACAGGTAAATACACAGCAAAAATAACTCGAAGTGGTGACAGAGAGACATTCATTTGTTTACTTTCCACATGTTTTCTGGAAAGACCTCAGGGAATATATGTATTAAACTCTTCCTTTTTGTCTTCTCATGTCAGTATTGAGATAGGTGAGGACCCTAAGGTTTGCTCAGCTGCCACTCTGGTGAAAAACATCTCATACAAGTACAAGGAAGAGCTGTCAGCGCATCTCATCGTGGCTGGCTGGGACAAAAAAGATAAAGGACAGGTCAGTAAGCACATGTTGTTGACTGTGAAGCATGTAAGCCTACTTACTTTATTAAAATAGCAGATGTGATATTCAATAATATTCAAATATTCACACATTCAGACAACTGGGTAGATTACAAGAATAAACTTCCTTCTTTTCTTTTAAAAATCGAAATACAAGACAGAAAGAGCATTTGTCAGTATTTTGAAGACAAACATAATGATTATTTACAAATCATTTTTAGTAGAAGTTTATATATATAAAGAAATCAAACTGCAATTTGTCTTGTTCCCTTCCTTTGCCCTTTGACCTCTCCCAGGTGTTTGCGACCCTGAATGGTCTCCTGACAAGGCAACCTTTTGCAGTCGGTGGCTCCGGCAGCTCATATGTTTATGGGTTCGTTGATGCTGAGTTTCGCAGGGGCATGAGCAAGGACGAGTGCCAGAAGTTTGTTGTCAACAGTAAGTTCATCTTAAACTTAGAAAAACTCTAAAACTTGGTAAAAAACAAACAAAAAAACAAACAATGTACCCAACCTCCAATCTCTTCTCTGATTGTCTTTCTCCCTCCTGTAGCTCTCTCTTTGGCAATGAACCGCGACGGCTCCAGTGGTGGCGTGGCCTATCTCGTCACCATCGATGAACACAGCACAGACGAGAAAGTCATTCTAGGAAATGACTTGCCCACCTTCTTTGATCAGTGATCATTATATAGTTTATTTTCATCTCTAATCTGCTAAACAGCTGTAGTGCTAGAAGCAATTAGGTATTTGTTTTGCTCACAGTAACAATCACTCACAGGCTTTTTGGTTCAGCTGTCAACTTATTCAGCTTGTACACACATTGTTTTTTTTACCACCTATAGTCCTATTACATGAGTGTTATAGTCTGAAAAACTACACAAAGTGAAAGTCAAATGTATTGCACAAGATTGTGTAATTTTTTGTTCATGACTGCTTCAATGTCAATTATGTGCAATTTAAAAATAAAAATACAATTGTTTAAATATTTATTTTTGTTTCTCTTTTCACGATAAACAATCACTTTATAAGTTGTGTGATAATACTGTCTAGGTATTACACTGGATGTTATAGCTGCAGCTTTCATCCAGGTACTTAGGAGTAAGATGAGGATGATGCCAAAGCATCATTAATGACAATGAAGATACAAAATCATTAGAAGTAGGCCTACTTCACGTGTGTAACCAATCATTTATTCTACTGCAAAGTTTTTGTGCTCTGCTTTTGGGATTTCAGGGAAACCCCAGAACCTGCCAGTAAATGAAACTGAAAGTAAATTAAAACTCAAAACACTGGTCCCGCGGCAGAGCACAAACGAGGACGACTGCGACTGGAAAATGGCAGGCAAAACAGCAACAGTAATCCGCAAAGTGATCACTTTGATTTTAGCGGTTTGCGTCGACCTTTCCTTGTTTTACGCATCGCAATTTGTTGTTACTCATAACGCCAGTGGACACTTTGCGCGTCTTTGGGTTTGTGCGTGTCTCCGGGGTTTGGCATTATTTACCGTAGCACTGCTAAGCCTCGGAGAGCTTAACCCGTTGCTGATTCGTTGTATAACGGCGCACAGTCTGCTGCCCGCGGTGTTTGAGACGGGGACCAGAGCTATCTACCATGAGGAGACACAGTGCGGCTCACTGGCGGACGCGCGCTGCTGGATGATGTCCGGTGGAGCGTCGCTGGCTGCTGCGCTGTTTTGGGAGATCACCATCCCGGACAGCGACGATGCAGCAGCCGGCAAAGAGAAGAAGCAGAAAGCAAGGGAGCTGTTTGTGAGAGTCCTGCTTCTGTACAAGCCCGACTTTCTACTGCTGCTGGGGGGACTTGTGTTCTTGTCCTTGGCTGTTATCTGTAAGTTGACATACAGATGATGATGATGATGATGATGATGATTTGGATGTTCCCTATTAGCATTATTTACAAATGTGTTTTAAAATGTTACTCTCAATAGGGATATAATCACAT
The DNA here is from genome assembly GCA_026929865.2 of Hyperoplus lanceolatus. Classification (NCBI taxonomy): domain Eukaryota; kingdom Metazoa; phylum Chordata; class Actinopteri; order Uranoscopiformes; family Ammodytidae; genus Hyperoplus; species Hyperoplus lanceolatus. The sequence continues at coordinate 5,587,329 of CM049413.1, read as the reverse complement.
AGCTGAGTAAAAGTTGGTACTATAATTTTGTGATACACTGGTCCACTTTCATGAAGATGTTTATAATCTAATGTGTGTGTGTGTGTGTGTGTGTGTGTGTGTGTGTGTGTGTGTGTGTGTGTGTGTGTGTGTGTGTGTGTGTGTGTGTGTGTGTGTGTGTGTGTGTGTGTGTGCGTGCGTGTGTCTCTCCTCAGGTGAGATGTTCATCCCATACTACACTGGCCGAGTCATTGACATCCTTGGCAGTCAGTACCAGCCGAATGAATTCATATCTGCACTCCTCTTCATGGGCCTGTTCTCTCTTGGAAGGTATGGGGATGTATTTTCCTTCCACATTGATCCTTCAGCATGTGTGTATGGCTCACTGGTCAATGTGGTCATAACCTGACTTTCTCTTTCATTGATTAGCTCTGTGAGTGCCGGCTGCAGAGGGGGTCTCTTACTGTCTGCCATCAGCTCCTACACGTGCAGAGTGAAAGTCATGCTGTTTGGAGCTTTGACCAAACAGGAAATTGGATTCTTTGAGGCAATAAAGACAGGTAAGGCTCTTATAATTTAACATTCTGTGACGCTGTATGGAAAATTTCTCTGTGAACATGAAGAACACAAGTGAACTCGGGTGTAGGCCTAAAGGAAAGAGGGAGCGACCAGTAACCATGAGGTTGCTGGTTTGATCCCTGACACCAGACAGGAGGCTGTTACTTGTAAAACTACTGTAATGGTGGCAACACAAAACATGCAGGCACATTTACCATTGTGTCCTTGAGCAAGGCACTTACTGTAACCCCAGCACTGCTCCAGGGGCACTGCACTATGGCTGACCCTGCACAATGACCTCCTCTGTGGTTTCTTGAGAGGGCATTAAATACCAATTTCAATGTGTCTGCCTTGTGTAAATTGACCAATAAAGCAACTTAACTTAACTCAAGACCAGACTTCAGATGTAAGATTGGACCTGACATACCAGAGCAGAACCTTAAAGAACAGGACAGTATATCATTTCTATTCATTCTCTGTGTAGGTGAAATCACATCCAGGTTGTCCAAAGACACAACCTTGATGGGAAGAACAGTGTGTCTGAATTGCAATGTGCTGCTGAGGACATTCATCAAGACACTGGGCATGATCTCCCTGATGATGAATATTTCATGGAAGCTCACATTCCTGGTATTGATGGAATCGCCCATCACTGGCCTCATTCAGAACATCTATGACACACACTACCAGGTAATAGGAGCTTAATAACACGTGTTGAATTGACGTATAGATCCACATAATTATATTTATCATATCCATTATCAAAAAAAGTCCTTGTCAGTGAACCAGTAATTAGTAAATTAATAATTTTGCAGGTTTGTATTTTTTTCAAAAGATAAATGTTGCTCAGAATAAGAAAACTCGTGTTAAACAATTTTTTGTTTTACCTATGAGCTTATGCTGCCTTTTATACGTTTGAAATGTGCTTTTCTATGTCTCTAATGCCTTTTTCACCAATGCAAAGGACTTGCTTCTAGTTAAATTTAGTTCAAGTACTGATTACTGTCCATTTTTATGCCTTCCCCAGCGGCTGTCCCTCGCAGTGCAGGACACAATGGCTCTGGCAAATGACGCTGCGAACGAAGTAGTGTCCGGGATTCATGTGGTCCGGAGCTTTAACACAGGAAAACATGAGGCCCGTCGCTATGACAACCGCTTGATGGACATACACACCCTCAAGACTCGCCGAGACACTGTCAGGGCGGTTTATCTGCTCGCACGGAGGGTGAGAAGTTTGGCATTTTTTAAAAATTGTGTGTGTTTTATTTATTTATAGCTCAGGTGGTGTTGAGCATGTCATTGCATACAGCATTTCAATGCACACTTAACAGTATTTGTTCCTCTGTGTGTGTAGTTGACAGGATTGGCCATGCAGGTCCTCATGTTGTACTATGGCAGGCTGTTCATCCGGAGGGGACAGATGACCACGGGCAACCTGGTTTCCTTCATCCTCTACCAGTCAGACCTGGGAGACAACATCAGGGTATGTTCTGTGGATTGTTGTCAGCCACAGCTGTTTATTGAAAGCACTTAGTGCATTTTATGAAGATAAACATGGAAATTAGAAATGTTTTTAGATTGCTTTTATTCATCATGGCCTCATGAACAGTGCATACTAGATTATTTGGTCAGAACTTAAAATATTCTCTCACCAGACATATCTTCTGTGTCCTTCTATAATCCAAACATCTGATTGACATTACGCAACTCTGACTCCAAAAATTAAATCAGTTTTTATGGCTCCAACCTTCCAGACACTCACCTACATCTTTGGTGACATGCTGAACTCAGTGGGGGCAGCTGGGAAAGTGTTTGAATACCTGGACCGAACGCCTGAGGTCAGCACAGAGGGAAAACTCAAACCTCATCAGCTGACAGGACACGTCAGCTTCAACCGTCTCAATTTCGCCTATCCTGCATATCCCGACAAAACAGTGCTACAGGTGACTAATACTACATTGAAATGAATAGTAGAAAAAACAAGATGCATGTAATAAGTAACAATGTATATACATACTAAACTACGGACACATTTCAGCGACAAAGGCTGATTTTTTCTTTCTCTATGATCATATTAATCTAATCTGAGGGTGTATGTGTGTCCACTGGATACATGTTGATTATTGCAGTTTGTGTGTTACTATAACCATTGTTGTCTCCTTGTTTCAGGACTTTTCTTTGGAGCTGAAGTCAGGTCAGATGACAGCGCTGGTGGGTCCATCTGGAGAAGGGAAAAGCACCTGTGTTAGTTTGCTGGAGCGATTCTATGAGCCGCAAGATGGAGAAATCCTATTGGACAATGAACCACTCAAATCCTATGACCACCATTTCCTCCATAAAAAGGTGATTAATTGCTTCTTTTCTTCTGATTACACACACCATCTATTGTTTGGAGAATCTCCTTTTCGTCTGTTATCTGTGTTTAAATAGTTTGATATTTTGTAAAAAAAACAACAACAACAAAAAACACCAAGACACACATACATGCATCAAGTACATGGCCCCTTTCTAGCTAATCAGGGACCTAACAGAGTTCAGGAAAATGTAAAACATAAAGCATTCATCTAATAAGGCCTACGAATCCCCTCATAATTTCCTGATTCTTTAGACCCCTTAAGAATCAGCAAGGGGTTTCTAAGAAGTTCTGCGATTGATAAAACTATCATATTAATTATATATCACTTTATCATTATATATTATATATCATTTTTTTAAAGACTTGAGTATGAATTTTACCCCATAGTCAAGCTGATGAGGGTTTGTTTAACAGATTGCAGTGGTGACCCAGGAGCCTGTGCTCTTCTCTGGCTCCATCAGAGACAACATCGCCTACGGGCTTGCCAACTGCTCATTGGATGAAATCCAGGAAGCAGCACGCAAAGCCAACGCCCATGACTTCATCACGCAGCTGGGGAAAGGCTACGATACAGGTAAACTCTTTAAACAACCCCTCATTCCATTTGACATGGCTGAAAACAGACAAGGGGGTTGTGCTGACCATACTTTTGTGAATTATTTATTTATTTAAGTTTTACACGTGAAGTTTTACATTGTGATCTAATATTGTGTTCCACTTCCCAGAGGTGGGTGAGGGTGGCGGCCAGTTGTCTAAAAGTGAGAGGCAGCGTATCGCCATTGCTCGAGCTCTGGTCAGAAAGCCACAGATCCTTGTTCTGGATGAAATAACGAGCTCTCTGGACACTCAGAGTGAAAATAAGGTATGTCACAACTTCAAGCACAGCGATGTCCAATCATCTGTAAATTGTCACTTATTCTACTTTGAACTCGCCATAAATAGAACTATAGTAAAAGATTCTGAATATAGCTACTGAAGAGCATCCATCTGATCCAGTGGAATTATGTTACTTTTAAGAAAAATACATTTTATATTTCACTGTACTCTTATGTTTCCTCTGGCATCCTTTAGCTATGCTTCCACATAAACAAGGGATACCTGATAATGAAAATGAAATAGTAACTATTTCTGTCATTGACTGTGCACAGATTCAGCAGGCCCTGGCTAGTTGTCCCAACCAGACCCTGCTGGTGATCGCTCACAGGCTGAAGACCATTGAGAAGGCGGATCAGATCGTAGTGGTTGGTGCCGGCAGAGTTCAGGAGCGAGGGACTCACCAGGAACTGATGGACCAGAAGGGAAGCTACTACAAACTGATAGAGAAGCTCTACATTGAGGGAAACTCACCACAGTGAAAAACTGCTGTCACTGAGTTGATGCTGTAGCAATGTAAACTGTGACAGAAGTGTTGTGTGTAAGTGTGATGCATGTGTTAGATAATCACTTCATGTAAATATTTGTATAGAAAATGTAATAATATGGACCGCTACCAATATCTTTTTTTTTTCAGAAATGTCTTATATTAAAAAAACATGGCCTGAAAATTTTTGTTACTTCCACTGCTCTAATAGTACACATCTGTTCATATTTATTTCAGGCTGTTGAAATTAAACATTTTGTATTGTTAATGATTCAAATAAAAAATTCAGAGTGAAATTTCTCTATTATACATTTCTCTACTGTATATTTTTTTCTATTTCATGTCCTGGTATTTGGTAGAGATGGATAAGGGTTTGCCACGACAGCACACAGTTAACTACAAACCTTAATTTATAATCAGACTGTCCAAAGGTTGCTTCATTGTTATGTCTCCAATAAAACATTGATCAGCATCATCAGACGTTTGGGCTCATAGTCAAGTATCTAAGTTAGTTAACCCTCATCTGAAGGATTGTATCTGTTTAGCCTCACATATTATGAAGTCCTTTCACCAAACAAACTCACAGGTATATTCAAATGGCATCTTTTAAAAATATAATCAACTAGACAAGCGAAGGCTTTGGCCAGCGTGATTAAAGCAAAAAAAAATCAAATCGTATCTCGAAAGCATTTTCTAAATGCCACAACAAGCATGTGATAAATTGTTAGCAAGTCCATGTTCTTGTGCATGTGATTAAGTTTAGCGTTTAATTCCACAATAATGTCTGTAGGGTTTATACTAGATGAAATGTTTCGACTGGATTCATAATGTACTGTGGGATGAATGGAAAGGAATTTGATCAGTTAAAAGTGACAAAAAATGTCATAATTCAAGAGTGACTGAGCATGGTAAATTGGGTTTTATTGTTTGAGCTGACCTGGAAAGTCCCTGACTAGTACATGTTTGTTTTTTTATGGCAGTGAAGCTTTTTGGAAAGTTGCCTGGTGATATGTGTCATAACAGCGAAGGTGAAGTGAACTCATACAGAGCATTATGCCAAAACACCAACCCCCTCTATCGACCAAGATCAGGCTCGACTTAGGCGTCACATGTCACCATTTTGTCCTGATGTCTGAGCGTCCACAAAATGGTGACTGATGTCACGTGCCTGTTTTAAAAAGGTAAAGTTACCTGAGAAGGTATTTAGAAACATACATGTTATTTTCTGTCAGTCCACAGCAACAATAGCCTGCTGATGACGTACATTTTGATGTAAAACTGCTCTTGGTCAGCACAAGTTTATAATAGTGACTTTTTTGCTCTACTGTAAGTAGCTTCATGTATTCTTTTTCAGTACATTTAAAATCAGCTCTAAAAGAACACTGCAACTGTTTTTAACCTGATGCCTTTTATTTATTTTTAATTTGTTTTAAATTTAAATTTTTTAATTCATTTTAATTTTTTTTTAAAAAGCTGTATGTATTAGCTTGTTTCTATATAGCCTGTTATGAAGTGTAATTTTAGCATTATATTGTCAATTGTGGTGTACTTTGTTTGTGTGTGTGTGTGTGTGTGTGGCCTTGTGCACATTCTGCAACTTCTTTTCTGCTGCCTGTCTTGGCCAGGACTCCCTGTGAGAAGAGTTACTGTAACTCAATGGGACCTTCCTGGTGAAATAAAGGTGAAATAAATAAATATAAAAATAAAAAAAACATGTTGAGTTCAAGAATTTTTCGGACGTGGGTTTAAAATCAGACTCAGAAGCAAATCAGTTAACAGCGATCAGTCGTTTACAAGTTCAAAGCAGAGTTTGGCAACAGGTTTCCAATCAGCAGGGCAAACTAGAAGACAAAGGGCAGGCAGACTAAACCAGAAATAGGCAGGCAAGAAAAAGGAATGACATGACAGAGAAGTAGGCCTACAGTGGTCTATCTGGCACAGGACTGAAGAAAGAGATAATATATTCATACTGAGCTGAACCATTGCGTGCTCCTCTGTGGCCTATAATTTGGCTACCGTACCGTTAGTGCCCATTAAATGATATTTTTAAACCCCTGGAAAAAACTAATAAAATGTTTGGTGTCCACCTTAAAACTGTGCAGTTTGGAGATACAAGTCAAATCAGTCACAATGACTCATCAATAAACTTGGCTGCTTCCCATGTGCAATTGTGCGGCGTCCGGGTTACGAAGGCCAAACGTTGCCGCCATCTTAGGGTGAGATCTTAAAAAAACACAAACACAAAATGGCTGGCAGCATAGAAATGTTAGCCGGTGCAGGGAATTAAATCCAAATAAATATGATGGAGCTCTGGCTGTGCCTATCTCTGTGGTGTAATGGTAAGAGTCATGTGGACCCTCAAAGAGTATACTCAGCATGTACTCATCATGGCCTACTGTGTTTTTGGATTTGTGCGTGTGTGGAGAAGCTTTTGCCTAACCAGTTCTGCACCATACCGCTGCACCATGCCACCGGCTGGAAATTCCCTGTTCTTTCTTTCACTTTCTTTCCTTACTGTGTTGTGTACTCGGCGGCTGTCTGACTCAGCCAAACCACAGCCAAGCCCAAGGTCTCATGACCAAAATCATTCTGGATTCAAATGAAAAGCAAAGCATTTTAGGAAAGAAAAGACTTGCTTGACAGATTAGATTCACTGTAACTTAATACTTGCTTCTCTTCTCCTCTTTAAACCAAAAGTAATAAAGGAACTGATGCAACATAAAGCACAACAGAACTGACACCATTGTAGCTTCTTTTCCACACCTCATCTCATTTAGTTTGACAGACGTTTGAAAAACAGGTTTGAATTTTTTTACTTTGGGGAGTAAAGTGAACAAGTAACATGCATGATAACATTTTTTGATATGCTCTTGACTTTAAAGGAATACTTCACCCATACGGAACCAGCGTTCTATCATTATAAAATCGCTATAATAATATAATGAATGAGGTTTTTCTTCCCTCAGTCTTCCCTTAGTCTTCCCTTGGCCCATCTGTCCTGTTAATCCTAACCCTTACTGTGATGTCACAAGAAGGAAACTGTGGGGTTATACAGTGAGACCACAAAACACTCTTTCTGCCTTTTCTCAGGCTAGGATGATCCGATTACATTTTTCTTTGCACATTTATACTAAATAGGATCCCCGAGTTCAATACACCTTCATATTCCAACCGGTGAAGTAGGCCTTTAAGGTAGAAGTAACCTAATATAACTGTATATCTTATCTTGAGCTGAGCCAGGGAGAGCGGTAGTATTGTTTTATAGTGTGGTAAACTCCCGCTGTCTTTTGTGAATCCCCTAACTTCCCCTGGGGAGTGTGGCAATTTCAACATTTTTTACTGCAGCAAGTTTTCAGATTACTTATGATGCATTAAGCAGTTGATGTGTGGTTTCCTCAGTCAATGATAATGAAAAAACATAAAATCAAACACACACACACACACACACACACACACACACACACACACACACACACACACACACACACACACACACACACACACACACACACACACACCGAATGATCAGTGCCCTGCTTATGAATAAAGGTATTACCAAAACACAGGCCTGTGTTTGAAATCTGAGAAGCGTGGGCAGAAACTGATCCTTCAGCTAAAAACAACAACATTACAACCCTGACCTCAGGTGAAGCCTTCAGCAGTCTAACAGCGCCCCGGTAGGCTGTATCTGGCACTTTTACCAACAACCATGTGATTTCCTGGAAATGGTAGGCCTGGCAGTTTGGTGATTCTCCAAAGTCTCAGCAAAAGGTGGAATCATTGCTTTTGACTGCCATCTAGTGACATAAACCCCATGGGTTGAGTTCAGTGTTGTTCTGTTCTTGGCATACATAGTAATAATCAAAAATAAAATACAAGAAAGAAAATAGATCCTTGCAAAATATACATATCCAAAGGATAGGAATAACGTGCATTAAAATAGGTTAACAGTGGTGGTTGCTGATCAACAGTAAACCACAAGTGTGTTAACAGAGAGATAACAGTAACTTCTTTAGCCAGATGAAGGTTAACAAAGGTATACATTCTACTGGTTCCACTATTGTGGGTAATTTTAGATTGCAAAATGAACCACACAGACTATATACAATCTGTGTATTTTAGCAGAAGTTTTAAAATACTGATACATAATTCACTATGTTGTTTGCAGACTTTCCAACAGGGCTGCACAACTGTCAGGTTCAGGGGATTGAAACAGTATTATATGAGTCACAGGACAGTCAGTCGTACCCATAGATAGTCGTACCACTACACTGCTGCACTTTCTTAAAAACATACCATTTAAAACAGATTCAGATGTTTAAGCTTAAACCAGGAAAGTCAAATTAGGATGTCAAGAGTCTCACACAGTATTGCAGGAGGATGACGACCATTCAAAAGAACAACAGCACCCCAAGTGCTTATCTCTGGCACTTTCACCATGCAACCAGGCAACCATGTGATTTCCTGTAACTGCTCAGTCTGGTGATCCCGCCATTATAGTTGGCTGACATGATGGTAATTTGCCAAAAGATACAAATAGATCTCGGGTGCCACCAAGTGGAATTAAGTAAGAACATAATGAAAGGTATTGAACTTAAAATAACAAAACAATTGTTAGAACTCACTTGGATTGACACATATTAACATAGTGTATCTTTGGAAAGCTTGGGATCTCCACTAGAATATAACATAACATTCTGGATATATGAACAGAGGAAAATCAGGGTGTAAGAGTTTGAAAAAGCAATGTAATCTTGGGAGCAGTAGAATGGAGAAGGTACGAAGGAATGGGGTCAAGGAGGCAGGTTGGGCGAGCTAGGTTATCACCAGGGTAAGAACATATTCCTAACCTAGAATACCTATTTAAAGGTGCAGTGTGTAATATGACATCATCAAGTAAGTTCTAGAAAGTTCTAGAATGCAACGCTCCCTGGGTAACCCCACCCCTTTAGAATAATAACAGAAGCTACAGTGGCCTTCAAGGACAAGAACAATTCTAAATTTTAAACAATGCACCTGATGACATTCCAACTATGACACTTCCAAAATGGCGGTGACAAGGCCTTGGTCCAAAGTATGGAGAAATATGGACATATATGAGACCCTTTCTAAGGAAAAAAATTATAATTCTAAAAAAAAAATCAGCTATTATGCACTAAATTAAATGTACTTATGGATATTATAATTACTTTCTACAAAATCTGCTTGGAAATAAAACCCAAAATTCTACACACTGCAGCTTTAAAAAAACCCTTCCCAAGTTAACTTCATGTGTCAGTAATGGGGGGAAAAATCCACCATCCTTGTTTTGTGTGAAAATTTACTAAATTGTCTATCTGAAACTAAATTGAGGCGTCAGTAAGTCGTTTTTACTGACCAAAAATGATAAGTATATATATTTTTATTTTACTATCATGTGAAAATTGTAACCAGTAATACAAACACTGTGCCATTGTAAATAATTCAGAATAAAGATATTAAGGCATCATCAAACTGTGGATTACAGACTTTTGACGGTATGCAACGTTTTTTTTATTGCTCCTAACAACTTGACATGCCACTAGAAACATGTCTTATGAAGTTTGAATTGGTCGCCACTAGATGGAGACATACCACAACATATTCAATAACCAGTAATGTTCAATAGATGGAAGCTTAAATATTAGTTGATGCCTGGGCTATTTAATGCATTTAAGATCTCACACACAATATATATATTTTAGTATTCTTACTGGACCATATTAGATATTCAGAATAATGTAACGACTTATATGTACCATGAGGGCAGATGTTCTTTTCTCATGCTGATACTAATTAGGACTAATCCACTGTCACATGATCGCCCTTAATTAAAAACCATCTTAATTCCGGGACAAAGTGCCAGATTATCTGTTTTTCTTGGAAGCAGTATCTGACACTGTGTGGGAAATCCTGATCCAATCAAAAGCGATGAGAGCACCAGGTGCACCTGGCTCATGTTTGGTATTCATCCCATAAAAAAAAAAAAAAATAATAATAAAAAGAAACGATGACTTATTGTTTTTATGTTGACACTGACACTGACTTTTATTTTTTTTAAATTAAACACAGATAAATACAAGCTAAAATCATAACTGAAATAGTAGCATCTCAAATATTAAATTTACCCCTTAAAGATATTCTACAAGATATTTCTTATAATTACAAATTGTATTAATTCCTTTCTTTATTATAGTCTTCACACATACTAAATACTTTTCATACAGGTTTATAACAATTATTTTTCACTTGTTTTGCTTTTAGAACCCAAAGAGATATAAGAGTAACAAATTATTAAAGAAGGAATTTGCACAATATGCAAAGACTTTGAAGTGAATGGACTGAAAGATTTGATTTTTGCTCTGTTTAATTGATAGTCACATCAGGGGCTTTAATCAGACTTAAATTGAGTTGCACAGCCATTTATCACTTGAGGATTAAGGAAAATGTGAAACTATAGTTTGTCAAAAATGTTTGGAAAAGGAAATCAAGTAGAGTTGATTCTTATGATTATCAATTAGTCAGACTTCTTTAGTATTGTCTCACCTTTACTCTTATATATTTCCAATGCAGGAATGAGTCTGGGTATGAGAGACTTTCAGCCACTTTCAGCAGCATAAACATGAAAGGTTTCCTCCTTGTTTTTCACTTCATTCTGTGGAAGAGATAAACAGGCGGGTAGAGAGGGCACAATGGGACAACAAGCCAGACTTTCACCCCCCCCCCCCACTCACACACACACAATATTTTCCTCTCTCTTCGCTGTCCTGCCCATATCCCTCCTATTTTTAAACATAATTTTTCTACTCTTTTTCTCTCTTTGACGTCATTGTTATTCATACAGCACCGTACAGTAATTGTGTCCCAACACATGTGACAACACACATCTAAAAAAACTACAAAAACTCAGAGACATATGTTACAAAAGAGATTACATAGGCTATAGGATTAGGAAGTATGTTACAGTAATCTCTGTTGATTTTATCTGGACGAGCACCATCCTGTTGCTTGGTTTGTGCGGCACAGTGCAATCACATTAGAAACACTTTGACAAATAGAAATACACTGGCAACAGCATTGATAGTATTTTCATTGGATTAGCTCTCTTTCGCTCACCACCAATCTTCAAGAGGAGAAACCTCCACCTCCATTCAGATGGAAATCACTCATCTTGTAGTCGCTCCTCCCTTTTTTGAGAGTATAATGAAGTGTCCCCACCATAGATAGTATGGTCCCTACTCAGATTCACACATTTACAACTCATTTTGCATGGCCGCATAATTCGGCAGCATTTGTTTTCCTTAGTTCTTGCCTGAAGACAATTTTCAGTTCAAAAATGCTATATATTTGTACTTAATACAGTAACATCAACTGTTTTATACACAACAGCATCAATCCATGTTGTAAGAAACAACAATTTTAACTGAACTCAATATTGTATTTGGTTGGAAACCCGATGTTTGCCTCTACATGGCACATGATTTTCCATCTCTGATTTTTTACAGAGCAACAAGGGAATTGAGCACAGTTACAAACAAAACAATTCCACTTTGTAAAAGGAAGACATTTGATACAAAAGCTTTTTTGTACAAACACAAGTGTTTAAGAGATGTCCTGTTATACTTTTTTATTAAAAATAATAATGTGACTGTTGTATAATGATTGACTTGTTTGGTACAATGTAAGACTCAAAACATACAAAGCTGCTGTAAATTAATGGCTTTATTATAAATGGTAAAACATATATATTTTTTAAGAAACAGTAATGGAAAAATAGAAAGTAGAGTCAATACAGGTGTGTTTTTTCATACATGCTTAGTAAAGCAAACAATGACACACTGGGAAGCAAATGAAAATAGCTTGGAATGGAAAGATAGGCATGGCAAATATTATGATTCCATGTACAAAACAATGTCACGTGCAGAGATAATCAGAGGAGCACTGTTGACAGTGTGCGGATGTGCATCTCTCTGTGTGGATGCCATGAAAATCTATATGGTTGCAATCGAACATTTTTAAGAGAGAAAGTGATTCCAGCAGCAACACTTCTGAATAGGAATCATACATGCACAGTGTCCTGCTGTATCTGAAAACTGATGTTTGGATCAGTTGTCAAAGGGACTGTTGCTAAGGGAAGGCCAACCATAATTAAGTGAATGGGCCAAGTCGTAGATCTACAGTGATGCAAACATAAAAACATAAGATATATATCACTTAAAATACTTTATGCAAACAGGATCAAAGCAACACAGGATCCTGGAGTTTGGCTGTCAATAACAGTAGATTAGTAAAACCAGATATGGCAACCTATGACTTGAGGTGTTGTGAGGGGGAGCGCTTCCTTGGCAACCCTTTCTGTACTGATTTTCATCATGTGACAAGCGGATAAAGCAAAGTGCTGAAAGAAACACAGAGAGTGAGAGAGGGGGCCACAGGGAGAGAGAGGGAGAGAGAGAGAGAGGGAGCGTATGTGTGTGTGTGTCTGTGTGAGAGAGAAAAAGAGCAACACTGATGAGTCAGAGGAAGATGATTCTGATGTAATCCACCAACAACTCCCTCTCTTCAACTCCCCTGCCAACATGGCTGTTCCTGGATATTCAGGTTGGAGCCTGTTCCACAAATACTATAGATAATTATTAACAGATCAGTAAATGATCAGCAGTATTTGGCTCGCCCAAACTTTTTGTTTTGTGAACAATTACCATTCTTATTCCAGCTTTTCTCAATTTTATTTTTTTCATCTTATCAACAAGGATTCAGGAAATAAATTAAAACAAAACAAAATAGACAATACATTAGGCCTATATCATTTTCAGGTATTATAAAATAAATATATTATGATTTTTTTTTACATTTCATATTTTTTTATCCACATATATAATTTAAGTTGTTGATGTGTGGACCCCTTCCTGACAACAAAACAACAACCACAAAAGCATACACACATGTATCTATGCAAGCCTGTGCAGTAGGTCTAAAGCCAAATTTACATATAGGCTACAGCCTGGAATTGTAAAAAAAAATAAAAAATAAATTACATAGCCTACATATCCGAATATCGCTCTGCTCACAGCCTCTGTATTTATCACCAGCTTGTAATCAAATAAATGTTCTACCAATGTCAAAACAAAACAAGATTAGACTTGAGAATTTAGGTCTGTCTTAATGTAACTAAATTTGCTCACAATATTATCTTTATCAATTGAGTTATGCAAATTTGATCATCTACAGATTGAGATTTCATAATCTAGTGCAGCCCCAACTCCACACCATAGACTGTAGCGCCTCATTTTACTTGGCTGTTGTACAGTCATCAAAATGTGTCCCATACATTTTATTATTGATTAGGCTAAAGGTTTGTCTCATTAAACCCCTTTCATAATGGAAGCTGATGTATGCTGATTTCAGCCTTAATTGTTAAAAACGTCTTGCAAGTTATCTGGAAATTATCAAAATAATTGCTTGTATAGACAAGATAGATAGATAGATTGCTTAGCCTACTTGAAAGCCAATGTTCAGAACAAACAAACATAGGCCTACTATTCCGAAATCCCTCTTTATTTCGAAGGCATGACGCAGGCCAGTAGATTATGTTAATAATCTCTTCCTGCTTTATTCTGGAAACTAACACTCGTCAATTCGTCTGCAGCTGAATCCCACCTTTCTTTCCGGGGAACACTGACCGCATTTATCATATGAAAAAAACGCGAAACTGCTCTTAGATCAGCCCCTTGTAGCATCTTTGGGAACAGCGTCTTCATGTCACTGACGCATGCGCAATGCTTCGCGTTGTTGCAACACAGACACGGAGAACGACAGCAATCGTCATCTGGAAAAAAAGACATTTCGAACCCCATTTTGAGACAAACTGAGAAAACTGCACATGAGCTGTAAAGGATTACCACGACCATAAACGGAATACATTAGAGGGAGTTTAGGAAATAGGGTAACCATTTTCGTCACGTGGTCAAGATTGACCAATCGGATCGAGCCAGATCCAGCGGAAAGTATGCTCTTTGTTCGGGTATTTTGCCAACTTTATCTACGAATTCGAGCCTAATAATAGTTATAAATAACATGATGTGGACACGAATGCGATGGTTTCTTTGTGAGAAAGGACGCAAACCGAGGATACGTTTTCTAATGCGTTTTTTTGCGGAATGCCACGTGTTCAAGTTTTTGATAAACAGTAAGCTAAGGCTTATATCATCACATGACACCCCTCCCCCACCCAGCGCTGGGAATGGGGCAAGAAGGCGGACATGTGTGAGGGAAATGTGTTGGTTAAAAAGTATCGAGGTGGAAGACAAGAAGATTATTTCAAGAGAGGTTTCGCTTTATTTTTGGGATTTACCAGTCGATATTATTGCATTTATTTTAAATTCAAGGTTTTCAATTTCGTCATACTTTGAAAACATTTGTTTTTCTGTCTTTCCTTTTGAACTGTGGTCTACTTTATGATTTCACAGCGCACAATTGTCAAAACTTTAGATATATTTGATATTTAAAAGGGTTATGTGCTATTTTCTATCATTTGAGTGACATTGTGGGGAATTTGTAACCTTGGTGTGTGGGGGATGGGCGCATGTGGTTAGGTAACCATTTTGTGTGGTTGTTTGAATGTGCTGAGGGTCGGTCGCTTTCTATAAGAACTGTTTTTAAGGTTTACAAATTGGCAATTTTTGTAATGTTGCAATTGAAAAAGTTTTTATACCTTTTGGTGTGATCTCTTTTGCAAACTATCCAAGGTCAGGTATAGTACTTATATTATCAAACCAATGAGATTACTTTACTTTGCTTTTGCCTGAATTGATGCAATTTGTCAGTGTGATATTGTTTTATTAAGTTGGGTTTGGAAAAAGCAGCCTTTGATCAAATGTATTCTGAGGTCAGTGAGGGAAAACTGCTGTGTCATTCAGTGGCTATTGCTACTTTTGACCCCTTTTTTAAGGCGTGGTCTTCGTTTTGTAATTGTTTGAAACAAATAGCCTTATTGTTCTAGATTAAATCAGAAGTGTAGGCGAAATAGGCGCGTTTTGGTTTTATCCTAGTAGGCCTACTACTTTGCTGTTGTTTGTGAGCCATGGAGGCCTCGCTTGGCTTTTGTTCTCAAATGGTGGCCTTAGTCTGCTGTAGACGGACGTTACTTATTTCAGTCGTTAGTGAAAGCGAAATACGCAGACTTTTGTACGTGTTCTTGATAGTTAAACTTGATAATTGTACCTAATTCTTATAAAATACTCCGAGTGATTGTGCTTAAAGATGGCGGCGGTGTGCCTCCTCTGAAAGACAGAAATGCGGATATTCTGGTAAGTAGAGAGCTCGTGGGGAGAAGCGCTTGGCTCTTCAGGGTTACGCGTGACTCACTGGAAGAACCAATAGGCGTCTTGGTATTTACCCTGGAAGCCCGCGTTACAACCGTATTGACCAATCCACGCCATAGCTTTTCACACGTTGACGTAATGTAACATGATAAGGAGGAGGGTGGCTTCGATGCCCTCGCATTTTGTACAGGATTATATTGAGGAACCAGTTACATGCATAGCTTCAGTAATGCCGAATAGGTTGAGCCAATAGTATTGTGTAATTTCCTTGACGGACAGCAAAAACTTGCAAACAGATTGGCTCGAAATATCGTCTGTGAAGTCTCAGAATCTAGGGGTGTGGTGACTTTGACGGACGTCTTAGACAGCGAATAGAAACTCAGTGGGCGGGGACACTCTGAGGTGAACTGTCCAATAGGGGAAATGGTCGGTCTATATAATACCGGGTGTAGTCGCATAGTCGCCATTTCAGCGAAGCATATTAACGGAGTTCACCGTGGCGGGGAGCGGAGACAACTGAGGACAGAGACGGATCCAGGTCCGAGTCTAGCTAAAAACAGAATCCGGATCCATCCTGATGGATATGGCTGTTAATCCGCTCCTTGACAGGTATCTACTGGTAAAATTGACTCTCAGCTTTCAATCAGTGGAAATATTGTATACGTTTTTTCTTTATTTTTTCTTCAAAATATCGTTGATGGCAGCCTGTGTTTGCTGTAATAGAAGTGGAAGAGGGAAACTGACACTGAAAGTGTTGCAGGTAGAATTGTGTCTCGTTAGTCAAGCGGCTTGGAATTAATAGTCGTGTTTAGGAAATACAATGGTTTTGGCTGTTCTAGCAAGCTGCGACTGTTGTTCGTATTACGCCGGCGCCATCTTCGGAGGAGCGCCTCCGCCGTTGGCCGCTCTCTCCCGCTGCCTGGCAGTTGGTGTTAGCATTAGCTCCGTAGTACTGAGCAATCCTCTGTTGGACAGTGTCTCGACCACTATCACAAATGTGATGACAGTAAAAAGGATATGCATTATTGTATAAATATTAAGAATGGAACAGGGCTATGGTAACAACACTGTTAAGCTTCCAGTAGCGTAAAGCTGGTGGCCGACCAGTCAATAGTTTAATTTGACCAACAGGAGTTATATTTATGTTAAATGTGGTCATATATGTTGCAGGGGGGGCAGAGGAGCACGGCCGTACCCGTTTTATTGCATTTTCGTCAATTGTTATTGTACCCATGTGACGGTCAGGGGTTGTTGTTATCATTAGTACTACGCCGTTGTAGCGCGGTGGCTAACTCAGGTCTCCATGTGTGTTGGGTGTTTCAGTTGGTTGCCTGGTTACATCGCTCAATGTCACTCAACCCAAACTAGGTAGCAACTTAACAAGTTTATTTAACTAAAGTAACCTTTCCCAATGCGGTTTTCAATGTAGGTGTCTGAATTTATCAGTGATTTTATTTACTGCAAAATTGTACTTACAGTATCAAGTTCCCTCTGTTGTTTTTTTTTCTTTTACACGCATTCGTTATTTTACTCATTACATTGACTCACAGCTAACAGAAAAACATGTCTTGTTTAGTGTTGTTAATTTTATGTATGATTACTTTCCCTTTTTTTAATAATAAAGTACACTAACTGTCAAATGTGTTTCCTAAAGTTGTATCATTCAAAAATAATTGCTTTACCATAAACAAATCAAATAGTCCTACTGCAGTGGCAGCTTACCTTCCATTTGTGTCAAACTGTTTTGAAAAATATGCAGGAGTGGGGTAGGGTGTGGGACTAGTGCAAACATGCTCCCAAAGCTTGTGGTAGATGGATACACCAATATGTGTACACCTGCTCCATGGGAGCCTATTAACAGTGTGATGCAAACATGGTAAAACTTACATTGGCTCTAGTGCAGACATATCTATTTGATGTTTTTCTAGGTATAAACTTACAAGAGTGCAACAGATGGACAACATGTAAAATCGCCATATAGTACAAAGTTTTCCAGCTGATGACCCTAAATACCACAAGTTATCTTTTTTGTGGAACGGAAGTAGGTCGACAGAGATGGGCTATGGTGAGTGTGTTTTTGACAATGAGGGAGATGACAAATCCCCGACATCGAAATAAACATTGTTAGATAGTTTCAACCAGGGACAATTATGTATTTTGTCAAATCTGTTTGCGGAGATGTATAGAACAAACATATGACTTAATCACAAGCGACTGTTACCGTAGTTGGTGTCAGTCCTCCCTGAGCACATGTAGAATGGCTCCGGTATAAAATGGGAAATCCCACAGCAGTGGATTATGGTTTTTATACATTGCAAATGTATACATTTACATTTGTTTTAAATAATTGTGGCTCAACGTAAAAAAGAGCTGAGACCATAGGCAGCACTCTACTACTCAATAACACTATGGAAGTGTCAATTGTCCATTACTGGTCCACCAGTCTGTGTTGCTGTCTGACCGTTGCACTTGGATGAATGCAACCTTTGGAGTTGGTTGAAAGGGGGGCAAGGGGCGTGTTTTAATAGTTAAACTAGTTGTAGTGTCACTGTGGTGAGATGGGCTGTGGAAATACTTTTAATTTCTATTTCTATGCGAGTGTTAGCACGCATGGGCATGAGTTTAGATACATGTTGAGTCACCAACAGAATAACAGTGGAGGGAGCTGTTGGTCATATAAATTGCATATACAGCTTTCTTAAGAATGAAGATGCAAAAAAAAAAAATGCCTGGTAGAAGTCACCAGGTTTCAGACAATTTTCAAAATTTTTGAGCATTTGATGTGCTTTGCTGTCGTGAATAGCCCATTGCAAGTCATTACTGTAACATGTAAACTGACACCACCCATAATCCTTTGGGAGGAACGGGGGTGGAGTTTCTGCCTTTGCAGCCAGTGAGACAGTTGTGGGGAAGAGGAAGTGGTAGTCATGGTTTCCAATGGCTGGTAGTGCTGATTTGACAAGTATATTCCAAGTCGGACTGATGAAGGCTTGTTGAGTAACGACACCTGTGGCTGACTATGCGTTTCTTGTGAAGGGGATTTATGCTTGGGAGTATTTACTAAGGTTCGCAGGACTGAGTTTATATGATGAAGTTCAATACATTCCAAGTAGAGACGGAGAATACTGTCAGGAATTACATAATGTTTTCATATTAATCACAGTATTAGAAGATAAATATTTCTTGTCAAAACAGATTATTTTTTTTGGTTCATCAGGATTTTTTATGTTTTCTTTTATATGACTGAGCTTGTTCACTGTACCTGGCTCCATTAATTAGACTGGTTATTATAATTCATAACCATCAAACAGATACAATATTAGTTTGGCTGTTATTATTATCCACTTACTCCAAATAGTTAATTGGTGTTTTACCTCCTCTACAGTTCCCATGTCGGGATTGAGGTTGGCATTATGGGAGTCACGGCGATGGACCAGGGTTCTGGCACAGCTGGAAAACGAATCCGAAAACCCTCGCTGCTCTATGAGGGCTTTGAAAGTCCTGGGATGCCCCCCCTCAATCAGATGAACCATTCGGGACCCCCACTGCCCCTGGTGAAAGACCCCAGTCGGCAGGGAAGGATGACCAACCAACTTTCGTTCCTACAGAAAGTCCTGCTCAAGTCTTTGTGGAGGCATCACTTTGCGTGGCCCTTCCATGAACCTGTTGATGCGTCCAAACTCAACCTGCCTGTGAGTGTCAAAGACATTTGATATACATTTTTGTCTAATAAATGAAATGCTAAGTCAGACTAAGCTTTAACGGTGCTGTTTAAGTCCTTTTAAACCTCTTTCTCGCAATAAGGGACCCTATCATTGTTTTGTGATGTTACCAATTCTAAATATCACTTGTATCTATTACATCAACCGACCTCTTGGTGTTATTACAACTTTTGAGACTATTTGGTAGCCACTAAGCCATGGGAGGATTTTTTAAACTAGTTTTTATCATTAGTTTTTTTAATGTTTAAAGTAAGTTTTTATGTAGTGGCTTCTGTTCGCTGTCTTGACAGTGTCTCTCTTTCCCCAGGACTATCATAAAATCATCAAAATTCCCATGGACATGGGCACTATTAAGAGGAGACTGGAACATAACTACTACCGCAGCGCCAGTGAGTGCATGCAGGACTTCAACACGATGTTCACAAATTGCTACATTTACAACAAGGTAAGACTTTGTGTTTAGTGTGTCATAGTGTGAGCTCGCAACATATTGGCTAGATAGTATTTTATGCCAGCTGGTAGACTTGACATGTGGTTCAACATGCTGATTTGTGTTCACAAAGAGGCTTCATACCTCATTTAAATCCTGTGAAGCCAGTGAGAGCTGCAAAATGTTATGAAAGTGAACATGTAACACTGTAATAATGATTGTTTATGAGTGTAAATAAAGTGTTCTCACCATTTTATCCAAACCTCTTCCTCTGCAGCCCACCGATGACATAGTGCTGATGGCCCAGTCTCTGGAGAAAGCTTTCCTGCAGAAAGTGGCTCAGATGCCCCAGGACGAACTGGAGCTGGCTCCCCCTCCTCCACGGAGCAAACCAGGCAAACCTGGCAGAAAGGGCAGAGGTAATGCACTAAGTAATTAGTCTTTTACAGCCACATATGTTAGGTCTGCAATCATACATATACAGTGCATGGATATTGTATGTAACAAAAATTAAACAAATGTATATGTGCACAAATCATTTCCCTAAATATTTGTTTTTCTGCACCTCCCTGTCTCTTCCAGTGACTGGAGGAGTGACCACAGCTCATCAGGTCCCAGCGGTCTCCCAGTCAGCGTACTCCCCTCCCACCCCAGAAACACCAGACTCCATCCTCTCCACCCCTCCACAGACACTGCTGTCAAAGAGCCTGCCCCCTTCCCTTTCAACTGAACAAAACATGCCCACAATCACGGGTCTGCCTCCCACACAGCCCACCACTAAGGTAAACGATAACACTTGACCCGTATTTGTGTTGTCAGAATTTGATAGCTTGGATAAAGTTACCACAAACTAAACACTGCTTTAGATTAATCCTCTTGTGCCTTTATTCTTCAACCACAGAAAAAAGGTGTAAAGAGGAAAGCAGACACAACCACCCCGACCACTGTTGCCATGCCTATCATGAGCACTATGGGCGTCAGCGGCATCAGCCTGGGGATGGGCGGACACGACTCCCCGCTTACCCTCACTTCTCTGGGGGTGGACCACAACTCTGGCCTGGGGATGAACCAAGGCCTAGGCCTCAGTCAGGGCATGGGGATGGGTATGGGCATGGGAATGGGCTGTGGACCAGTGATGATGGGAACCAAATCAGCAGCAGGAAGCAGGCGAGGAGTGAGTGGACGTCCCATCAAACCTCCCAAGAAGGATTTACCAGATTCCATGGTGCCCACGCCGGTGCGCCGCAGCAAGCTGAGTCCCCAGCTGCGCTACTGCAACGGGGTCCTCAAGGATCTGCTGTCAAAGAAGCACGCAGCATACGCATGGCCCTTCTACAAGCCTGTGGATGCCTCCATGCTCGGCCTTCATGACTATCATGACATCATTAAGCAGCCCATGGACCTCAGCACCATCAAGGTGAATACACACTTAGACAACTGTCAACATTGGTCAGAACAAAGGAGCAGTGTGTCACTATTCTCCAGTCACCACCAACATAATAGAGGCTGCACTTTTCTACTACTGTTTCTATGTATATCTTTGGTATCACCTTATTTTGTGATATTTTCTCTTTTGTAGAATAGGCGTTTAGCTATTAAGTGTTGCCTGGTTTTAATGTACAGCATTCATTTAAACTGGTCCTTGAGTGACATCAGAATATAGAAAAGATTCTGATCCTTTAGTAAATACATTAATGGGCTAATATCTTTTCTCTTTCTCTTCTTTCAGAGGAAAATGGACAGCAGAGAGTATCGTGACTCACAGCAATTCTCTGCTGATGTCAGACTCATGTTCTCAAACTGCTACAAGTACAACCCCCCTGATCATGACGTGGTGGGCATGGCCAGGAAACTGCAGGTAATGAACCTTGTCCAAGTGATACAGTTTCTAATCATTCAAACTTTTGCATGAGAATGATTCAATTATACTTGCCTCTCCTATTTCCCCTTAGTCTTCTGTTTCCTCAATTCATTTCCAATGTTATTGTTTTCGAACTGTCTCACTCACACACCGTTTAATCCCTTCAGGATGTGTTTGAGTTCTGCTTCGCTAAGATGCCAGACGAGCCTCCAGCGCCCCCTAGCTCTTCGTCCTCCTCCTCTTCCTCGTCATCGTCGTCAGAGAGTGAAGTCAGCAGCGAGAGCGAGGAGAGCGAGAGCAGCCCCAGCTCTGACTCCGAAGAGGAGAGGGCCAACCGTCTGGCAGAGCTGCAGGAACAGGTTTGTACTACACACACACACACACACACACACACACACACACAAGAGCAGGACAGCAGAAATTCATGAAATACAAGTTGTTTTGTGCGGCATTAACAGGAATTAGAAATTTGCCTTATTTGTTTCTGTTTTCCATTCCCCCTTCAGCTCAAAGCCGTACACGAGCAGCTCACCGCACTGTCCCAGGGCCCCATCGTCAAACCCAAGAAAAAGAAAGAGAAGAAGGACAAGAAAAAGAAGAAGAAAGTTGAGAAAGAGAAGCATCGGAGGATAGAGGAAGAGCTGCCGCCTAGTAAACCGGCCAAGGCCCCCAAGATTACCAAGACTCCCAAACCCAAGAACAACCGGGCAACGGCCCCTCCTGCAGTGCCCGTTAAGAAAGCACCAAGCAAGAAAAACAACAAGAGCAAGTGAGTACTGACACCTGCTGGACGATGTTGGAATTGAATGTTTGTGGTGCTTAATGAGTTTGCAACAAGGAAGATTTCCTACAGAGTCAGACAGTTTGCTACATGTTGTAAGATTTGTACAGATATAGTTTAAGATGATTATGGGAAGTTAAAACCATGTCAATGCTCGTATGTGTTGCTTCATAACTTCTGGGGTTAAAATAGACCAGTCATCTATCTTCTAACACTCATCCTCTGTCTTCCGTCAGATCCAAAAAGGGCGGCATGATGTTTACGATGCCCCCGCCGGTCCCTGAACCCATCATCAGTCACTACGACTCTGATGAAGAGGAGGAGACGGCGCCCATGTCTTACGACGAGAAACGCCAACTCAGCCTGGACATCAACAAGCTTCCCGGGGAGAAGCTGGGCCGCGTTGTTTACATCATACAGTCCCGTGAGCCGTCGCTAAGGGATACCAACCCGGAGGAAATCGAGATCGACTTTGAGACACTGAAGCCGTCAACACTGCGCGAGCTGGAGAGATACGTCATGACGTGTCTGAGGAAGAAACCTCGAAAGCCATACGGTTAGTAGATGAAAGATGATGGACACTTAGCTGTTTTAGGGCAATTATCAAAACAAGGAAATCTGAATAGATTCTTTGATTGTAACTCTGATAGATTTGCCATATTGATCAAACACAAGGGATACATTAAAAAGTCTGCCTTGAATTCATTAAAAGCATAAATCAACCTTTTACATGTATTCAAATTCTTCCAAATACATATTTTGAAGGTCTTACTGTTTTGTGTGTTCAAAATGTTTTAGTTTTTTTATACTACTAAAACATTACAGCTAAACAGTAGCCAAAGTATTTCTTGTGTCATCTTTAGATCTTGGATGATGTCATGCAGTTTCCCAATCTTATAGATCTTGTTGTTTGTCTTTTTGTCTGTAGCAAGTAAAAACAACATTGCTGGCAAGTCCCGGGAAGAGATCACTCTGGAGAAACAGATGGAGCTGGAGAAAAGGCTGATGGACGTCAGCGGTCAGCTCAACTCTGGGAAGAAGCCCGCTAAGACCAAACGTAAGTCCTCCATACTCCATACTGCTAAATAAAACAGCACAATGTTAGGGCTTTAAATCATTTAATAGTAATGGATATAATTATCTCCTAGATTTTTATACAAATCACTTTTTCTGAGTTCCTGCAAAAGATGCAATCTGGATTTTATAGTTTAATTTCCTTTTGTTAAACTTAATTGCACTTAATTCATTTTATTTTAGACAAAATGTGAGGCATGTGTTAATAGTAGTCGGAGAGAATATGTTCCAATGAAAGATTAAGAGATGTGTTGGTAAAAAGGTCATTTTTATAAACTAGAAGTACAGTATCTTGAAAGATAACGTTTAGGTTAAGTTTTCTAAAAGTCTGTTCCGCCTCAATGAAAGGCAGTGCTGTAGATGCACCACATTGATATCTTGCCTTTGTTTACTCCAGCAGAGAAACCTGCAACAGAGACGAACACGCAGCCGTCGCGTCTCAGCGCCAGCAGCTCTTCCTCAGACTCTTCTTCATCTTCCTCCTCCTCCTCATCCTCGGACACAAGCGAATCAGATTCGGGCTGAGGCGCGGGGGGGGGTTTCTATAAGAGACGGTCCAGTGAGGGACCACCGGCGTTTAGCTTCCCACTGAGTGGACTGAACTGCAGTAGAGCTACTGACAATGGAGCCGCAGGACGGATCAGACTATCAGCACCAGGCACAACTGGTCTGAATAACTAGTGTCGAACCAAGAGAGAGAGAGAGAGGGAGAGATGGGGTTTTCCCTGCACTTGGCTCATTCATCCAGCCCTGTCCCGGACCACTGGATGAAAGAAGAGACTCACGTGGGTCTCTGCAGACACTGGCCTTTACGGCGGAGTGAGGGGACGCCCCATCTCCTAACACAAGGGCGACGCATGCGTTGGAGGGATAAGGGTGCTAGAGCCAGAGTCTTATTTCTGGAGATTATTTCCCTTCTTCCTGTGCTAGCGGTCTTTATGCTGTATAGATAAGATGTACAGTTATATAAATATCTATTTTTCTTTTATAAAGAAGCATTTTATGGAGCTAATTTATTCCCTCATCCTGGGAACGATAAACTGGTGTGGGCAGAGTTGTTTTAGTTTTTGCTTAGTTTTTTCTTGAGTGACAGAAGGTTGAGGGGAAACACTTGAGTGAGTGAGTGAGAGAGAGGTGTGTGTGTGTGTGTGTGTGTGTGTGTGTGTGTGTGTGTGTGTGTGTGAGAGAGAGAGAGAGAGAGAGAATGTGTGTGTATGAATGAATGTGTCACGTATGCGTTTGCATGCACATGTGTAAGTGAGAGATCAGGCACCAGAAGTGCAGCCTTGTGAAGTTCCTCATAGTTTTCACGCAGGCGTTGAAAATCAGTCTGCACGCAGAAGCACCTTGGTTTCAGTAGAATACAGAATGCATGCAATACAGAGGAGCCGACAGACATCTGCATACTCATGTACTACTTTACTGCATCCTTGTGTACTCATGTACTTGTTTGAAAGGGTTGGCCACTGTACAGAAATGTGACATAGTTACACATCAGATTATACATAAATATTTCTGTTCCCATGTGTGCTGTCTTATTTTTTTCATCCATTTCTCTGTAAACGTGTTGCTTTTCTTCTTCTTGTGACCAATCTGCTAATAAATTGTGAGGACGTGTCTTGTCCGCTCACGTGTGCCCAAATAACAATTGGTTTCTTTTCATTTATTTTCTTGTTCAGGTCTGCTTTAAACTAAGTCACAAAACATCTGACTGGACTTGAATATTTGAAGTTGTGAGGACATTGTCTTTTTCTTACATTTTGATATTTTATTAAAGTTTATTTAAGAGTTTTTTGGGGTTTATTTCCAAATGGGCCATCACTTCTTAACACCACGGTGTCACAAAAGCAAAACTGCAAGTTTGTCTTTAAAACTATTTGGCCTTTTGAGATCGATGGCAGCTGAAAGTTTAATTTTCTGTATTAACTAGAGTTTTGTTGAAGAGTCAGTTTACTTATTGGTGTGATGATAAAAAAAACATTAGTAATGCCAGGCTGGGAAGTTCTCACTAGCAACTTAAGGTTCTGGATGGTTTGACAGGTAGACAACTTTGTGAATTTTAGGAAACAGCTATTACTTTGACCATTAGACAAACAAATATGGTTTCATGTTGTGAGTAATAACAATGCACTGTGTGTTTGGCGGTTCTACTAAACAAGTTTGTGATTTTAGTAAAGGTGTGTATCTTTTTTTGTTCTTTTCAAATCGCCCGTGGCTTGAGATTGGGGGTATTGTATGTGTGAAACTGAGTATTTATTTAGAAGGAAAGAAATGGAGATACTTTCTTCATGATACTGAAAATAATAAAAAGCTTTTAAGTCAGAGTCTACTCTATAAAATATGCACAGATGACTGGTCAGGATGGAAGATGTGTATATATTTTACAATCTCAATCTTAGAGCATGTCTATTTTTTGTCTTTCCTCCTGTAATTTAGTTGAGCTTCTTCTCTGTCCAACCAAGATTTATTTTAATTTTTTGGCTGCTGTTCTACATCATAAAAAACCCCAGTGGTCAGTCTTACTTTTCTGAAGTTTGTCACAAATCTAAAGCCTCTGTACTTGACTCCATCATTTCATCTGAACATCTGTACATAAATAAACTGAAACATGTTCATCTTTTCACTGGGATGTTTTGCCTACAGATTGTGTCGTGAAGAGAATTTACTGAGCCCATGGCGGGTCTCAAAGAATCATTAAAAAAAAATATATATTTATCTATATTTTTACTTAGGAAGAGAAACGTTTGAAACTGAGACCTACAGTTTTTTTCTTCTGATTATTGATTATTATTCCAATATTCCGATTGACAAATTGAGATGTATCCTAGTTCTCTTTGGCCATGCTATTTTTTCTTTAGCTTAAAAAAAAACTTAAAATCAATGTAAAATATATATATATGTATTTTCCGGTCCTACTTTCTTCCGTTTGATAAGGTCACACAATTTATTTATTTAATATATTTTTTACTTTAGGTTCTGGTCCTAATTCATAAACATAGTAAAATATAAATCAACATTGGAATTAAGTGAACCTTTTGACTTAATTGATTTAACGCTGTCTATATTCGTATTTCTGGTAATCGTGCGCCCTCTTGTGGCCATACGGAGGTATTACACCACTGGTATAAAGCTAGATATAATGACAATTTTATACTATTATACTTCCGCTCTACTCTAGCAATACAACTTTTACGGTGGCGTACGTAACTGTTCGTAATGTGAGCTGTTCAATAGGCATAGACTATTTTACCTTTGCAATCAGTCAGTCAACTTAAATCTGAGTCAATGTTGGCATTAAGTCAATTTTCTCGATCTCGATTTTAGTGATGTAATGTAACTAACAACATTTACTCCAGTACTGTACTTAGGTACAAGTTTGAGACACTTGTAAGCTACTTTTATTGAGCATTTTAATACATTTTGAAAAATGTAATACGCCTTAATATTTATTTTATTTTTCATAGCATATCTATATGTTAGCTTTTTTTTTTACACGTGTTTGTATTTTAAACTTGTGTTTTGACTCTCTTTCTTCCATTGTTTGGATGGATAAAGAACATTACTCAATTATCTATCTATCTATCTATCTATCTATCTATCTATCTATCTATCTATCTATCTATCTATCTATCTATCTATCTATCTATCTATCTATCTATCTATCTATCTATCTATCTATCTATCTATCTTTTCGATCGATCGCTGGGATTTTGAACGACCGTTTATAATTGATACGAGTGGTGTAATTCCCCACTGTGGCCGCCAGAGGGCACCAGAATACCAGAAACCCCAATTTAGACATTAGAAGCAACAGAGCTCTGCTTTGCTAAAAATGCTACAGCATGTTACTCGTGGCTTCACATCGTTCTTCAATCCTAATACAAAGAGTTAAAGAGTAGGACTTGACTGTCTCGTCTCAGCATTAGTTTACTGTTCTCCCACTTCCTTACTTTGAATTGATAGGGGCTAGGGAATTTTTATTTTATTTAAACCTTTATTTTTCCAGATAAACATTAAGAACAGTTTCTTATTTATAATATTGATCTGGTGGAATAAGGTGGTCAGACTAAATTGAGTTCATACAACTGAGAAATTTGGCACGTTGAATAACATTATTACATAGTTGATTTCTGGCCCTAATCCAGAGACAGCTAGTTATATGTGACACAACATCAAGTGAAGCTTGTTTCTCCGTTTAGCGCGACCGCTAACATTTTATTTTGATAGGGTTGAGCAGAAGTATAGTACTATACCATTGTGTCTAACTTGATACTGCTGGTGTAATTCCCCTCGTGACCACAAAAAGGCGCACTATCACCAGAAATACTAAGATATCCTATGCTTAAAGCTAAATAGAGAATAATACTTCTTCTCATTATGAGTTATTCATAAAGAGTTTAGGTTAATGTTATTCTTAAGGTTAATGTAAACCTTTTTATAGATTCTACTGCTGTTTTTCTAAGGACACACGACGTACTTCCATGGGAACTAGAGTCTTTGCGGTCTAAATGCCGTCTTTTAGTGGACAAACCGAAAACTACAACAACACTGAAGAAACATGGCGGCGGCCACAAGGCTCATATCAAGGTTGACACTAGTCACTGGCAAGTTTAATTCAAATTATTAAGTCAAAAGTTTAAGTTTACAACGCATCGCTCAGTGTGCATAGACTAGGAGCTAATATAGTAAAGCGACCGGGTTGGTGTTTCCGTTGGCAGGGAAGTCATCGTCAGATTTCCTATTAAGACCAAACGAGCAACTGATTTCTCAATTGTAACTCTTAAGTTATCTTGTTAAACGTTGATAGAGTAAGTTAGGGCGATGCTTTTTATACTAACTCACAACTAGTACGCGATCTTTTTTTTGTTTTCAGTTGAATCCTAGCTCTGATCCGTGACGTTCAAATAAAGTAGTAACCTACTCTCTATGGTAGTCACCTTTCACCTGGATCAAGGTTCATTCTACAACCACTTGAGCTTTGAGTGAAACTAAAGCTGTCATGATATTATTTAAACGACTGTGATTGTTTTCTGGATGAATCGTTTTGTCTATGGTAAGGCAGAAACTTGTGAACAGATTTCCAAATCTTCACATGAGAAGCAGCAACCAGAGACTGTTAAATGTTTCTGCCTGGTTTCTGCTTATGACTGACTAAAATAATGAATCCATTATGATCCAAAATAGTTACTGATTCATTCATTGAATGTAATAATTTTAAACTCTTATTTAAAATAAAATAAAATATTAGTCTGTTAAAATCTCCAATGTTTCTTTTTTCAAGTGTCAGAAAAGTCCATTTACTTTTGGTTACTGGAAGTTTACAGGGAGTGGCAAGATAAATACAGAATCAAAAGCTTTTAAAAATTTAACCGAAGACATTTATAACTGATAGCCAGACTTGTAATCACATGTAGGGGTGGGGTGGCGGGAAGGTAAAAGTGTATGTGCCTTGTATACATACAGTAGGCCTACATATGTTCATTTTTTAAATGTATGCTTGTCTGTTTTTTAACGTGGCTATGTCTCATATTATGTGTTTTTTTTATTGTTTCAAAGCCCTTAAAGGCATGGGATTTGGGAATTAGCAGTAGCTATACATGATGTGATGCTGTACATACTGTACACACTGACTGTTTTGAATACTTTTGCAGATGTGTTTAGACTACTAGAGAAGAAATGGACAAGGCCATATCTGCATTGTCACAGGCAGAGAGGAAAATAGAGACCTAACATTATCTGTGTATTAGAATGAATCTTCTTAAAAAAAGGAAAAAAAAATTTCTAACTGTAGTAGCTGTGTATCTGTGTATCTGAATCTTATGGCAGTGGGGGGGGAACCTGCTTCCCCTGTTCCCTTCGGACGAACAAAATAATATGTATGAATATGCAATAAGAAAATTATGTATTATGTGTAATTGTCCGGAAGAATAATAATAAATAAATAAATAAATAAATAAATAGGAGATTTGTTGTTCAAGTCTCCATATGGTAGAACCTTGTATATACTATCTATGGGTAGAACCTGTCCCTGTGAAATAAACATGTACTAAAATGAGTTAATCTCTTGACTTCATTCTGTTCTCTTCCCACAGGGGGGGGCAGTGGGATCGGCCGGGCGGTGTGTCAGCGCTTCGCGGCTGAGGGCGCCTCGGTGGTGGTCGCTGACATCAGCGAGGAATCGGCCAATGAGACGCTGGGGAGCCTGACATGTGACCTGAGGGGACAGGGACACATGGCGGCGGTGGTGGACGTGTCATCGAAAGACAGTGTGAAGAAGCTGGTCACAAGGATACAGGTGTGTAAAAAAAAAAGCACAGTCTTCTTCCATTAAAGTCATTTTCAGAGAAATACATACTTTCTGCTTGCTCTTGACTAATCACTATCCAAAATAAGCCATGATCTACGCTGTTGTTTTGTTTCTGTGATGTGTGTTGTATATTATCGGTGTATTTTGTCTCTTCTGTGTTGAAGTGCAGCAAACCTGTTTTTAAACATGATTCTGTAAACCCCTAACGTGGTCCGCTCCCTGTGCAGACTCAGTACTTTCAGCCTCCCTCGGTGTGTGTGAATGCAGCAGGCATCACGCAGGACGACTTTCTGCTCAACATGGACGAGGACCAGTTTGACAGAGTCATCCAGGTCAACCTGAAGGTACGCAGCCATGGCAACAGAGGCTTGAACCAGGAAGTGTTACATCTATATAAGGGCTGAACTCTGGGGTAACCTACAGTATGCTGCAGTGTTTACCTGCTCCGGGACATTAAAACAAACCAGTTTCTATATATATAGTCCAGTATCACAAAAAGCCATTTGCCTCAGTGGGCTCCACAGTCCCTCCTGCAGGGCCCAGTTACTCAAAAAGTTTAATCAGAATCAGACAAATCTGGATTTCCATTTTTTTTTGTTATTGTTGTTATCCAGCATGAGATAACCCACCTGACTTTGCGTTCCTCTCTCCCCCTCCCAGGGAACCTTCCTGGTGGTCCAGGCCGTGTCTCAGGCTCTGGTGGCCTGTGGAGCGCCCAAAGGTTCCATCGTTACCGTGGGCAGCATCGTGGGGAAGGTGAGATACCAACAGGCCTGGCAGACTTATCATGTCGATTTTACAGTTTTAATATTGTTTTGCATAAAGGAGTAAGAGAAAGCATATTAACCTAAGCGTTAAAGTAAGCGCTATTTTAATGCTTGACGAGAAATGAAAGCTTATAGAGAAATAAATGTTTAATTAAACATCCAAAAACAGATGGATTTAAAGTGAGTAACTCTAGTAATATTTAACATATGCCTGAAAGAAGTTACACTAAATATATTTTGACAAGTTTGAAAGGAATTTTACACTTTTTTTTTTCTTAAAACGTTCTGATCAACGTTACCACAAGGCACACAGGAATAACCCTAAAGTTACACATACTTAATGCATCCTTGATCTCACCGTCTATCTGGTTAATGTTTGTAGGTGGGAAACATCGGACAGATAAATTACGTGGCCTCCAAAGCTGGAGTGGAGGGTCTAACCAGGACGGCTGCCAAAGAGCTGAGCAGGTGAGAAGAGACTGAAGCCCCAGTGACACATCGGGATTCGGGACACACAAAGACCATGAAATAAAAAGGTGTTGTTTTTCACTTCTTCTCTATTCTCTTCTTCTCCAGGTTTGGAATTCGCTGTAATTGTGTTCTGCCTGGTTTCATATCGACTCCAATGACCGATAAAGTTCCAGAGAAGGTTATTAACAAGGTAAGACACACACACACACCCACCCACAAAAATAGCAGAAATTGACCTTAGTTGATAGGCGTGAGTAACTGCTCCATTTGGCCATTTTATTTCTGGAAGGCAAGTTGAGTTTTTTGATTAATCTTTGAGCGACCCTTTTTGAGTGGCTGCATTATTCTTTAAACCACAGCAAACTGAACTAAAGCTGCTTGAATCACTGACTATCAACAGGGGTCCTTGTCTCATTATAATGTCTTCCTTCATCTCTTCCAATGCAACAACATGACAACAGTGTTGTTGTTTCAATATGTCTTTGTGGGTTTCAGATCAAGCCCCTGGTGCCTCTGGGAAGGATTGGTGAACCTTCAGGTCAGTGAAGATTTTTTTTTACATCCCTCTGATTTGTTTTCTCTGCATATCTTCATTCTCATTTCATACGTAGTTTTTAAATGAAGGGGTGTGTCCTGTTCTAAGCTTCTGACAACACCAGAATATAAAACTTAAAGTTCTTGCATTTAGGGCTTAGATATCAAATTGCATCTGTTACAGCTACGCCAGCTAAAAAAAATAAAAAATGTTCAGTTGTACACTAAAGACTTGGGGCCAGTTTCGCAGACATGTATTAAGCCTAATCCTGGACTAAATGGAATTTTGAATGGAGATAGATCATGCAGTGAACGCACAATTTAGACCAGGATTAGGCTTAATCCATGTCCGCAGAACTGTCCCTTAATGTATAAAAGTAGTTCCTTCCTTACACCAGTGAAATTAAGGAATGGAGGGATATGGATTACATCTAGTCTGTATGTGTGTCTGGCATGTTGCAAAGCCTTCATCACACTTGTTGTTCTTCATGTCTTCCTCCAGAGGTCGCTGATGCCTGTGCATTTCTAGCTTCAGATGATTCTCGCTACATGACAGGAGCCAGCATCGAAGTGACAGGTAAAATATGATTCAGTTCTCTCACAGCTGCTTTTGTAAAAACACATGTTTAAGTACAACAATGCTAACACTTTATTAAAAAATATACTAATACAAACATTTTCATAATCTTCACATTTTAATTGTATGTCTCTGTCTTGGTCAGGTGGAGTTTTCATGGGCTAAACGGATGAGGGCCAATGAGAGGCCAGTTCCATCACAGTTAATAATTGTTTGAAATTTGAATGGCTGTAATCATGACTGTTGATCATGTTTGATAAATCTGGTTGTTATGTACTGTACAACATAAAGCTGCTTTTTGTGCCAATAAACACTTTGTAATATTTCTGTACAGAATGTTGTGTTTTAATTTTAAAGCTCAAAACTAGAATTGTCTACTGATCACTAACGATGTCTGTGAAATTATACTTCATGCAGGCTCTGGCTGTGTTCCAAACGGCCTACTAACGTCCTACTCATACTAATTTTTTACATCAATTTGAGTATGTTGTGGTTGTGTGGGCGGAAAAAAATCCCCCATAAAAATGTGAGATTAAAATACATTGTTTCCCGCGTTCTGGTGATTTTACAATTACACACAAATCAGTGAGTCTGTTGACTGATTTTTTTTTAATCTTTACTAGATCGCTGTACTGCTATCAAACAGTCTTGACCGCAAAATGTGTTTTCTTTCATGTTACTCAGTGCATGTGTTGACGTGGTGAATCAATCAGGCCACCTTAGCAATAGCCTATAATAATTGACCGTTGTTTGTTTTGATCGTCTCTCTTCCATGACATAAACTGCATCGATGATCCGATCTTGAAGCGCTCTCTAAAGTTAATATGAATTTCAAACAGGTTATGCAAAACCGATAATATTATTATTTTTTTCACTGGGAGAAAAAAATGTCGCCGCGCGCTTTCGCCATTAACTAATGGTTAAAAGTTTTAGAGTGATAGGGGATTTGTCTGATAAACCCGAGAAGATAGTGCGGTTGGTGTCAGGAAATCGGAGGCGAAGAGTCCCCCTGGATGGCATGAGGAAACCCAACAACAGCTAAACTGCACGGCACACAAACAGCCACACCAGATCAACCACTGCACATGCACTGCAACCCACTACACAGCATCCCGTGACGTCAGAACCCACCTGTAGCGGCACTGGACGAGCGGTCTTACCCCTGCTATCTCTCCCACTTTACTGCCGCGTCTTATTAAAATAGGGTACGTTTCATTTATACACAGAGCCAATTTACAACTACAATACAGAATATAATATAAAGTATTCTACAACGTAACTCTCGATACAACTGATGATGATATAAATTACTTTCAACTCTGCATGAAATCTTCAGGGGATGGAACTCCAAATGGCCACAAGATGTCGCTGTTCTGCCGTATAGTAACATTTAAAGGCAGTGGGATGATTTGTGCCGATAAAAATAACAATGTCGCACATTCAAAATAAGAGCAAGATACATAATTTTAGGTTCAAGGGTAAAATAATAAAATCGTAAATTCGAAGGCACAAATTAATTTGTAATCAATCCCTCGAACCAACTAACATCGCAAAAAAAAAAAAAAAAAAAAAAATAAGACTAATGTGAGAAGATGAATGAACTAATAATGCACAGAAATTAAAACCGACTTTCAACTTGGCAAAAGCTGTATTTTCATTATTCACAAAGGCAACCAAATATGTTTTATTTCCATTAGTTACGAAATATTACTTTGGCTATTGATGACAGGGTTTTGGAAGAAAAACAAGAGTCCACAGCTCTTTTTAAAAAGATTATATATTACAGAAACAAGAATTTAAAAAAAAATTACTTACACACATTATAAAATAATACTTCTTTCTCTTTTCAGCACCATACTTTTTTTATGTTGAAATTTTCATCTTCAACACAATAAAAATAAACAAATATTTTGAGGTCATTCTCTCCGGAGAATCTCAAGGTCAGATTTTTACGTTTTGGTTATCGCAGCCCATTTTCCTGCTATATAAAAAAAAATACAAACAAATAAAAATTGAACAAATAAAATCAGAACGCTAGTTGTCCCCTCCCTCTCTCTTACTCCCTCCTACCTGCTGTGGTCTCACACAGAAATGAAAAAGATCTTAGGATTTTGTGTCATTATTTCTTAGCACTAACTCAGTGAAATGCACTCCTGTGATGTATTCCAAAGCCAACTGATATAAGTCAAACAGCAGCAACGACAAGGAGATGTGACAGAGCTGGAGAGTCACCATTTAATTATTACAGTGGAAGCAAAATTTAACAGCACAGTACAGTCGATGAAAACACTAAAAAGGGTTATTACAATAAAATATGGCCACAGATTCTTTGGTTCTACAGAAGGAGTCTGGACAGGGCGTGAACAGAAGCACCACAACTCAGGCTGGCAGTGAGTCTTAACGTCAGCTACAGGAAATAAATACAAATGAAATATATATATATACCACATTTGACTGGAATATTTGATGGTCCTTAGCTTTTTTTTTCTTATCTCAATGCACCCTGTTTTTAAATAAATACAATAGAATAGCACTATTTCTGTACAAATGGAATGTAATGCACATTTTCCCCAGTAAAAAGCTTTAGGAAATTGTAAAAAGGGACTAAAGAAAATGAAGGACTCAAAAGGGAATATTTAAATGTTTATGCTTTGTATAATTAGCACCTTGCCACAAGGTTTCTTTCAGCAACGCATGCGTTTTATTCACTGCTGTAGGGGGGAAAAAGAAGGAGGGACTGTGGATCTCATATACATATTTAAACCCTGATGATGTGATCTGTGCTAAGATGCAAAATCAGAAAATGTGTTCTAGATGGAAAACAATGATCAAAGGACCCAGTAAGTGACTCAGTAAATACTGGACTGGTGTGGTAGTGATCCTAGGCACCAGTAACATGCCAGTACAATAGAGTCACCTTTAGCACAGCTTATAAAAATAATGGCTTTTGAATCCACTGATCTGGGTATAAACACATCTTCTATCCTCACAGCATGCAGCAGGTTTTGTCCAACGTTAACAAATGAACAATTCAAAGTTCAGGAGCCTTGGCAGGGGAAAGATTTCCCGGTATAAAGCAGACTCTATTAACCTTGCTGCACGACACCAGAATGATTGTCCAATCATCAGTTTGAGCTGAGAACCACATTTTTAGACTGTTTTAATACAACTTCAAGGTGGTCAAGAAGAGAATATTACAAAGAGTAGAAAATTCACAACAAAAAACAGATCAATGTAATGTAACAGGCATGCTGGTATCATTCGGTTAGTTCCCTCTGTATCTTCTGATTGGAAACTGGTGGCTTCAATTCTTTGGTTTCTTTTGATGTAAAAACATAAGATCTGAGTTACTCAGTGTTTTCAATGTGAGCAACATGATTGACAAGTCACTGGCTGTTCATTTATTTCTCACAAACTAGACCACCAAATAAGTTAGCCCTTACACCTGCTGAACATATGCAACCGCTGGCCATGGTCATTTTCCGGACAGGTTTGACATCTGCTGTTTTGATTTGATTTTAGTTCCTGAGTTAAACATGGACAAAGTTAATTCCAAGCATTTATTCTTAGCTTAACTTCTTCTCTGAATGACTAAGGGATACAATCCCCCGCAAACGCCAAAGCAGTGAACCAAAAGACGTGATTTAACTGTTCAAAACACCATAGTTACAGACAGCTGCATAGGAGCCTGTTGTACAAATGAGTGACCGTCAACCACGTCACCACAAAGAAATGGAAATAATGTCCGAGTGTGACCCTGTTTGGGAGGAGGAGGGGGGAGGTAGAGCAGGTGAGATGAGTGGATAAAAAGAGAGACAGCAGGGAGGAGAGAAGAGAGAGAGGGGGATCGGAAACGGGGGGCTTCAGGCCTCAAGTCGCCGGCTTGCTCTCTTTCTCAGGCCGGCCCCTTTCACTGCTGGTAAAGAAAACACTGTTTTATTTTGAAGAACACTCTCTCCTGGTTTATTTCTTCCTTTCTCGCGGTCGTGGGCAAAAAAACGATGGTCTCCTCTCCGCAAGTTTTTTTCTCCTCTTTACTTTTGTTTGACGTCCATTAATTGTTGGGAGGATGTTGTTTTCCCGTGGCACGTACTCGAGCGTGTCTGTCTCACGACAGCTTCTGTGTGTGTAAGTGTGTGTGTGTGTGTGTGTCTGTGTCTGTGGTTTTTGTGTGTGTGTGTTTCATATCATTTACAATTAATTTACAAATTACTGGGAATGTATGTTTATTATATATAAGTGTTTCTCTAAGTGCATGTGTGTGCGCGTGAGTGTTTGCATGTGTTGTTCCTTGCATGATGTGTGTGTGTGTGTGTGTGTGTGTTTAGCCTTGGAAACAGACAGGTCCCACTTCAAAGCCAAACTGCTGGTTGCTCTCCCCAAAGTCTGACACCTTGATATCCAGCAGAGGCAGATGCTCCACCTGTGGTGTGTTGATCTCCAGCACTGTCCTGTCAAAGCCCTTACGATACTGCAGAGAGAGAGAGAGAGAGAGAGAGAGATAGAGACACATCAAGATAATTACATTGTGTCATCTGGTGCTTGAAGTTCACAACTGATTATCATTTATTATGTTGTATGGATTATCCTACTATTGCACTTAAAGCACTGCCATGTTAAGATAAGTGCTGTATAGATAGAGTTTAGTACTAGTTTTAGCATGGTTGCAATATCAAACATACAGTTTTCTAGACAGTTTCCTAGAAAACATAATAACACAGGACTTTCAGCAGGTTAGAATCAGTGTCTGTGTGTCAACTCACAGAGCAGCCATCGACCAAGGCCTTGATGTAAGGGTTGGTCTGGTAGCTGAGCTTGTCTTCGTTAGCTGCCTGGAGGTGCAGTGCGCGGTGGTAGCTGTTCTTGGCGCTCTGGTCGGCCCAGGCCACAGAGCGGTGGCAGTGGTAGGTCAGGTTCTGACGAGCCTGGACACTCAGGAGACGCAGGAAACCAAGCTGCACTACTCCCACTGGCTCACCGCTGGAGTCCACGTAGGAGAACTGGGAGATGGAGTGGGAAGTAAGTAGGAAAGTAAGTACAATTTTATTTTTATATGGCATCTTTCAAAACCTAGGTTACAAAGTTGTGCTTAACAAAGGACACATGAGAACAATACTTCAATAAAAACAGAAACCAAAAATACATGAGTGTAAAACATTAAGTGTTATGGTAGTATGATTTGTAGTAAGAGCGATAAGAAGATAATGAAGAGGAAAAAGTGTTAGAGCGAAAGGTGATGATAGTCATGAAGGCAAAGGGATATCAGTGAAGGTGAAGGGGGAAAGGAAAAAAAAATAGGAACTGTACTATTAAAGGTGCTCCAAGAAACTTTCGGTTTGTGTTAATTCTAATGGCCTCTTTGACAAAAGTGATAGTGTCTTTACGATGTCAGCTGTTGCTCCAGACAAGAGCATTAAGAAAAACTTTTAAAAATGTGTGTTCTTTGCACTGATGGTATTGTTTAATGTTGAATGTAATTTATGATCATCAGAGAGAAAAAACTCTTTCAAAATATTTAAAAGTTCTTCGTAGCTACTTTAACAAAGTAGGAAAGCTTCAGGACCAGTGATGTCACATAGGGGCACTAACCTTGCTGCCAGAGGTGAACTGACTGTACCAGGATCCTGGAGTCTCGTTGTCCCAGGAGCTCATCTTCACCTGCCACAACAATCAACCCCATCACATATTACAGTCTCATATTCTACACAATCTGGACAAAAAGTTTTTTCTAAACTTTTATAGCACTGAGCTCTTCTTAATTTTATCATGTGAGGAAACAATCGTCTTGTGTGCAGATGCAATTGGAAAATGTGTTTGTAAAAAGTGGGAAAACAAAGAATTTCCACAGACACCTATTTATAATCCCACCTTTTTTTTACACACAGAAATGCATCACACCTATCCCTTATGTTTTCAAGTTTACTCGATCCCTTAACTTGTACTCAAACACGCATTGTTTTTGGACTTTATATTGCAGGATTTAAAGGAGAATTGACAGCATTGCTAATCTGATGCACTGACCGTGTCGATGGTCTTGCTGGGGTACAGGCAGGTCTCGGCTCCATTAGTGAAGTTGCAGAAGACCTTGAAGGAGTCTCTGGAGCAGCCCTGGTTGGGGTCAATCCAGTACTCTCCTGCAGAGGGTGAGAGAGACAATGCAAGGTGAAAAAACAATAATAAACTCAAAACTAAATTAATAAAAGGTCTAGTCATAGCTTATGCATTACCATGAAATGTCAGTATGTCCTTATTTTATGTAAATACTGTCACGTGTTTTTTGTTCTCATATTGGCAAAGGGATCTCTCTAGTTTTCAACAAATTGATTATTTAATGAAAAAAAACACATCCACATCAGGACCAAAACTTAATGGAAGGATCATTGCTCTGAGTTTAAGTTTTGTACTAATTCCCATACCGTCTTTGAGTTCTGGCTGACTGAGGTGCAGGTCTTGGCAGGTGCGTGCGGGACTGTCCTGTGTGCCCAGAGGGTAGCGCATGGTGTCGATCTCCTGTCGTAGTGAGTTGAGGGAGCCGAAGATCTCCTCCATGCCTTCACTGCCCATCAGGAACTCTGTGCCCGCGGCGTCAGAAGCAGGCATGTCTGTCTCGAACATCTGGCTGGCGTCGATGGAACGCTTGGACTTGGGACTCCTCTGGATGGGCAGGGGCTGGATCACCTCGCCTGGTGGGCCCTGGTTAAACAAGTTTACATTACACTTTATTTCGCTGATGCTTTTATCCAAAGCGACTTCCAATACGTGCATTCAACCATGAAGGTACAAACTCAGAACAACAAGAATCATGAAAGTACATATGAAGTACACATGAAAGCTTCAAATTAACCAGACTACAGAATGCCACATGTAAGTGCAACATGTAAGTGCAATTTATTTATTTTTATTATTAAAGCATCATCTTCCTAGCTTAGTAAGTTCACATTACACACATTAAACAGTGTCGTGCAATGAGTGAAAAGAGAATAATTAAAATTATAAATTTTATGATACTAAGTACTTACAGGAGGTCCGGCAGGTCCTTGTACACCCTTTTCTCCCTTTGGACCGGCTCCTCCCTAAACACAGCAAGGAGAGGAGAGATTCATCAGATAAAAGTCAACACATATATACAGTATTTTGTTGTTGTTGTGAAAACACTCTTTAAATATACTCACAGAAGAACCCTTAGCTCCTTTGATACCTTGAGGACCCTGGAAAAGACATGAGACTTTAGTTTAGTGACTGTGACCATACTTCAGTGTTTTACTGCTCTCACTAATTACTGTGGTTCTTAATAACAACTGGAAACTGAGCCAAGAAGAAGAAGAAAGTGAGATGATGTGTTGATGGGATGAGAGAGGACAGTCACTCACAGGCAGACCAGGAGGACCAGCAGGGCCGAGGGGTCCGGTGCCTCC
This sequence comes from Hyperoplus lanceolatus, assembly GCA_026929865.2. NCBI lineage: Eukaryota > Metazoa > Chordata > Actinopteri > Uranoscopiformes > Ammodytidae > Hyperoplus > Hyperoplus lanceolatus. The sequence continues at coordinate 5,547,795 of CM049413.1, read as the reverse complement.
AGACATTCCCTGGAATAACACACAAGATGTGTTTAACATTAGATCAGCTTCAACTCACTTTATTTTCATTACACAGTAAACTGAGTACAATGCAACTGAATGTAGGTGGGTCTTACCAGAGTACACACATCAGTTACATGCATATGCGTCTAGGCCTATATACAGTATTTATACACAACATCTATATATACAGCATTACAATACAACAGTTATATAAATATGTAACAGTAAAGTACGAGTGGGACTAGGCGGTATTATATGAGATAATGACGTGTACATGCCAGTAGTTTTCATACATTAATATCTTATTGATAAGTGATAAAGAGTTCAGACTTACATTCTCTCCCTTTGGCCCGGAGGTTCCGTGCGGGCCGGACAGCCCTCTGTCTCCCTTCTCGCCCTGCTCTCCTGGGGGTCCGATGAGGCCGATGAGACCGGGGTGTCCCTTCTCTCCCTTCTTTCCGGGGTCTCCACGCAGACCGGGCAGACCAGGGGGGCCCTGTGAGGAGGGGAAGAGAGGACAGTGAGGAGGTGGTGTTCTTTTTTTAAAACATGTTTTACGTTGTTTTTATTGAACTTTTAAGATGTTATACGGGAAAATAAGCTAAATGCATGTAAAGTTAAGGAAGGTACAAATAATAACATAATCAACTTAGTTATACATGGCTGATATATGAGGAATTTGCAGTACAACAGATCACTGTCATTTACAGCATCATTGATGTTTTGTGCAGGCAAAGGATTAATTCCATGTGACTTATATAGGATGTGGTGGTTGAGATGAGAGACATAAAAACTAGGAGATAAAGAGAGAGGATGCACGGGAAGAGGATTGAATGGGAAGGTAATACAAAGAAATGATTGCTGTTTGATAAAAAATAACTTATAATATAACAACTTATTTTGCATGTGTGCTTTATATCAAAGGGTAGAGTAAATTTATATGTGAAATTAATAATGCTTTGTTATCTTACAAGAGGTCCAGCTGGTCCTTTCTGTCCAGTTGATCCAGGAGATCCTTGCTCGCCCTGAAACAGTCAGAAATACATTCAGCAGGTTGTAGTCGTCCAACACGCCATAGAACAAATCACTTAATACACACACCACGTCTTACATGTGGTATATAGTATTTTTGTATTAATCACAAATACATCAAACTCTTTACTGACCACTGATCCTGGTAGTCCTCTGAGACCTTCTGTTCCTGGTTTCCCTGGCTGACCCTGAGGGCCAACGGGGCCGGTTTTACCTGCGGGGCCGACAGCACCTGAGTCTCCCTGTAAATGATGATGACAAGAAATAAGATTAAAAAGGTTTTAATAAGTCAATAAGATATTATATCATTATTAGATTTTTAAAACAATGACGTAACGCCATGACGTATGCATCACCATTGCCCAACAAAAGAAAATTCAATTATACAAATACTGTAAATGACCTTTTTTTTTTTTTTTTTTTTTTTAAGATATTTTTTTTGGCATTTTTATGCTTTATTGATAGTGTAGAGACAGAGTTGAAATGGGGCAGAGAGAGGAGTGACATGCAGAGTACGACCGCGGGCTGGAATCGAACCCGGGTCCGCTGCTGGCCGAGGCCCATAGGGGGGACTAGCTACCAACTGAGCTAAGGGCGCCCCCTATGAATGACCTGTTTAACTTAAATAACATTTTCAAAATAAAAGCAGAGTGGTTTATCCTGGGGTCATTGATGTTAAATAACATCACCAAAAAGAGGGACAGTGATGTCACAATGTCTATTTACTATCTTAACACCGTGTCTGTATTGTTTTCCATGTTGTAGACTGAACTTTATCTGTGCAGAACCATAAGGACCTAAACATGTTCTAAAAAGCAGTGAACTTACCTTAGATCCCTTCTCTCCTTGACGTCCCTCTGGTCCTCTTGTTCCAGCAGGTCCCTGGCAAATAAAACACACAACATTACATGAACAATCACAAAATAACTTTTATATTCTGTCATTTCAAATTCCATTCGTTCAATTTAAATATATTGCAAGAAAATCTGCCATTAGATAATGTAATTGGCATGTATATCAAATAAAGGCCTTTCTTCTAACACTAGATAGAATCCATTTTGAATTTAACACTGTTTGCACTATTTATTGGATACTGACTGCAATACTACAGCACTGGTACTGCAATTAGTATATTAACTCAAAGTACAAACTGTCTGAGTTGGTGAAACAGGTGTTTATGCTCCAACATTTACCACATCCTATCCACTACTTAACACCACAAAACAAAACACTTTGGCCAGTGACATAGGAGATGAGAAGCAGAATGGATGCATGACAGAGGAACTGTGCTGTTGTTACTGAAACACTCTGAATTGTCATGTAACGACGGTGATCTTACCCTCTTCCCTGGGGGGCCGAGAGGTCCGTTCTCACCAGAAGGTCCAGGTGAGCCCTACAATAAGAGCCAGAGAGAGCAGCTTTAGGACACTTAGACACTTTTACAACACTTAATTTACATATTTGCATTGTTTAAAGTTTTGACTTACAGATTCTCCTGGTTCACCGTCTTCTCCTCTCTCTCCCTTGGCGCCATCTTGACCCTGAAGTGAAGCAGATAATGGTTATTTATTTGTTATATATTGTTTATGTTTTTTTTGTTTTGTTCAGTTTAGCAAAAAGCTCCAAAAACATGTGTGTCGGACAAGCTGAACTGAACTATCGGCATCCATGCAGCCACATACAACACAGCCTCTAAATCTAACAGAATATATTATTGATATTGTGTTTGAATAAGATTCTGACATGAATTTTTCAAACAAAAGAAACACACTCACTCTGGGTCCAAGCTCTCCAGGGGGACCAGGATCACCAGGGAAACCAACGGGACCCTGAAGTCAGAGACAAAGAGAAGACTCAGAGATTGAGCACCACCAATCAAAACATCATCTGAATCCATGTCATGGTGTAATGGTGTGTTTCGTATCTGAATCTATGTCATGGTGTAATGGTGTGTTTCGTATCTGAATCTATGTCATGGTGTAATGGTGTGTTTCGTACGGGGTTTCCTTTGGGTCCGTCGTCTCCAGGTCTTCCCCGGCCTCCACCGGATCCAGCAGTTCCAGGCTGTCCAGACTCTCCCTTCTCTCCACGCTCTCCACGAGGGCCCTGCCAACAGGAGACCACAGCTCTGTGTTAATGACTCAGAGATGAGATGAGACGGACAGTGAAAAAGGACCAGAGTCAGTATCATGATATTCAGATCAGACATTCAGCCACTCACCTTCTTTCCTGGCTCTCCTCCGATTCCAGGTGGTCCACCCTCACCGGGTTCTCCCTATTGAGCAAACAGTTTTTTTTAGCTTTCCGAAATAAATTAACTTTTTTAGCTTTATATCAAATATCAAACTTTGCTTGGATGTTAGCAAGAAAATCTTTATCTGTGCACCTTCTCTCCAAGAGGTCCAGGATTACCCAAACCGCCAGGAGGACCTTGAGGACCCTGAAAAACACAAATCACAAACAATTTAAACAAACTGCTGCTAAAAGCTAAGAGCTGATTTACTTATTTACTGACCTACTGAACATATAGTTTACCAAAATACCCTTTCAAACGCAAATAGGTCATTCATTTGAGTGTACCCCACGTAGATGACATATTGTTTCTTAATAATAGCTGTAAATACTCACGTCAGCACCGTTAGGTCCAGCAGGGCCACGGGGTCCTGGGGGGCCGGGAGGACCCTGGAGAAACAAAGATGCTTAAGTTTAATCCTCTTATATCATCGTACTGAGATGAAACAAGTCACTGAAACGATCTTTACGACTGATGTCATGTATTTCTGAAACTCACCAGAGGTCCAACATCTCCTGTCTCTCCCTTCTCACCCGAGGGTCCTGGCAATCCCTGCAGGACAGAGAGAGAGAGAAGTTACACATATGATTAGTTTAGTTTAGCGGTTTAGCACCAAAGTGAAGTTTAAAATCTAAGATTGAATTTGAGTGGAAGTATATGTTGCCTTCATTTTACCTGCAGTCCGATAGGTCCTGGGGCTCCTGGGAATCCTCTGGTTCCTTCATCTCCTTTAGCTCCAAACGGCCCCTGCTGGCCCCTGAGTCCAAGCTCTCCATCAGCACCCTATAGCACCACAGAAGAAGATCAACATAAATTAATACAAAGGGGATAAAGGGATTGAGATTAAGTTGAAAACATTGTCTTTAACCACTCATGGTAGCGATTGAATTTCCATTGTCTAAACTTCTCATCATGAGTGTTGGTATAATTAAGTTCAATTTCTCTGCAGATTCTGTATTGTATTTCCTGGTTTGATAGGAATTATTAGAAGAACTGAGTTTGTTGAGTGAGCAGTGAGACTCTGCATAGCCAAACAAAAAAGAGTTCTAGCTAGAAAATCAATGAGCACCAAATGCATCAAACAGCAAGTTCACGATCATGAACAAGTACAACCAACTGACACTGCAAACTGTCTGATTTTGTCTTAAAAGAGTAAATGTTTATACTTACAGCAGCACCAGGCTGACCCACAGGTCCCATTGGCCCAGGGGGACCAGGAGGACCCTACCAACAAACAAGAAACAAACAAACAAACAATGAGAAAGACATCATATCAGCTCTGATACAATGAACAGAGACAGAAATTTCTATTCACTCAAATTACATTCCGGAAATGTTCGACTTTTCAATAAATGATAGGTCTTCACACTTACATGCTCTCCTTTAGCTCCCTTGCCTCCCTTCTGCCCATGCTCTCCAACCTCACCCTGCAATGACACAGACACATCACATTACAGGAAAGACAAATGTCTGGAATGAATCATCATCACCCCTCATAAGAACATGGTGGATGCACAACGCAATGAGCATTTTTAGACATACTAAACTGACACAACAAATAAGGATAACTAAGATGTTCTTAGAAAATGTGTGTAGAGACTCAGTGTTACTGGCCTTGTCTCCGTCCTCTCCAGATACGCCAGGTGATCCTGCAGGCCCAGGCAGACCCACGGGACCCTGGACTCCATCACGACCGGCTGGGCCAATAGGGCCTTTCTCACCCTGAACATGGGAACGAAGAAGAGAAGCAATAGTTTAGAGTTTCTCTGGATGGATCATGTCTTGAAACCAAATTCCCAATGTTGAAGCCTGATGCACTAACACATATTAGACGAACATGTGTCCAGAATACTCACAGGAACTCCCTTCTCTCCAGCGTTACCGGGTGGCCCCTGAGGGCCGGGTCGACCAGGAGGGCCAACAGGTCCAGCGGTTCCAGCCAGTCCCCTCTCACCGGGAGACCCCTAGAAAGACACAACATCATGAAGACAGTGCCACTTAGAACTTAAACCTTTGTTAAAACAATACTGTATGTCATTCAGTCATTAATGATTTTAGGAAAATAAACTTTTCAAATGGTTTGAAACCTACAGCAGGTCCAGGAGGCCCGGCAGGTCCTTCACTTCCCTTCAGTCCTCCACCTCCCTGGAAGAAAAGACAAGAGCAGATTCATCAGTCACCTTTCACCTCACCTCTGCTACACACTTTTATCAAAAGGTCATTTGTACTGTCATAAAAGTGATAAATAGAAACCTAAAAATGGATTCTTAAACTCTACTGTCCCGGATGATCTGAGCAGTGTTTCTCATGGTGGTACTCACAGGGGTTCCAGGCAGTCCTCTCTCCCCAGGGAAGCCTCTCAGTCCTGGGGGTCCGTCTTTCCCGGGGCCTCCGGAGGGTCCAGGGTCGCCCTTTGTTCCTTCCTTCCCTGAGGGACCAGACAGTCCCTGCTCTCCAGGGGGGCCGGGGGGTCCGGGGTGGCCGCGCTCGCCCATAGCACCCGTCTCTCCAGATGGACCCTGGGAGGAGAAGAGGAAATAAAGTACAAGTGCAAAGAAGATGAGAATTAGGAATGAATAGAGGGCGAAGGGAAAAGGAAAACAATCCAATGAAAATAGGACAAAATGTGTTGTTATGAAAAGTGATTTATTGTAATCAGTAATGACAAAATTCTGCACCATGATTTGAAAAACTTACCTGAGGTCCAACTACTCCAGGACCGCCAGGTGGACCCATTTTACCTTGGAAACCCTGGAGGAGAGAAATCCAGTTAGCAAACGAAAAATCTACAAAATAGTGAACATTGCTCCTACTGTGTTATCCGCATTAAAATGATTAATCTCTTCTTATGACATGTTTCACAATCTCAGCTTCATGACTAGGGTGGATTTGAAATGAGCAAATTAACAATCTGTGTTGATTTTGTATAGGGACTACAGGTGGAAAATAGCAGTTTGCTAAAACCTGGTACAGTGCATCTCTCCTTGCTCTAAACAAAGTTAATGTTTCTTTTGTACATTGTCCCTGTTTAAATAAAGTTACCTACATTAAAAAGGGTTTTGTCGCCAAATATTTTAAATTAAGGAACCAGTCTACAGGACATGGCACAATATTCCCTATATTTATTAATTTATTAGAAATCCATGAGTGGAATGGCGGTAAAAGTCTTAAACTCATCATTTTGAACAATGGAACATTGAACCATCTTCAAGAATAATAAAACTTACAACTTCTCCTCTCTGTCCAGGGTGTCCAGGCAGTCCGTCCTTTCCTGGTGGTCCCTGAAAGGAAACATCAATTAATATTTTATCAATTAAAACACCAATTTAAGAGAGCTTCACCTATAAGAGGAGTCCCCTAACCAAATATACTATAATTCTCTTGAGAACAGTCAAGTGACACCCCATTGAATATATACAGTATCGATAGTCGGTCGATAGGAAACTGGTATCAAAAGAATTCTTACTGGAGGTCCCTTTGGTCCTGGGAAACCATTGGCTCCCTGAGGCCCGGGCAATCCCTGGTGAGAGAAGAACATATGATATAATAAGAACATAAAAAATACCTAACATAGCCATTCACAGTCTTAAATAAAATCTTAAAAGTACGAGGTAGGCAGATATTAACGCAGACTAAGTGATATGCAACAGGACATGCTTTTCAGTAGCAGAAGAGTCGGCACTCACCCTCTCTCCAAGTGGACCAGATGGCCCATCACTTCCAGAAGTTCCCTAAAAAAACAACAGTGAATACAAAATTACCTTTTGGATCTCAACTATTGTGCTTGAAATAAAAAATAAGAAAAATCTAAATATCCATCTTTGAAGTTTCAGTTGATCAATATGAATATACAGTCATAATAGTAAAGGCAATAAAAAAATTACAAAAAAATTATAACGTTCATTATTCAATGAGTCAAAATCATTCATAATGTAACTCCAAAGCATAAATGTGGAAACAGTTTATCAGTACAAACCTTTGCTCCTGATTTCCCAGTCGTGCCCCTTGGACCTCTCTGCCCTCTAGGACCCTGAGGACACAAACAGTAAGTCTGATTAGTGAACAGCCTTCATCACTCAAAAACTATGCAACAGCGACGCTATCTGTGATTACCTTGATGTTCAGTTAAATGTATCAAATCATATTAAAACAGTTCTCAAATAACTTAAACTTCACACTATGCTGCAGTGATGTGCAGGTGTATTAAGGGACTCCGTGACATCACTGCTGGGTGTGGTCACAGCAGGGTGTTGTCAGAGGTGTAATTGGCTAACAAGTTTCCACCAGAGAGGGCAGTAAACCCTAGCCTGGAAATCCAGACCCTGATATCTTGAATGATAGAGGGTCTGGCCACGATCAATAGTAATTTCCAACTCAAGGGGCGGCTCCTACTCGTGCATGTCATATGCCACTGCACGCAGTTGGACAGCACTACAACCAATCAGAGCGATGCACAAGGTGACGTATTAAGCCCTGTTCGTTTAGCGAACAGCTGTTAAACTGTTAAATTAAACTTTTGTCGTGGTTGGTCAGCAAAACAGAACATTCCACTTACTTGCTAATGAAAGATTTCAGTGCCGTCTTCCAAATCATAAAGGGTCGAGGCCAAAGCAGTCTCAAACTCAAACAACATATCCGCATCTTTATTGTTTACTATCACGGCTTCGACGGTGCATGCACATCACTGTCGTCATCCGGTTACGTCCGCCCCAGAGCACCATACAAAGGGCTCTGGCCCACCCATATTAGATAGAACCAATTGAAACATGAGTCTGGATTTCTGGACTTTTTGAAAAAGCTTCATTGAAGAGTGTCCAGACCAACAGGCGCAGCAAATTTAATTTTCCAGCGCCTAGTGGCACGTCTGGAAATGCCAGGCTAAGTAAACCCTGCTTTTCAGCCTAGTTCTATAGTGAAAGAAATTTAGAAAGCTATCGTGCCCCGAGTATAATAGCTTTTATAAAGTGTTTCAAAGAATGAGTGAATGAATGTGAAATAGTACCGTTGGTCCTCTTTGTCCTCTTGGTCCTGACTTGCCACCAAGACCCTGAAAACAACAACAAACAAAAAGACAATTGCAGACTCAGTCAGACGGAAGTGAACTGTAAATATTTACTTTATTACTGATTCTATAACTTAATAACTATAACTTAAGGATTGATCAGTCTAAAGTTAATTTATCAGCTACATCATTTGACATTCCCACTCTCACTTGATAACTTGATACCTATTTAAAACCTTGAGGAACTGTATAAATCTGACTTGAGAGGCAAACATCTTAAAACAGAACCACTGACTTACCCTTGTTCCCTTCTCGCCATTTGTTCCAGGGAATCCTGGGAATCCAAGAGATCCCTGAAAAACAAATCAAAATGATCAGTGTTTTTCCCCATACACAGGGTGGTGTAAAAAATAAGTAATTCTGGACGAAGTCAGAAATGAGTAGCCTAAGGGAACATGATACTTGCTGAATGTGTTTTTCTTACCTTGGGTCCAAGTCTTCCAGGATATCCAGGAAGTCCAGGTACACCAAGTTTACCCTAAAATCACATGATGACATCATAAATATTTATCCTTTAACTTCAATAAGTCACAACGTCTGTATTAAAAACCTGGCAAACATGATTTATGCAAATTCAGAAATACAGTATATGCCATAACATGAAGGTAGCTGATATTGTACTCAGGTGTGCTCAAGTCATATTAACATACAATAACAATAATGCAAACATGTCTTGCAGTAACCCCAATGTTAAGTTGCAGGAACCATTATACAAATGCAACACAATAAAAATACTTATTAAAATGAAGAGGAGCGAAAACAGGGCAGCACAATGGTATTTGCTGCCTAATGCATTGTCAAAGAGACTCAAAGCCACCCCAATTTTAAGAAAATGGTAAATATCTTTGTAAATTTGTAGGATTTTTTTTTAAAGGAATATATTCACTCTAAATGAATAATACACAAAGCAGGAAATGCTATCAGTAACCTACAGTTTCTCATGTTGCTAATAGCCAATGTAACATTATTCAGATTGAACGGATTGTACCTTCTCTCCAACCAGTCCGAGTGGTCCGAGCTCACCAGGAGGTCCAACGCGACCCTTTGGCCCCTCAGGACCGTCCTCTCCTCTGGGCCCTGAAACTCCGAGCTCACCCTATGAGCGGGGGAAAAAGCAAAACCATTAAAACACATCAAACGCAATGCAAATAACCAATAACTCAAATACATAATAAAACCCATAGATATGGAATGAAAATAAATATTCCTGAGAATTAATAAAACCACCCCTTCATTAATTGATAAATCATTCTATTATTTAACTAAACAAAGCAGTTACTCAGTATATCTTACCCTGTCTCCCTTGGCACCAAATTCTCCCTTAACTCCAGGGAAACCATCTTCTCCCTAGAAAAACACAAGCAAACACAGAACATACAGTGCTTACTCAGCAAAAAACCATAACAATATTGGTCTTGTCAAAGACCTAAACATTTTCTATGTATTTCAAAATGTACATATATCCGTGCTTTCACTATGTTACTGTGATTTGAGAGAGGATGTTTGGAAGTATCCAACTGTAATGAATCACTTACCTTCTCTCCCTTGTGGCCCTTCAGTCCACGGATTCCCTGACCTCCCTGAAATCAAAGAATACCATGATCAATACACTGACAGGCTAAAGAATACTAAAGTCTTTTGTTGATCCAGTTTATTGGTACATGTAATGCAAAATTCCACAAAAGGAGATTAATTTTTACAAAGCAAATTGACCTCATAACAGTTAAAAAAAACTGTTGATTTCAAAAGACAATAGATTCAAAAATGAACCAAACTGACCTTGATACCACGAGGGCCAGGATAGCCCAGACCGCCCTGGGGACCGTTGGGACCCTGGAGATGGACAAAGGAAGAAGGACGAGTTTACAAAACAATACAATGTGTTGGGTCATTGTTTACATGGACACCTACAACTGGGAAAACATATTTAAAGTAACTGCATATGTGCATTATAATCAAACAATTTCAGATGTAATTCATCTGTTATGAGTTATATTTAATTAGTGAATTGAGTTTGTTAGATGAAAGAGATACTGGGACATAGAAATGGGATTATTTTTAATTAACACCCACATGGTTTCCTTTGGTGCCAGAAGGCCCCTCCTTTCCTGGGTGACCCTGCAAAGAGAGGACAGAGAGCTTAAGCCTCAGAAAGGACTTCCAGTGTTGGTGGATTCAACTTAATTCAGTTCTATTGACATAAACAAAGACAACAGATAAAGACAAACATACAGGTGGGCCGTCGGCTCCTGGCATTCCTGGAAGACCTGGTTTTCCTGTGGGACCCTGGTGGAGGAGACAGGGTGGTCATGAGCAAAGAGATTCAAGATTCAAGAAGTTCATTTGTCATATGCACATTAACAATTACAGAATCAGTCATTGACAAATAAATACTTGAGTCCCAGGCTCCTCTCAACAATGCAATATAGAAGAATAAAAGGTATAATAGAAACACACAAGTGAAGAGAGCTACACCTGAGACACAGGACGAGAGGATACAATATTAACAATTAGTACAATAGTTAACCTGGTCATCCCTTGCAATTCAGAATAAGATATAATATGCAGTGCAAATCAAATCAGTAATGTTTTTCAGTAAAACTGGAATGGTTCACAATATCCAGATAGATTTGCTTAATCCAGAAGATACGACAAAAATACTACAATAATTCTGAACATGATGCATTCATTTGTTTACAAACTCACAGACTTCAATAAAATCAATAAGTACATTCTTGATTGTATAACTTTTGCTTGATGAATATATGTCCCTGAACAATTGAACTTCCTGTATCTCGTAGCACTTTTGATAAACTTTACATATATTCTGTTTCTTACTTTCTCTCCATGGGGTCCGAGGGCTCCCTGGGGTCCTGGCATTCCCTGCAAAAAAACCCCCAATACATTTAACATGTGTGCATGATACTGAATGCCTGTTTTCCTTATCACACAATCATTTAGTGAAAGAAGCATGAGGTACTGGCCAGCTGTCCTCACCTGTGTTCCTGAGGTTCCCTGCTGACCTGGAGGTCCTGGCTCTCCTTGGGGACCCTGAGACATAGAAACACAATACCAGAGAGTGATGACTAATGCAAATCAAACAGAAGGTTAAAGAGTGAGGGACAGAAGAGCAAGAGAAAAGAAAATCTTAGAATTACTCAAAATAAATGATTTGTGTTACTGAAACTATCCGCTAACTGAAAAATACAAGTATCTTGATAACATGGTAGATAAGTATAGTATCTATATGGGGATATATATAAAGTGACACTGACCAAGTTTCCTTTGGGACCATGGGGCCCGTCATTTCCTCGTACACCCTGAGAAGAAAGAATGAACATAGAAAAATCAAAATGGCATTCTGAAACTAACTGATAATAACTGAGAGCAATTCAAACACAGTTACACACGACAATAAGACAATGAAAGTGAAAGCCTCTATCCAAAGAAATATTTTGATCAGTTAGGAAAACTGAAACTATATTTGCAAATGCCTTGCTCAATGCCAATCACAGCTAATTATAGATTTCGGGGGTAATGATAAATGTGTGAGGATCAGCAGGCATTTAAAAAATGACGCTTAGTTAAATGGGATCTCCAATGATTTTACATATAAACAGTCTTGGGGAAAGAAGTTGTATGAAGCCTTTTGTGACTCCAGATGGAGCTCCATGAAGTCTGGTGGAGTTGCATTATGGGTAAGATAGATGCCAGGTTTCGATGAGGAAGTAGAATGTGTGAAATAAAAACAATCACTTTTGATGCTTTTCAAACAAACTGTCCATAGTGAATCAGACAATGTTATGTGAGTGCAATGCTAAATCTGTGGAATCTACTGGGGGCGGAGCTCAACCACTTTAGCCAAGCAACTCTAGTACATATAAAAATATGACAAATATATTCATGGGACTTGGCTGCCTGAGTCGTGGGTGACACTGTGTGTCTTGGCATTGTTTTGAGGCGATTGTGGTCACATTACATATTCATTTTTAGATGACTTGATATCCTGGTCTTTATATCAGGACACAGCATGTTGTTTCAGGAGGTTGACTGGTCACAGAGGGATGAAACAATGCATTTGAAATAACAGCAGCACAATGTGGTTTTAAAGTGTTTTTACTTACAGGGGGTCCAGGGATTCCAGAAGGACCTTTGGGTCCGAGCAAACCACGAGGTCCCTAGAGACACACACAAGCCAAGATCAGTCAGACATCAAAGTTGTGAAGCAGCCTTACAAATCGTCTTTGAGAACAAATATTAACATAGCTAAATATTATTGGGGGTCAAAGGTCAGCAAAACTTACAGCAGCAACATTAGAATTAGGACATTGCACAGTAGGATACTGATTATTTTGTCATAACTGTTTTGATGATAATGATTTTGGTTGATGGCACATCTATTTTTAGGGGATTTTTTAAAATTATGTTATTGATGTAAATGGAAATAAATATTCTTATAAAATATTTTGAAATAACCATTGGAATAACCACGGGTGAATATCCAATGGTATAAAAATAATTGAAAAATCTATTTGGCCTTGAAAAATGTAGTATACATTATTTTTAAAGAATATTATTTATTTAAATTCCCTATTTAAGGTTAATTCCCTATTTAAGGTTAATGGTGAGAGACATCAGGTGCTACAGATGGACCTGCAGATGCATTTTTTTTGGATTGCTTTTTACAACAGAGATAGGAGAAGCAAATGTGACAAATACATAGACAAGAGGGAGCGATTTAAAATCATATATATTGTCATGAAAACACTCACTGGTTCACCTTGGAGACCTCTTTGTCCAACCTCTCCGTCATCTCCCTGCAAACACACACAGAGAAACAACATGCCAAGGATGGAACAATGCTTAACAACATTTATAGGCCCACAAAATGAACGGTGTTTTTAGCATGTGCCTGGATTTATCTTAGATTATTTTCTCATATCTTCGTACCCTCTCTCCGTCCTCTCCCTGAGGTCCGGCGGGGCCCATTCCTCCTGTGTCACCCTGCGGAGAGAAAGAGTGGAGGAATAAGAATAAGAAAATTCTAAAGCTCTGCTTAGAAATAGATAGTAAGTACTAAAATTGGTATATACTGTACAGTATATTCAAGAAAAATCGATATAAAGATATACTCCCCCTACTACTACTCATATCAATAATATGACTGAGTAAAGTGTATGTGCTACTTCAAGTCTTCAAAATTTTTTATTGTTCACAGCGGAAGTACAGTGAAATTAGTAATGTACAAATAACAAGTATATTACAGGTAGGTTATCAATAATAATAACAGCAATAAATATAAAAAAATATATCAAACAATATGTACAAATATTTGATAAAAGTGAGCAACATTATTTACAGGAACAATTGTGCAACAGTATTTGCAATAGGATCAGGATATGTAAATATGTGGATACACTGTGTTTGTGTCTATTTGTGTTTGAATGAAATTGGCAGAATGTGTATGTGATAGTTTTCATTATGACTCACTCTGTGTCCTTTGTCTCCGGGCAAACCAGGAAGGCCATCAAAACCACGGTCACCCTGGGAGAGACACATAGACAGGTATTATTGCAGCATTGTAATCACACTCCTGTGACGCCTACCGGATCACACATTCATTATTCCACACATAACATATTCATCGTGGAATCACAGTCCTTGTCTGTATGAATTGGCACTTTAATGACATTGTTATTAAAAGTATTAACCATTAAGTGGGATCCATTCCTGGACATTTAAAATCCCATCCATGTGAAAAATTCAGCCACAAACAAAGTGTGAAACTGATCATTTGTTTATTTTTTGATGATTTCCATAAAGAAATGATAGCAGAGTGAAGTTACCTTAGATCCAGAGTCTCCTGGCATTCCCCTCGAACCATCAGCTCCAGCACGGCCCTGTTAGGAGGAACATGTTATTAAAGTGCTACTCTATATGAGACATAGTTGTACCACTGCAGGCAATGCTTTGCTAAGAGAGAGAGAGAGAGATTTTGAATGGGACTATAGGAGATCTCCAGGTATGGACATCAATAAAGTTTTTAAGAGAGTTGGGAAATCTTTTTCTGTGGTACTTTCTTCTTGTCATTGGTTGAAATATCTTTAGAATTTATTACAAACAGTTCTTAATCTTGGAGTAGCACCGGGGCCTTTTAGAAAAACAACATTAATGTCAAGTTAATGAAAATACGATCCCAAGACGAGCAGGACACGTTTTATACTCACTCTTCTTCCTGATTTTCCTTGAGGTCCCATCATACCCTGGGGTCCCCTGGGTCCCTGAAAAATTAATTAGGTGTCTGTGATACATTTTATTCATAGATCTGAGCTATGTTCAATAGTAACGTAAACAATACTGTATGGTAAAAGGAAGGGTTAATTACACCATTTGACATACAAATTATTTGAATAAATGAATTGTTTGATTTAGAGGTTCGAGTTCAGGTTGTACCAAGTACGTTTTATTTATCTATTTATTTTACCTGTGGACCGGGGTCTCCACCCTCTCCTTTATGACCATTACTTCCTGGATTTCCCTGAAACACACACAATAATCATCACTATCATCAAATGTATTTGATATTCCACAACGATGGGAAAAAGATACAGGAAAGCTGTTTTTGAAAAGTACTTAGACTGATACAAGACTGATATTGACTTGTATAAGTCTATAATTTTATTGTATTGTGTTGACTCAGCTAGATTGTGAAATTGATAGTTAACAATGCCAACAATAAACTCTTGAATTGAACAAGTAAGGATCCAAAGGACAAAGTAAACATACCAAGGGTCCGGTGCGTCCAGTGAATCCCATTGGTCCAGAAGGTCCTTTCAGGGACAACTACAGACAACAACATCTCAAAGTCAATGATGATGGAGATGAGAGCTTGTAATGTTGATTTATGTAGAAAAAGAAAGCATTAAAAATCTCCCAGAATGAGATCAGCTAAACGTCTAATATTGAAAAGTAAACAAGACGCTATGAATTCAAACATTTGCTGTCATTTGGTATTTCTCTACCGAGTTTGTGTAATGTGCAGTCAGCTTCTGTTGTGTTATGTAACACAATTCATGTTGTCTTATTGTACTCACTTCAGTAAGGTAAGCATCTTTTTCTTTAGCATAAATAGCAAAGACAGGCTAGTGACTTTCAACTCATATATCTATGAGCATTATTATACAGCTTAGTCATTAGAAGTTGTTGACAATCAAGGGAAACAGAAAAGCCTGAAGACCCCACAGTGGAGATGTGAAGTAAACATGATGACTCACCCTGGCCTGAGACAAGATAGCCGCTGCCTGGGCTTCTTGTGCAGAAACGGATGGACCCTTATCTCCTCCACTCTGACCAAAACGGAACTGCAGAATGAAAAAGAGAAAGGCATTTAGACTGTGTGAGACACTGTGTCTAACGAATGGTAAGAGGCAACTCCTGGATAAATTTAGTATTATTTGTTCACCAAAAATGCAACAAACAAGGCAGGTTTATAGACTGTAGCTGTGATAAGCACACAGACACACACACAGACACAGACACAGACACAGACACGCACACGCACACGCACACGCACACGCACACGCACACGCACACAGACACACACACAGACACAGACACAGACACAGACACACACACACACACACACACACACACACACACACACACACACACACACACACACACACACACACACACACACACACACACACACAAACTACGATGGCAGCAGCTACCACACTAACCATCGGGAGCTATTTGGGGTT
Organism: Hyperoplus lanceolatus; assembly: GCA_026929865.2. Taxonomy (NCBI): domain Eukaryota; kingdom Metazoa; phylum Chordata; class Actinopteri; order Uranoscopiformes; family Ammodytidae; genus Hyperoplus; species Hyperoplus lanceolatus. The sequence continues at coordinate 5,531,642 of CM049413.1, read as the reverse complement.
TAGTGTCTTGCCCAGGGACAATTGGACATGTGGCAGTAGGCGGGATTGAACCACCAACCTTGCGATTAGTTGACAACTACTACCTGCTTAGCCACAGACGCCAAAAATATTGTACCAATGATAAATCTTGCATCCACAAACAACCCATAATAGTACAAACCAACATTACACACTTTAATGGCCACTCAGACAGTTTTGACATTTGTAATCAAGGATCAAAAGTTGAGGGTGACTCACAGGCAGCATGACAGAGGTACCGGGAGGTCCGGGGATTCCGTCAGCTCCATTCAGACCGGCCTTACCAGGAAGACCCTGCAGGACGGAGACAGGGATGGGTGAGCTGACAGGTGGAAGGATAGGGTGGAAGACAAAATAGGCTTCTCTAGCAAAGAACACTTTTATTGGCTAATAACATCAGCATGTGCCCAGATTTCAGCACTCATGTCTCTGCAAACACTCACCCTCTCGCCAGGGTCACCGACAGAGCCAGGAGGTCCAGAAGATCCGGGGGGGCCGGTAGGACCCTGAAAGAGGTGGGGGAGAAGCTTGAGTATTCAGATTCAGAATACTTAATCCCAAAGGGGGAATTCATTTTTACAGTCTATCCCATCGATGTACATTTAAAATAAATAAAGTAAATAATACATAAGCTACACTTACAACAGCAATCAAACCTAAACATCAGCATTAATATCAACAACATAAAAATGCCAAAAACAACAAGTGCACAGATCAGTGGGTTGCGTTTAGTAGCCTGATAGCTAAAGTAATTAATTAATTTTGGTAACAATTTGTTTTCCGTGCAGGCATACTTATAATAGCACCGGCCTGACGGCATAACTAAGAATTCTCTAGAAAGTGCATGATCGGGTCGAGCAACAATTCTTTCTGGTGGTCATTTTCTATGTCAGTCAGGTACAGTTTTATTACAATGTTGTCCTTAAGAAAACAGGGAAACAACCATTATTTACTTACAGCTGTTCCCTCAGGTCCTGGAGGTCCCTCAATCAGCATACCCTGGAAAATATACAATAAAGTTCTAAACATTGTGCAGGGGGACAAAAAACTTGACAAATGGAACATTCAAGTGTGTACTAAAGTCCAGTTATTCCATTAATCAGACCCCTCTGACTAAGTGTGTTACATTTAGTTTGTTTGTGATTAAGTATTAACCAACACAGTTCCCTAATTAAAAACACATTTGTATCCTGCTAGAAGGGAGTCCATTTTCAATCGCTGCATTTAAGTTAACACTTATTAACACTTAGTTAGTTAGCGTCGGACAGTTCTCGCCTCCACGGTGTCCATTAACCCCTGATACCTGGACACCTCGTCGGGCATTAACCCTTACTTAAAGCATTATGGCAGTTAATTATGCCCAAAAGAAAAAAATCCGTTTAGATGACAGTGGGAACATCTTAGCCTTTGGTCTACGAGGACAAGTAGCTTAGCTTTGTCATTTATTCTTGGGACAAGCTTTATAAGCCATCGGAGATTTGACAAGTTTCCCATTCAACATTGGTCCTATGCATTGGTCCCAGACATTTATAGTGTAACTCACAGGCTCCAAAACAGCAGGATCTCCTTTCTCTCCTTTTTGGCCTCTGACGGCAGCCTGAGGAAAACACACATGTAGCCAACAACACAGCCTAGTCAGTATAGAAATACTCACACACTCACTCACACATACAAACTAAATAAAAAAATAAAAAAACACTCTGCATTTGACAATAGTGTCATGCATTTCAATATCAGGTAGATGTACACTTACATTAAGAACCCCAATTTAGAATGATAAAAAGGAAACCTGTTTTCTTTGTGACAAAGGCATAAGCTTCCATTCAAATACAGATGATTCAAAAATCAAAACTGTTTTGTTTGCAGATACATTTGCAGATACAGAGAATCATCTGGGCTTATTAGCAGTTCTACATTAAGCCAAACACTGAGATAAATGGCATTTAATGCAAAGATGCAGCAACTAGTTTTTGCTGCATTTCCAAATGCCATTTTATGCAGTGTATGTTCACGTTAACACTAATGTTTACTAGGATCCCCAATAGCTTCTATCATGGTAAATGCTATTCCTCCAGGGTCCTGAGACTATACACAGTATAGATTAAAATCCATTTCAACCACTGATTTGTGGACTATGTCCTTAGAGTATTTGAAATGCATTCAAATACATGTTTCTCTGTGACTGATTGAGCTTGCCTGGCATAACATGTAAGCTATGAAGAGACCTTACTTGCATGGTGGCCATTTTTTAATTTACTTACATCATACTTTGGGTAGGAAACTACAACAAGTGTTAACAACCAATATACTGTATATACAATGAATACAAGGGTAAACTGAACGAAAGGTCCAAGTCTAAATATCTAACTAAAGGGTCAAAGTTGGAGCTGGTCCGAACTGATTCATAACTTTTAGGTCTATATAAAGTTCAAATGAACCACCATAGATAAGAAGGTCAAAGGACCCAGAGTGGTAAACACTCAATAAATAATTGTTTCACCTTAAAGGCCTTTCAGAAACGGCAAACTCAAACAAGTCATTTGAGAGGACATTCAATACAATTTGGCAAAGACTATGAGAGTTGGTTGAAACAGATTTTATTAATTTTTTTGCCACTGAAGCAAAACAACTTACGCCTCCCTCATCTGTCACAGCGGACAGGGCAGGGCCCATGTTGGCATTGCCGTCTCCAGTCTCAAGCATGGGCTCATTGTAGTCCCTGTAGGAATAGTCGTATTCCTTAAGGCCCAAGTCCCCAGGCACATACTCCTCAGTGAAGGTCTCCTCGCCCACACCGCCTGCCTTGGCGGCATCTACCTCCTCTCCCACCAACGCTGTCTCTTCCTGGGGCTGGTTTGGGTTTTATTAAAGCCGCAATGGGATAGATAGATAGATAGAGGGGCACCAGAGGAAGAACCAAGCAAAGGAGAAATAAAGATGCAAGAGAAAGAAGGAATAGTGACAGGAGAGAGGTACGTATGTTGGGGAAGTGTTAGGAAAGGAAAGGAAAAATATAGAATGAAACCAGAGGGGGAGCGGAAGAGGGGGGCATATATAGAAAATAAGTGAGTCTTACCTTTTGCAAATAAACAGTGACATAGGGACAGACAACAGAAAGACATCTGGCAGACTGTATTAGTCTTTCCTGCTGTAACTTTAGTCTGATATTCTCAGGTGAATTATGGATTAACAGGTTTATACTGCGACCTTAATTCTTCTGTTAATCAGTAATAATATGTTTCCTCCAAAGTATATCCCCATCAGTTTGTGTGTGGTGATTACATTATTTCTCAAAATCTGCCTGAACTATATTTCACTGCTAACGTTTGGTTTAAAAATAGATGAAGTGACAAAATACACCTTTTATGCCTAGGTCATGCTTGCTATTCCTCTGAACACACAGAACTGATATGAAATACTTTGTGAAAACAAGCTCCTGCTTTATGCTATGCTCTGCAAAGCATTATCTATGTTATTTGCTTATTTACTTACCATGAGTTTTTAACAAATACGATCCAGTGGAATTATACTCTTTTATTTCTAAAATCTAATATGAAATAATAAAAATGTGAATCTGCTTCAATGTGCATATTTGTCCCTAAAGATAGCATGACACACAACTGACACATTTCCCGCCCAAACATAACATTGACATACTTAGAAACAAAACTGGATAACAAAACAAAGTCATCAAAGTCAGCTAATATACTGTAGATTAAATGTTAATGACAACAATATTGATTATTGCCAAAATTAGTGAACTATGAGAAACAGATCAGAAATGCAAGAAACTCGTTCTCAGATTTTGATAGTTTAGGGCTGTAAAATTAGCCACAGTAACGTCTGTATTCTTCAGTTCGGTTAGGTTTTACTCTCAAACAAGAATGCATTATATTCATCTCCCCTTGTTGCTGTGGTGAAAACTGCATATCAAATATTCTCATGCGTATCCCTTTTTCACAAGATTTTTTGCTCTTATGTCAAGATCAACTTGATCAACCAAGGACCCAGAGATGAGAACAAAACAGAAATCTTGTTGTTATGGAAAAGGGGAACCACATAAAAATTTTGATGATACAAGAAGATGGATGTGGTGCATTCTCCTTTGTAAAAGCTTTTTCTCGTATGTCTTGTCACGTGGCATCGGTGCCGACAAAACATTGATGTGTGGTTAGAAATGAGTGAGGACAGAGCTAAAACTACTTGGTTAAACTACAAAGACTGGGCTCACCACCGCACAGGTATTACTCTCTTTTCTTCTTTTGGCGATAGAGGGTCTCTTGTATTCTAGGTGAGGATCTATTCTTCTTTATCAGTGTACTTATTGGTAACTTAATATATTTTACCGGGTATTTAAACAAACCTATCTGGATATTTGGCGTTTAATTGACATGTATGTTCTTTATTAGGTTTTTCTATTCTGTTGGTCTTCTTTGACTATGTTGTCTTCTTGACCTGTGTCACCAATTTGTGTGTCATTTTCTCTTTACCTGTAAATGGCTTTCGTCTTGTCCAGTGACCTCACCGTCTGGCATTGGGACCGTCTCCTCATAGTAATAATCAGTCTCTGTAGGGGTGTGGCCAGCCTCGGAATATTCAGTGTCTACATCCTGATTGGTGAAGTTGACAGGAGTTGGGGAGCAGTGGGGAGGTAAGCAGATTTGATTGGAAGAGCGAGGTTAGTTCAAAGTCTGCTTGTAGGAGATGATGAGTTAAAAGGATAAAATGGAACCCATCATTAAATTGTGGTTGCCAGAGAGGAATATGTGTTTACAGGCAACTCACATTTTTAAAGTTGTGAGGATCCATTTTAGAAAAGAAATTTCAGGAAGTTTCAGAATCTCAATAACTATAAATGTTGCCATAAGCAAGATTTAGGGAGACATTGAGACTGTATTGCTGAGATTTCTTTTAATTGTTGAACAACTTTTGCTTTAATAAAGCACACAAAGCCAAGATTCATGAAAGGGTGAAGTCTGCTCTTGCTGGAAGTAGGATTGAGAGCCTCTATCCATCCCTTGAAATGAAAACATCATACTTTGATGTTTTGGGATGTCTAGTTCCACCCAGGACCAGAAAACAGAGAGACACACCCAATCAACAGCCTCACAGAACAAAACAGCTGTTACTTAAATGCAACAGTCAATGCAAGCTATGAATTTCCCAGGACCCATTGATGTAACATGAACCCCACAATGTATCTCTACCTTGAAGCATGTCAGCATCGTAGTAGACTACACATTGAATAACATTAAAGCACACTTAAAGCTTGCTTTTGAGATTCTGTGAGGCTGCTTTATTCATATTGAATACAAAATATGTCCAGACACAAAGAGACAGGTATTAGAGAGAAAACACAGGTACTTCTTAAAACAAAAAGAGAGAATGACAGTGTCAGGGGAGTTGTGTTGTGTTGTTTGTGTATAGAATGGGATAGTATTTGTGTTTTCTTAGGTTTAGTGTTTGTGCATAGAAATCCATGCTCATTCATTTGACCGATACGTTAATGGATTCCCCCCGAAAAGAAAGGAACTGAATGTATTCAGGTTTTGAGATCCCATTTCAGCAGCTTGAAGGTAGGAGTACAAAATGAAGTAAAGAACAACCAAACTGTACAAATAGCCATGCTTCAGTGTGCCCTGCTGCTTTATATCATATGGAGAAGTTTGGGTGATCATGAAGATCATATGATATATAAAGAGAGGGGAAGACGCCCAGCTTGGTATGAACCAACTACCATTGTAACCCCCAGATTGTCCACCATCAAGGATTTACCTCAATATTTACACTGACAGTCATCAACAGAAAGAAACATTGTCGCAAACCCTGGATGGTGGAAAGACCTGGCAACCAGATGGGTTAGATGGGACATACAACTCTGGACATTCCAACCCAAACATGGGCCCTCTTGTTGTACCTGTTGATAACCGTTGGTAGCTTTCTTCGCTGGGACTCCAGTTCCGCTCAGCATAGTTTTGCCAAAGGGTGGGAAAGGTTTGTGCAGGGATTTGACATTACTGTCCAGCACCCTGGACTTCGTTGGTCTGGGTGGAGTGGGCCGGATAGGGGCAGACGTTGGTGCTACTTTCTTCTGGACGGAAACCTTTTCGACCACATTCTTCAATACTGAGCTCACAGTTGATTTGGCCAGAGGGACTTTGGTGACCACAGTTTTAACTTTGACCTCTGTCTTAACTTGAGTCTTTGCTGCGGGAGCTTTGGTGGTCACAACCTTTGCCATTTTTGTGGGTTCTGGTTTTGATAGTTTTGTGGGTTTAGGTGCCTTGGTAGCTTCTACCTTTGCAGCTGATTTGGCTGCACTGATGACAGTCTTTTCTATCTTCTCTACTTTGACAATTTTCTCAGTCTTTGTTTTTGTAGTGGTTTCAGTTTTTGCTTGGTTGGCAGCACCATTACTAACAGCTTTCTTTTCTACCACAGTAGTAACTTTGCCATTAGCCTTAGCATCACCATTGCCTTTATTCTCAACTTTGGCGTTAACTTTTACTTTAACCTCCTTAACTTCGATGGTAGTTTTGCCATTGGCTTTCTTTTCCGCTGTAGCTTTGCCGTTTCCATTAGTCTTCGATACAACAGTGGCTTTTCCATTTACTTTCGTCTCTGCGGAGGATTTTCCATTCCCGTTGACTTTCTTCTCAGCAACAGCCTTGCCATTCCCGTTCACTTTGGCCTGAACTGGCGGCTTGGCATCAGCTGGAGCTTTGCCGTTGCCATTTGCTTTCGCCACAACTGCTTTTCCATTGCCATTGCCGTTAGCTTTAGCGGCACCATTTGCTTTCTTCTCAGCAGCTGGTTTAGCATTGCCATTCTTAACTGGGGCAGCTGTGGGCTTTGATTTAGCCGCTGCTGTTGGTTTGATCTTAGACAAGAGGATCTCTACTGCAGTGGGCTTTGCTTTGGATGGCTTGGCCACTGTGGAAGCCTTGGGAGCTTTGGTTGGCATTGCCGTCTTGACTACCAGTTTAGATGGTCCAGTCTTGGAAGGCTTTGCTGGAGTTAGTTTGGCTTTGACAATGGTGGGTTTGGTGGGGACTGCTTTAGCAGCGGGTGCTTTCTTCTAATATCCCCAATTATTGTTTGGTTGAGATGTTGTTTAGTTTGTAAAAGTGAATATCGACAAAGACAGAAGAAGAGAGAGAGAGTGGAGGAAGACAATGATACATAGAAGGGTTGGGAGTGGGGGATGAAAAGCACAAACAGGGGATGGACAGAAGGAGAGAGAAAGACAATAGTGGATGTTTTGAGAAACAATGACATAAAGATGGCCAAGGCTTGGATGATTTACTGAGACTGTACAGGCATTACTGGATACAGCAGAGGATTAATACACATTTAAACAAGTAAGCAAAAATAAGTGTAACAGTACTAAGACAAATTCAAATCCAAATTTTAAGATAGTTCATGTTATTTCCATATTTGTTTTGCTGATTTCTCCAGTAATGCCATTCCCAATATTATATTACAAAGCAGCATCTTTGTGCTAATATTAACTGGTAGCCTGTGGTTTGGCAGAGGCACTGAGGGTGGGACTGGTCAGGTAAAGCTGATGCTGAACACATACACCTAGGACCCCCCACACACACACACACACACACACACACACACACACTCAAACACGCACACACACACACACAGTTTATAATGCACTGAGCAGTACAACTTTAAGACAAATAGGTTGCTGCTGTTTAGCCATGCAAAAGAAGCAGCACGGAAGCAAGTCCAGCATGCACATTAGTCACATAAAATCACAAAATGAAAACAGTACATCATTAATTATTTCTCATGCTGCTATATTACAATTGCATGCACATTACAATTGTAAACAAACTGATGAAATGTTGACCCAATTTACATAGTGTGAAAAACAGCCCATCGTCATGAAGACAAACTCCTCAAATGCAATACAGAGCACAATCAAACTTAAAGGAATAAAAAGGTGGCATAACATCATCTATGCCATACAAAGCTCAAATGTACAACCATGAATGCTTTGACAAAAACATGTGCATTGATATCCCATGTTGACTAGACAATTGGAATGAAAGTGATGATGCAGAAGTTCAGTAGGTGCATGCGTTGACATCCTCCAAGACAATTAAGAAATCATGCAAGTAAACAAGACAATACAGACACATGCCCTGATCAAATAGTATTGCAAGTCTTTGTTTTTTGTGTGTGATCAACTGTGAGACTGTGGTTTGCAATTTAACACCTGTTCATCTTGTACACAATGTGAATTAAAACAAAATTAATTTACAAAGACTATTTGACCAAGATCAGTTTAAGAAAAGGCTACTCTGGCACATAGTGACTGTGTGTGTTTCCATATATCAACCTGTACTTGCACATGCTCAAAGACAAAACACCCAATAAACCTGTTATTCATTGGTTTGATGTGTTATAGTAATGTCAGCAGATCCACACATTTAAATCAGAGACGATATCAGGTAACCTAAAAGTCATGACTTGCACTCCTTAAATTCTTAAAAAGCTTTCAATCTATTTAGGAGAAGTTTTTTGTGGTTGGGTTTGACAGGAACCGGATCTGAGATTGTGTATAAGAAAAAGTAGTGAAGATTTGAGAATTGAGTGCAGAAGAATGTGAGAACAAGTGTGCTCTTGTGTGTAACAACACAGCTGCACCTAAACCACCCCAGTGCCCCCGCTTGGCCACATCTGAACACACATACACATGACAACATGTAAATGACATGAGGACAAAAAAATCATAGGTAAAGGTAATCCTGTGTGACGGAGATGGTGGAAACGAGGGGAACGTGTGAGGGGTCAATGTGGATTAAAGAAATGGTGATGTGAGTCAAACAAAGGAGGTATGGAGTGATGAGGGATGAGAGAGGCATATAGTGACAAAGTAGATTTTCAAACAAATATTTTAGGGATTGTAAATTGAGTTGACACTAAAATATTTAGAGAGCTAAACCTACTGTATATTATGATGTATGCTTTGTTAATGCTTTAATACCTCTCTCTATCATTCTCCTTTCCTTCCACAAACCCCGCTTGTGTTTTCCGTCTCTCTTGCTCCCTCTTTACCTGTTGATTGGGGGCCCCAGGTTGGGGAGAGGGGGAGGCAGAGGAGGAGGGTACGCCTGTTGTTTCCTCATAATAATAGGGGTATTCATGGTCATCCTGCTCCTCATCAAAGTACTGAGAAAGATGGGGGGATGGATAGATTGAAAGCAAGAACAATGGAAGGAGAGGAATGCATAAAGAGGGGGAGAGTGGATTTCCAAGGGGAGGGGAATTAAGAGTATAGCAGAGGACACAGATGGATGAATAAAGGTCAGGAAAAAAGGGTTGAAAGAGAGGCAGAAGCAAGAGGAGAAAAAAAACATGATGATAGCCAGCGATAGACAGCAAATTTATTTTTCCCATTCACCAGAAGGAGTCTGTGCTGTCGGTTAACAGGTGTTGATATTAAAAATGTGCACACACAGACAACCTTGATGAATGAGAAAAAAAAAGCAAAAATAAAAGCAACAGGTGAAGCCAATGAATACAACCGCATTGATTTATATTCATTCAGAAAGCAGTCATTTCAACAGCATCAACATGACAGGGTTTGGGTCGCACTGTGTTGGAGATCTGTCCAGTGACTGATACGATTTGTATTGACTGATCTGGCATGCAGGCTTGTCAAACAAAGATGATGTACTTTGGATGGATGAATGCGGATGAAAATCACTTGCTACATTAGCACGGTGATATAGCTGGTGTCAGGGAACTGTCAGCTCCCAAATATCAGTGTGTTTTAGAGAGAAAAAAATAATGAGGGAGAGCTTGCAAAGCTTATAGTGTATGTATGTAATGTACACAACCAGTCTCAGTAAGCAAAGAGGCTCCACCTTTAGCCATCTTCATGCCAAATCTCTCTAAGTCTCAATTTAACCAGAGAACCAATCAGAATTTAACTTCATTCACATGTTTAATGTATTGAACAGGTTCTCTTTCTTTCAATCCATGGGTTAAAAATGGGGAAAAGCATTGTCTTATATCATCCTCTTTCTGTGTGTCATTCTTGTATAGCAACTAATCCACAAAAAGCTTATGTTCTCCAACTCAAAATATATGGAAATGTGCCCATTTTTAGAGGTGCAGTTATGGAAAGATATGATATGACAATGCCTTTGCTTTTCTTTAGTTACCCCAGGCCCAGGAGGTGAGGAGGAAAGTGGATGGACACAAACTGTTGCTGATGACAGGGATGCGCGAGGAAGACAGAAAGGGAGAGCAGCACTTTGATGACATAATCAGGCTACTCAAACTCAACCTGAGGACTTTGCTTTCCTTTTCAGGAGGACTTGGAGCATGTAAACGAGACTTTAAATCGGCCCATTAAATCATGTTGCAAAGCTTTTTTAACATAAATCATGATTTTACACACTGAATGTTTTTAGTCTTTGAAAATTGGTTGATTTTATAACCTCTTGGGGGAGGTACTAAATGACCTTTTGACCCTGAAAGATGCCAGCGCTAACTACAGGATTCACCTGATAATTATTGAGAAAAGGACAGCCATTTTACTTTTTATCACTCTGGTTACCTTATCCTGAACTCTTTCATGCATTTCATTATATTTTCCTTTCAATAGGAAAACAACAAAACACTTTTATCTCCAAGAAAAACATATTTTCAAAAGTGCCAAAGGAAAGGAAAACCAAGTCCACAGATTCTGTTTGGGCCTGCTTAGTAGGAGCTACAGATGAGCCTGCATTTAAATGAGTTGTGTTATCATAATACTGAATCTGAGAATATCCACTCTGTAATGGATGCTACTCAGTTGTCTTGTAAGTGCTATGGGATTTGTGTTTGGCCGTGTGTAAACTTTTTGTGAACAACCTAAACCTCATCCCATGGTCAACCTCTATAAGAGGTGAAATAGTGCTGGTTGCTGTACCGGGCACAAAGGTTGGCAAGATAACTATTGTCTAAAATGATTAATTGTTTGAATAGCTGACAAATTAATATTTCAGCGTATATACTCATGTTAAGGTGGTTTTACTCACGTATGTGTTGGGGTCCTGAGACTGGGTCTTGGGCAGTGGGGAGTCACAGTCAGGGCTGTAATGTTCACAGAAGTCGTAGGCAGCCTGGGAGTTGGAGGCGATCAGCAGTTGCTGGATGTCTCCCTATTGAAAAGAAACAGATCAAGTAAAACTTGTACATCATCTTTTATTGGGCTCAAAGTAAATCCCACCCAAAAAGGAAAAATGTATGTGTTTTAATATAAATGAATGCAATCTTTTATATACGTTGTCATTGTGCTAAATTACCCAACAATTTAACCTCATTAAGAACCATTCCAAAGCACCAACAAATATAATATGTACCTGTTCAAACTTTTTAGGTGCATACTGCTACAGCAGAGCGTAGGCCTACTCACAGTCACTTACCCAGTAATCAGCCACATATCCAATAAGTGCCTATTATGTCCCTTACCTGGAAAACCTCCTCATCAAGCAGACGGGCTCCGAACACAGTGATGCCGTTGGTGTCGATCTCAGCGTGGTTGCCGCGGGCCAGAGGACGCGTCATCTTCTTCTTGCAGTCCAGCAGCAGAGTCACGTTCTTCTTTGACACAGAGATAGCGATGCGATGCCACCTAGAGGCAAGGAAGAGGAATCGAAGGCGAATAAATGTGTAATGTGACTACAGGCCTGATTAAAAAGGATTTTAACCAACCCAGGGATCATATACATTCCAACCTCAAATTACATAGACAGACACACACACAAACACACGCAAACAGATGCACGCACGCACAAAGACACACAGACACAGACACAGACACAGACACACACACACACACACATGTCATTTCAACCAGTCACAAACTGGTTGTTGCTGGTTACTGACTTGCCATCAGCCAGGTTGACGCCTTTGAACAGTGGGTAGTCCTCGGGGGCGGGCTTGCCGTTCTGGTCCTCGTACAAGAACACAGGGGAGCGTCCCATTTCAATGCCCAGCTGCTGGATGCCCTGCTCACTGTAGATAGAGAGGAGGAAGGCCTGGAGACCCGCCTGGGCCTTCACCAGAGCCATGATGGAGAAGTTCTCTGGGAATCGACCTGTTGAGGAGGGAAGAGACAATGAAATAAAGAGAAGGTTTATTTCGCTAATGTGTCATTGCTAGACTGACATGTGGGTATTTTATGAGAACAGAACATGAGGAGAAGTTGAGGAGAAGTAGTTGCAGGGAAAAGAGCCAAAAACAAACAAAGACAAAAAAAAAAAACAGTGTACAGTAAATTCACAGAAGGATAAAACTGTGTAGACTGACATGTACCTTGCACCTGTTAACTGGTTTACCTGGAAAACAAGGCCGACAGAGGGAGGTAAACTTGAAGAAAGGAAAGAAATAGCTAAATTGATGTTTCAAGCAGGACAGATGAAGGAGTGGTGGGGAAGTAGTGCAAGAGGAGAGATGGAGAAAAACATGTAAAAATGGCCCTGATCTTTATTTAATTTTTTTTATATAAGGATAATTTGATTACCGAATTTAAGAATACAATCCTATATGAAGATGGCACAGATGATGAGGATAATAACAGGCATGCAGAGCTGGAGAAGGAAGGCTCCATCTTAGAAAATGAGTTTAAAATCAGCTTTGACTTTTGAGGATTTCTTCACAACCACATAAGTGCTACTTTCCCTTCTCTCTCCTCACTCCAGGGTGTCAGACAGTATAGTAAAGTTAATTTGTTTTGGCTCTCCCACAAAGTTAAACTAAGCTCCTGCACTGCAACACGTAATTATTCTTTATATATATGAGCAATCTAGCAAAGAGCTGAATAGCATTACTCAACTCCACAAAGCTCAATTTTAAATACATCCAAACATATATAGCAACCTGTTATTCTAATTATAGGTGTCTGCACTGTGGAATTTATTGTAAATATGCTAAATATTATACCCACTCTAAAGTGTAGGCTTACTGTGATACTGTAACGTATAATGATATAGGAATGCTAACTTCATTCTGGAGAAAAAAAGAAAATTCCCTTAAACGCTATATCAGAAGTCAGAATCAGAAATCATTGAGTAATACTGCACGTATAAGCTAAATATAACTATGGTATATATACAAATAAACAAAAAAGGTACCAGCTATTCAATGAGTTTCAAATCACGTGTATTATGGCATTCGTTTACTCATTATGAGGAGTACCACTCAGCCTCCAAATCGATGCCTGCTGTAGATTTGAGTTTCCTGAAGAAATAATCTTGATAATGACAGGTGCATCTCTTTTACACGTGTCTCTTAAAGCCCTTCAACAGGTACATCTCTACGTAAAACAAACATTAGACTTTTTAGTTTCCATAACAGTGTTCAAATAGCCTTATTACAAGTTACAGAGCAGTCTCTCCTATACAAGTTGCCCAGTCCAGTCCAGTCGATGCCTACCTGAGAATAGCTGCTTGGTGGGGGCAGAGATCTGAGCCTTCTTGGTGATGCGGTAGGCATGGTCGGGGGTGCTGGAGCGGCGGGAAGTGCAGAAGCCGGGGACTTTCTTCACGCCTTCAGGGAGAGAGGGAACCTGCAGAGCCCGCAGCACATCCACTGGGTCTGAGGAAGGAAGAGAGGAGAAGTCAGGACATTGTTTGACAAACTACTCAATAGAATAGTTGCCCACTGGGACACAACAGCTTAATTCTGTGAGCAAGTGAAATGTCCCAAGAAATCTTGTAACTTTACATCAGAAGAATTCCCCAACTCATCACTAATCAAGCTCGATGCTTTCACACAAAATATATGAAATGTACATGTAAGCCTTATTTCTCAGAGCACTTGAGTTCACAGTTTTCATTTGTCACTTCTTGTGGAGGTGTATATACAGAATATCTATGATGTCTACACTGATGGAAATAAAAATATTTGGTGAGTTTAGTGGAAGCTTTTTCTTCTGCCCAAGATCATACAGGCTCCATAGAAACCCCTTTTAAATCTAACTCCTATACTTCTGTTGCTAAATCCACAATAGATGACAATTTTATTTCACCGCAGAGACCTGACTTTGCCCAGAAGTTCAGAAAAGTTCATCTGGAAAGTGATCTTAAATGTTCTTGCAGCACTAATGCGATGTAGGAGCAGGTACAAGGGGATGTACATTTAGCTATAATGTTAGAAAGGAAGCTCTGTGTCGGAGCAATTGGGCCCCAGTCCAAGTCACATACATGAACCACTGCAGGTACAGTAAAGCTCAGTTTAAATCAGAGCGCAGACAGTGCCCACTATTCTGCTCACATCAAGCAACCGAAACAAGTGGCTGTTGACGTGATAGTGCTGAGTCAAATGAATATTTGTTTGAGGATACACAAGCATTTCACGGTTTCACATGACATGCACTAACACACACAAAAAGTGCAGGTATACACTCACACTGCAGATATATAGCACATATCCTAATAACACATATACACACATGCACACAGCCACACACTACCGGTCTCACATCCTCTCTCCACTTTCACACGCTGAGGTCAACCAGTCGGTTTCTCGACCCTCAGTCTGCACTGTGGTTTAACTTGTTGGATTTTTCACATTGCTCAAAGGCACTGTGTCAGCCTGTGTATTTAGGTTTGAAAAGCACGGCTCTGACTTCTATAACAATGTTCGATTGCCTTTATGATCTCCCTTAATAATACAATGAATACGGAACCATGAGGCAATTTATTATAAATTCCCTACATGAGTCATAGTCGTGTCAATTGCATATCTCTTTGAAAAAAGTAACCTTTAAATACTTACTAGAGGCATATAATCTCAAATTAGACAGAGGTCTAATTACTCATACGAGTTGACTTACTACAGAACAATATTGTGGCAAATGCAGTGTTATAGTCAGGTATTACTGTTAGAAGAGCAGCACGCTATATTTTTGTCAGACAGTCAATAGTTAGGCTCATTCTCTTTATACATTTCCAGATCATGCTTATTGAGATAATAACAATGCTTACACACATTCTACCAGGGTTTCAAAAGAGAAGCACATACTTGAATTAATTCAATCTTAAACAGTTACATAATCTGGATGGAGGCCTGTGGTTTTAAAGTAAAGCACCTATAAAGTTAGAGTTTTCAAAAACACACAGTATTCACATTTTCCTGAACTCAGTTGTCCACCCTCAGTCTTGGCCAGCCGGATTGAGGTGCACCAGAGGGCTAACTTTGCTGTTAACAACCAATTAAATGTATTTACAGCCAACCCTGCTATGGAACTTCTCATAATAAACTTCTGGTGGCAGTGATGCATCACCATTGTAAAATCTACAGCTGTGATGAAAAGATAACAACCAAGCCCTGCTGTGATGCAGCCTTAGAAGTTACACTTATATATTCATTTTTAATTTAACAGCCACATTAATGAACATTAGTTTCCAGTCATTTAAAAAGGCGATATATTCATGCAGAAATTCTGTAATCGCGGACATGACAGCATGATTAAAAGTACGTAGTATCACAGCATGGCACTAACAATCGCTACAACTCCTGACCTGAGTCACAGTTGTCAATGATAAATTAAATAAAAGTTTGGGCCGTACACACAAAGCATCAAGGACATATTACTTTGTGACAAAAATATAACAACAGTTGTTCATGTGCAGCCACTTATGATGCTTTATATTGGCCTCTGATGGGAAGTTTCCCTGTGTTTGTCGTACAACCCCACTGATCCCATCGGTGGTGCTTGTGTTTAGGTGACACCCAGTGTGTCAGAGTTAACAGTTAGTCAAACAGACCCACAGATGGTTATATTTATTCAGAAAGAGCAAACAGTGCATTAAAATTCCCCCAGGTTGTCTAGACCACAATCCGTTAATGTCACAATACACCAAAGAGAGAGAGAGAGAGAGAGCGAGAGAGAGAGAGAGGGGAGAAAGGGGAAGAGGAGAAGGAGGAAGGGAAAGAAATTGAGTGAAGGCCAGAAGAATGAGAAGGGTGTAGAAGTACAAGGAATGTGTAAGGAGGGGGAGAGTGAGTTAGATTAAGTGAAATTGTAATGCTACATTGGCCATCCCAAACAGACACTTCCCTTAAAGAAAATGCTGTTTTTGGCCAAAATTAAACAGAAGTGAGAAATGAAGACACACATGAACAGTAGGATAAAGAGAGAGAGAGAGAGAGAGAGGCAGAGGGGGGAGAGAGGGTAGGAGAGAGAGAGAGAGAGAGAGCAATGGACATTGGGGGGATGCAAACAGAAATGTATTGTTCCTCTTTTAAAATGGTATCTTTCTATAAGAATTTTCACAGATGTTAGTCCATCACTCTTTATAAATAGACTAAACAAAAACAAGGTTTTATGCTATTCCAGAAGTATCCTTTTCAAACTTTCCGAGACCTTAGGGGCATTGAATTCTGGGCTCCATACATTTCAAGATTTCTGCAGAACCGGACAGGAATGCTGGGAATGAGAAAGCGGTAGAGGGAAGAAAGGAGGGAGAGAGAGGTTCAGGCAAAGGTGGAGTGTGTGTGAGTGTGTTTTGGGGGGTCAGGCAGTGACAGTAGACAGTGTGGTTCTATGATGGAGGGATAGTGGATCAGATTGCAGCCCTCAGCTCCCCCAGTCCACCCAGTACAATGTGCCGCTCTGTTCCCCGCTACCTGAACAGCTCACATCTGCAGCCGGGGCCCTTCCTGCCTCAAGGACCACAATCACGACAAAAACACACCCACAAAAATAACACACACAGGGCCACAGAGGTTCAGACTCAACCGGCCCAGGCAGGGGAAACTACACCAACACACCTCTTGACGAGTGGCAAAAATGAAACTAGACAAGGTAGGAAAACAGAAAGACAGGGGGCACACACTCTCTCTCTTTACTTTCTTTCTTCGCCCTCTTCCTGCTCCATTTGCCCTTTCTTACCCATAAGCGCTCACAGATGGTTACGGCCCTTTGATGTAAACGCAGGCCAATTACAGTGCTGTCATTAGGAGAGGAAACAGGGCTGCCTGCCACGTGAGCTCTGTTTCAAACGGTGCTGTAGGTAAAGATTACAGTAGCCTGTACGGTTATCCCTAATGACAGCTGCACTGGCTGGAATGAAAATGGCCTTTCAAGTAGCCCACTCATGATGACACTTAAAATAGAACATTAGCACAGTGCTTTAATACCATCAAAAATCTACCTGATGTTGCTGAGACTTATCGATTCTTAAACTGTCTTTACACCTTTTATTATTCCCCTGGTCTTTCCTTTCTGATGCTTCTCTCAATTTAGATGTTATGTATTTATTTATTTATCAACGCAAACAATAAAACTAAACTTTTTATCCACTAAACATAGGCATTGTGAGAGAAGTTTGCATGCATATCTAAATTTAAATCTTGAAAGTTAACTTTGAAAGTTTAAAGTAAGTATCTGCAGTGCCTAAACGTAGTGATCAGATAGGTTGAATAATGATAACATGTGTTGGTATTAGGTTATACAGTGCAATATGTTGGATCTATCTTTGTAACAGGTGCCACCGGACTGAAACAATAATATGGCTGTTATACCGGTTCACAAATCTACAACTGACCGATCAAGCAGACCACAAACTTATACAACCTGATAGAAATCATATGTTGGCAGTCAAACTGAAAAATGAAGTGAGCTGCTAAAATTGCAATATCTTTCATGAGTCTGTAATTTCTGTCGTTCCCCTCAGCTACCACTAGATGGAGCTAAAACAGATTTAATGAACTGTCTGTTGAAGGGCTAGAAGCACATGTTACACACACACACACACACACACACACACACACACACACACACACACACACACACACACACACACACACACACACACACACGCTCACTGGTGTGAGAGATAAACAATGCTAATGGCCACTTAACAAGTAACTATTAGGCAGAGTCTGTACATTGTGTCAGCTGACAGGGTGAACGACTTGACTACCAGAACACACACACTCTTCTGTCTGAACACAAAGCAGATGGACACACCGAATGGACCCTGTATTTACACAACACATCAGAATGAGAATCTGGCCATGCTCATAAAGGAATTAAGCGTGTCTGGTTCCTGATAAAGCCAACATGAAACAACCCCAAATACTTAAATAATAGAAATAAGGGACTCAAATGTGGAAAATACTATAATTATCAAATGCTATGTATATATTCCATCAAGCTAGCCATTCTCTATCCATAATAATTCGTTCAGGCTGGAGCCTAACCGGCATGGCTTGACTGAAAGAAGTCAGAGACACCATGGACAGCTCCAGCAGAAAGTTAACATTTTAATTTGTGCACAAACTTCTAAGCTGAAACCCACACACACACACACACACACACACACACACACACACACACACACACACACACACACACACACACACACACACACACACACACACACACACACACACACACACACACACACACACACACACACACACACACAGTCATCTACTCAGTGTCCTGAACCCTGGGTCATATCAGTATCACTGCAGACTGGTGTGAAGTGACAACTGTGTGATTCTCAGTGCACATCAGAGGAACCTTTATTTCCTCTCCTTGGCTTTGTGCCAGAGATGCTCTGTGTAATAATTTATGTGTGTGTGTGTGTGTGTGTGTGTGTGTGTCTGTGTACACACGTGTGCCCTTTCCTCTAATGGTACAGCTGTGCAAAATACCAGACACACACTCCAGCTGACACGCTGACCCCTCACCTCTCACCTTTACACAACCACCACATTGTTAGACACGCAGAGCAAAGGGGACAAATAAATGTACACAAGGTCTCTAAAAAAGCACCAGAAATGACAAAACCTTTATTTAAAAAACAAATGTCAGTTTTGGAAAAGCTAAAAGCTAAATTGTTCCAGTTGTTCCTCAGTCACAGTTGTGTCCCCTTCCACCCAGCTGACCACGATGGCTAGGCGTATGAGCTGCTGTAGGTTATAATTTTCTACATAGCGCCCTATAGTTACGATTTATTTATAATGCCTTGTGTACACAGACAGAAAATCCATTATGAGCACCCGTGCTGTAAAAAGAGGGTTATTAGACTTTACATTGTTTATATGTTATGAAATGAGGGGGTCAGTTTGGTTTGTTTGTGTGGTATTAATTGTCATGTAGATGTCACACTATGTTGGAACAGACCAATACAGAACGGTCCTTTGTCCTGTATGAATAACAGTAAATCATGACCTAGGTGTGAGGGCTGAAGAGGAGTTTGATCAAATGAATGACAGTGAAGTGATCCCGCCATCAACAATATTTCCCTGAATTTCCCTATTAACAACAGAGGACTCAATAAAAGGATGAAAATTAGATCGACATAAAATAATAAGGAGTTCAAGGTTAAAGAAGAAGAACAGAGGGATGTTAATATCGGTACAGAAACCAATCTGACACTCAACGACAGCAATATATCAGTGACACTACTGGAAATGAATGTGAATCTGAAGTATAATTAAGTTGAAGTCAGTCATTTCATTCCATAACAAACAAACAAATAAATAAACCCAAGCTGAAGCTGCTCACTTACTAAATACATTTTGATTAGTGATGAAACATACGTTCTTGATTAGAAGTAAAGAAGACACAACTTCTACGACAAGGGTCTTTATACTATTCACAAGATCACTTGGAGGGCTTTTTGAATTTTTGGGCTCTTTGCATTAAACACCTGCCTCAACCTCACAATCCGTGTGATTTATCCTTCGCTACAGGGCACTGCCAACATTTACTATGTTTCAGCCTTATGCAGTTTCTCCATTCCCTCTAATGTGGAGCTGCTGCCAGCATAATATAAGCCCAAGTCCACTACTGTCCCCTGTGTCTCATTATGTGGTCTGTCTGTGCCCGTCTGTGTGTGCCGCACTGAAGCTGCCAACGTGTATCGTTCTAGAGTCCCATGTGGTTTCAGGGCTGGAGGCCACAGCCTTAGTTTGGACGTGAGGGCTGGACACTGACACCGCAGGGCCTATACATGGGACCACAGGGCCCTCACCAGCAGACTGGCACATGGGACAGACAGTCAGCAAGGGCACACATTAGAAACCCCTGTGATGTGTCTGTGCTGAACGATAAGACTAAATAGGAACACTATACTGTACTAAGTTTACAAAACCTTACAGTCCAAATACTGACCATATTATAAACGATTGAAAGCCATGAGGTGTAATTCCACAAACTGGACCATTTTGACAGCAAAACGGTGCATAACAATAAAGAAACCGCCCTCTAAAAACTGGTGAGTAGAAATGCAGATGACACATCATTTGTAGATAAGATCTGAACTCTTCAATAATACTTAATTAGACTTTTGGTCTATAACGGAAAAAAAAACTTTGATTAGGAAAAGTGTAAGTTACAGCCAATGCAGTAATGTTTAATCAAATATCTCAACAACAAATATTGGTATCTCGTATCTGAATACCTATGATCTATCTCAGAGCCAGAAGTGACAAGTCAGATAAAAAGCAAAGTTTAACAGCAGTGGGTCAGCATTACATAACAATCATAATTAGTGTCTAGAGCGACACCCCTTCAGTGTGGGAATCCCCACATCAGAAATCTACCTGAACTTCCGGGGATCACTGTAGGTGTAATTTAGATGATAAAACATGTATGAGGAAATGGTGGATAAAGGGCAGGAGATCTACAAATGTTTGTGTTGTGTTTGTGTACTCTAATTACAAAACCCAATACATTTCCAGATATTTGGAGATGCTACATCAGTGTTTGAAACTATGCTGTTACATTTTTAAAAACACACAAATTGTACAATATATCTGAAGCTTCATAAGGGCATGGCTTATAGTCAGGATAACCTATAACAGTGTAACGTGGTGGTAAATACAGCTTTCCTTCTAAACCTCTATCTATTAATTATCGCTCCAGGGTTTTTCCCTGGCGTCTTTGCAATGCATGCTGGGATATAATCCAGTCTTCTTGTGAGCATAATCAGAAAGAAACATGTATGAGAAAGAATTCTATGCTACTAAATATTATTAGATAATTCGGGATTACTGCAACAGGCCACTTCAAATACTCCCAGATAAGTTAAAAAATTGCAGGGAGAGGCAAGTGCTTTCCTAGAATCAGTTACTTTTTGGCATGTTTTCTTTATTTTAAACCCTATTCCCTCTTCCCTTACTGAAGAGTAACACAATCCACTTGTCCCAGTCCAGGGAAACAACTAGCTTAAACCAACATTTAAAACTATTTTACAAATAGTTTGACTGTACTGATGTCTGGAAAAGAGATGTACATTAACATAAAAGCCCACAGCTGGTCTCCGCGCCCTCCTACACCGACTTCCTAGAAGCCAAATAACAGTGAATAGGAATAGCATCATATACAGACAGTCTGTCATTATAAAGTTGGCACACTCTCCTGCCGTCCTTGTACATCTTCTGCTGAAACAAAATGCCTGGGAGGAAAGACGGCTACCCATCCACCACACACGAACCACTAAATCATCACCTTTGAAACCAAGATAGGAGGATGATATATCTTCCACTCACTACGTTCCCTTAAGCCCCCAGTGCTAATGTGCGTGGTGTTGTCTCAGAAGGCTTTTACGAGTTCAGTTTGAGGGGAAGTCATGGTTAGGAGACAAGGTGATTTTATGTGTATCTCAGTTAAGACTTGTGAATGTTTTAATTTTTACAACCACAGGCTGGCTCTTATCTCAAATGATGTGATGTGGTGGAGGCCATTGAGAGACTGAGAGTGATGGTGAGGGTGTCTAACAAACAGTCACAGTTTCCTCTCCAAAAAGATGACTTAGCCTATAAACAGTCCTCATTAGTGGCTTTATATAACATTAGTGGAGTTATTTTTTGTAGAATCTAAAGCTTCTCGCTAAGATCTGAAAGAAAAACGGGTACACAGAGAGGTATTGTATGGAAATGAAATCCCAAATTAATGTATAATGTAAATTCAACTTCAAACTAATCTACTGTATTAAAAAAAAACAATAATTTGTAAGGCTACAACAGTCACAATGTTAGCAGTAGCAGTGTTTACATGTAAAGCTGTCCTGCTCCTTAATAATCTGTAAAAATCATTGAGAGGCTTACATGCCACTTCAAGAAAATGTGCATGTTTGCCCTTAATACACCTGACTTTTTTTGCATCAATTTTGCAGAGGAAAGGCAGTTGTGTGGTGAGTTCGAAGTCTTCCAATTCCTACTCACAAAATTATTCAATGGCTGAAAAGTCAAATTGTATATTTATACGGTGATGGGTCATAGAAGGAATATTAACTAAAACTTACTTGAACTGGACACAGTACCATGGACAACAAGGTATGTGTAAAAAGAAAGGAGGAGGATGGATGTGGATCACTAGAGCAACACAGTTTCATGAGAAAATGATGACAAAGCAAAGGAAAATCAAAGGGACAAGGTTAAAGCTGCCAAACTAAGTCACGTGACCACCACCAGCCCGAATTACCACACACTTCCATACAGTCACAGGAATGAACTGTCAAAACTCTGCTGTGCCTCCTCATATAGGAGCTCTATTCACAAGCAGAGAGCGAGAGAGAGAGCAGGGTTATGTTTAGCCAAACTGAGACAGGCTGCCCTTTGAGGAGCGATTTTCTTTGAAATGAGGTTAAGGAACATCCATGTCAAGAATATATTGCCCCTGATTTTCTCCTTCTTTGAACAAAACTGGGCTTTCATGCCCCATAGGCCTTCTGCTCTCTGGGTGATGGCTCTACCTCCTCCACCACACCTCCTTCATTCTCCCACGAGGAGAGAATAAACATGAAAGTTCTTTCAGTTCTTGGGTGGGGCGCTGTTATAGTTTACACTAAAACCTGCGCCGTACACTTAACTGCGCGCCCAGGGAAACACACAGACGAAGTGGTCCAGCGCGTCTGACCAATATGCGCACGCACGCAAGGGACCGGAAACGCGCTTACAGTGCCTACTTTGCGTCACTCTAACCCTAACACAGGTCAGAAGATCAAATTAAACTTTTCTACACGCAAACGAACACCTCCGCATGCACAGCGCCTCTATATGCATAGTTTAAGATGAGAAATCCAGCCTGTCCGAGGTGTTGCAAACAGAGACACATTCACATGGCATTGGCCCTACATTTCCACACCCTGGACTGGGAATAACATCCATAGCTTACAGACACATATACACAAACAGAACTGTACAAAGCGCACATAGACACGGAGACACTGAACGCTTTCACAACCAAAGCCTGCTACCGAGGCGCTCAACCGCATAATAACCTATTCATAAAAAGTCAAAAATGTCTCAGGCTTCCGCCTCCAAAATACACACGGGAGACGACGGGAAGGTGCAATCGCCTCTCGCAATCTGAAATTGGAAACGGGGCCAAAGAATACACTGGAGGAGGGCAATTTATGTTACAAAAGCCCCCTAGTTCTGTAGCTGTCTCCGCAAGTTGTCCAAACGAAGAATAAAGAGCCATTGATCCATCCGTCCGCTGAAACTTCTGAAGCTTTAATTTATTTATTCCAAAACGTTTGTGTAAACTACACTTGCTTTGGTGTCTATGTTCAAAGTATGTATGATGTGTCTTGGTTCGTCAAACTTCGGTTCAAATAAAACAACAACAAATATACAACAACAGCTAAAATATAGGCTAGGCATCCTCAGATCCACTGTAGGCCAATCGAACAAAAATAACAAATTCATAATTTGAAAGTAACATAAATTGAAATTGCCAAACACATCATAATCAAACATAACAATTGTATCGTGCTGCTACACTTAAACAAATATTGAATGTATCATTACTGTATCCTTTCTCATGGTGTGCAACGTGTCATTACGCATAAAACTCCTCACTCAGAGCTGATTTGAACTCAGGTGAATCAATGGATTCTCTGTGTTAAATATAACTCAGAGACAACTAGAGGTCCGTGAGGGAACTGCAGCTCATATAGATAATTCCTTTTATGAGAACTAATCTATAACTGTATTGTGAGGACTTAACAACTTGACAATAACGTAAAACCTTGAAGTATAATAAACTGCAAACCAAATGTTTAAACCATTCCTAATAATATGATCTTATCTCTTTTTTTTAAACATTATTAAAACCAATTCAAAGTATCAATCAAAGCCTGTTCTACACATGGAAGAGTAATCAAATTAATAGCCTTATAGCCATCCTACAAACTCGATGCAAAATCCCTCCTTCCTAGCCAACCAGAGGCAGTGATGGATGGACTGGTGCACAGACTGAATTGGTAAACAACCTCACACAGTGCCTGCTGGTAGCTTTTATCCACAGCCCGTTTGCTCATAGGCCAACATTCAGTTACAATATAACAAATATACTAGTATAATGTTTAATAAACCAGATGCTAAGCCGAAACACCTCGAAAGAATCAGCTCTATGCACCGTCCTACCCCATGCCCCCCTGCGGATGGGGCCAACAGAGGTGCATAAAATGAACACCATCCTGTGAAACTGAATTGGATTCTTAGAACTGAAAAAAGTGTATAGGAAGATAGTTAAAGTCAACATCTGTCAAATTGTTCAAACCTGCTTTAAAAAACACCTGGATGACACCAGTCATGTCCCCAAAAAATTAAGTTGTAAACATAATGACACGTTAAGTATGTTTTCCTGCAACAGAAAGCTTACGATGCTTTTGTAATATATTTCCCCTGTGGCCATTGATTGATAAGGAACGTGAGTAGCATCCATTATCGCACAGGGTGCGTTAAGGCTGGCGAGATTCCCGATAAAAAAGGTAAAAAAACAAAAATGAAAACGGCATTGGTGCCATTGTCCTCTTCATAGACTCGTCTACATGCTATTACATTGTATAGGTCCATTATGGAGACTGAGAATCCCTTTGCGTCATTTATTCATTTTATCCAACTACAACAGTTTCAACGCCTTTGGGAACCAGGGAGAATTAAAAAATGTTACACTTCAGGTATCAACATACAAAAAACTGATTTACACATCTGGATACTATGGGGCTATTGTAGTTGAGACAATGTTGACCACATTTCTTAGCAAAAATCGTAAAGAACATGTCAGGTGCACAAGGGTACAATAATGGATGAGGAGGACATGTATTACGCACGCTGGATGCAGGTAGACAACGAACAATGAAGACGTTAGGAGCAAAAAAAAACCCCAGCAAAGAAAGCCAAATAATCAGAGCAAGTCTCATTTGAAACGCGTAATAAACATCACAACTATTGATAAGAGAAACCGTCTTACCTGCCCGAACCAAGGTCGTTTGGCACACGGCGAGCGCCACGGTTACCAAGGCGAAGGATGAGAAGTCCATGCGCCACGGTCTCCGTTTCTTCCTGAAGGCACAACCTCCAGTATCCATAGTGTTGCAGTAGTTTGCCGGCCTGGTTGAGCTGTAAATGTAGGATATGATGGAAGTTATCCTCTCAGAGAAAGCCAGCCGACGAGAAGGACCCGACTGAACCTCCGAGGCAACAGACAAAAAGGCACGCCTCTGGAGACGTCTCTACCTCTCTCCCGGAGACTCCCCTTAATGAGTTACCTATGTCTCTCTATTTTCATGCACAAAACCTAAAAACTATAAGGTCAGGGGTAAATAAATATATTTTATTTTAACGTTTAACCCCTTAGTGCTAAAGCCCCATTGAGTCAGACTGGGTACGAGTACCCAAAGTGGAGAGAGCAGCAGAGAGAGACCTGGAATCACGCTCTCTCTCTTCTCTCTCTTTCTCTCTCTCCTTCTTTACTTACACACTTACTCCCCAAAAGAGTGAGAGCTGTGTGTGTGTGTGTGTGTGTGTGTGGAGAGAGAGTGAGAGTGAATGGTAAAGGGGGAGAGTGAGAGAGAGGGCGTGCGTAATTGCACCTTCGGCGCACGTAGATCCACGCATATGGAGTAGTGTCTGGGAGTGTGTACGGAACGTTTTTAATGATAGGCCTATACAAATATTTTACCTCACACACACAACAATGGTGTCTTTCTTTTCAACTGTGAGTGAGTGAGTGGTTTATTTTGGTCATGAACTCACGGCATCCAGTAAAAGCCTATTTCTGTCTGTCTCTGGTTCTCTCTTGAAAAAAAACACTGAGAAGAGTATTTTTCTTTACCTTTTGTAGTTCCCACTTTGCTGTCTGTGTGTCACTGGCATGAAAACCCTGGCTTTATACACCACGAAGAACCATCCAGGTACAGATAAAATCCAGCACCCCATATCGCGCTGTGCAGCCACAGAGGAGTGAGAGTTCCGCCAGCCAATCAGACGTCTGTCCGCGCGACTTACCACGCCCCTTTCACCCAATCCTCAGATCTCTTCTCTCGTCCTGATTGGTCAGTCCCACGTGGCCTTGTTTTGCAACATCTGCTCAGGTGCGCGCAGAGAGAGAGAGAGAGAGAGAGAGAGAGAGAGAGAGAGAGAGAGAGAGAGAGAGGAGTTCAAATCGGTGCCTGTATGCCTTTCATGTCCAAGTCAACCCATTTTTTCAGTAAAAAAAAACATGGTTTTCATAAAAACATTGTGTACATGGATCATACAACATAAAACTAGGGTGGCCATGTATTTCATAATTAAGGAGCCCATACAGTATGTTCTTAAACAACACTGACTCAACTGCATATATGAACAGCATACATTAGGCTTTGGATACAATGGCAGTGCATGTTAGTTGAATCAATTCCTTGGTGATGTTGGCATTTTCATAGTATTTGTAGAAAAAAAGTGGCAAAGAAATTATGCCTTAAAAGATTCTGGACTAAATTCCAATAACACCACTAACTCACAAAAGTAGTATTCATTGTAAGATTATTGTATTCAATCCCACTGGGTGTATGACTTGAATGCACTTTATGTGCTTTGTCACATTTGTTACAATATGAACATCACATTCTCTGTAGTTTTCAAGACACTGATTTATATTTGCAACAGAGAATATATCAAACCACTGGGACATAAACTCTTAAACCAATGTTAGAAGTAATCTCAAGAGACATTCCTTTCATAATTTCAAAGTCACTTTCATATCCATACCTGCCATAAACGCTCAAGAGCAGCCGTCTGCCTTGTAAATGTTTCTGCAGTCACACAGCCCATAGTTAGTCACTTTCTTTGAATGCAGACTCCAGAAAGCAGTAATTAAACTTAATTATGCCCTGATGCTCTGTACCAATCCCCCTACTTCCATGTCTGTCTGATTTTCAAAAGGGAGTCGAGGGGAATGTGTTTGCATTCTGTGGTATTGAATGATAACTCCCCTTACAATCAGTTTTTTCAATAGGCATAAAAGAGTGAAGCTTAATGGCCTACCTTTACCTTAGATTTGAAAAAAATCCTTCTATAGACAGGCAGATTAAAAACAAACAATCTCTGGGACACGTTTCGATTGACCAGCAACATTTAACATTAGTTAAATTTAAAGTTATCTGTCTCACAGTTCTACATGCGTAGGATGGGTCATAAAGTAAACTTATTTTCTACGAATTAAAATAAATGCAAGAAACATTTCCTGTTTGTAAAAGGTAGAATGTTTTTTATGATTTACTTTTGATTTATTGCTCAACAGGATACATAGCTGTTATGTGGATCAAAGCATTGTGTTCTAAACCTAAGGTGGTTTACTATGCGGTTAGATTTACGTAATTTATCATAATATGAACACTATCATTTGACAGGTTGAAAGTAAATAAAATAAATCTAAACTGTGGATGTAAAACTGAAATATAGTATTTAAACATTTTAAAATATGACTATTTAAGTAATGAATATGTTTTTAAATGTTTACAGCATAATGTTTTTAATATTGCAAGTCCTTGTTCAAAGTTGACATGTCTATCATCAAGTGTTTCACCTCAGAACATTACATATTACATTTCCTTTAAATAAATCATCATAGTTGAATCTTATCAATGTAACAATGTATTTGGTTCATTCTGAAGACACAAGTCAGACCCACAAGGAGAAAAAATCTCAACAGGACCCCAATTACACTGAAGTACGAGGTAAACAACGACAGCAGACTAAACACACACATGCTACAAGTAGACGTTAAAAACTGAACACTTGTGTCTGTGTATCAAAACTGTTGACGTTATTTGAAGAAGCAATGAGAAGGTCTGTAAACGTCTGGCAGGAACGTAACTGGAATAAACTCATTAACCCGCAACAATAAAGTGTCAAAAAAATCAGTTATTAGTTTAACTTTCAGTGGTGATTTTTAGTCTACACTTTTGTTTGAAGTTTTTTAAGAAGGAAATATTGAGGGACACATTCAACATTTATAATATGGTAATGTAAAGATGGCAAAATTGAACAATATCAGCATCATACCTAGCTTTAACAGCTTGACTATTTTAAATTGGTTTAACTAGGACTGTATATGGCATAAGCCTCAGTGTGGATACTATCCAGGTTTCTGCCAGTGCCAGAAAAATGTTCTTTTTATACATTGTGTGATTTTTAAGACGCCTGACTCCACCATATGGTTCCCCAGAATACATCTCTACTGGAGACTAAACTCCAGTCAGAGAGAAAAGGGACACGCTTAAGTATACCATGGCCATGTTTAAGCTTCAGTTCAGTGGTAATATAACGTCCATGAGTTTGCATATAAGGCTGCCAAATGGAAGTAGAACAGTGTATTGCCCTCTCATAAGAAACTACATGGGTGAGCTTTGATGTGTAGAATGAAAAGGAGCGGCCTTTGTGTGATCATTCTCTGAATCTGAAACCATCAACTAGGCTGCTGTGCTGCTGCATCCAGCAATTACCCATCAGGAATCGTACTGAACATAGAGCGAGGGCAGTTTTTAAACCTATATATTACTATATGGAAACCAAGAAGGCAATTCTAGATTTTCATGTTCTCTGATATAGAAGAAAAAACATAAAATATATCTTTGATCATATAACACAAAGTAGGAAGGGGGGGGGGGGCGCTCGTGGTGCTGGCCCAGGCCCAGCAGCAGACACGGGTTTGAATCCTGTTCTCTGCATGTCCTCCCCAGTTCAACCCCGTCTCTCTAAATCTGTCTAATAAAGCAAAAATACAAAAAAAAAAATCTTTAAAAAAATAAAAGAAAAAAAGGAGGAGAGAGGAGGTGAAGAGAACAGCAGGAAAGCTGAAAGGATCAGAAAGCAGAAAGTGGACAAACCAAATATACTGTACATATTGAGTATTTACAATACATACCCTAGAGTTATTTTGCTCATCTTGTACACACTGTAGCTCCACCGAGTTGTTATTTTCTCAGCGAGTGTTTTCGTACTAAATCCAAATGTCAGGGAAACGCTCCCTCATTGCGGCAGCTCTGGGTTTTTGTTTTGGCTGCCTGGATACAGTAGATCAAGTGTTTTTTGAGAACGGACTATTCGGTTCTAGACTCCTGAAAGGAGATGCCACAAGTTGTAAAAAGAGACACCCCAAGAGACATCTGTGGTATGTGTTTGTGCTAAAGATTTCATGTGTGTATGGCTTTTTTTTAATCACTTAAACGAAAGGATTCCCAGATTGTAATCACTACTTTTGGTGCATCCACAACATGGAAAAAGTGGTGGACAGCAAACATGTGTCTTGTCTGTGGTTTATGTATTACAGGTAGGACAACATCACTGTTCAATGATTATCATCACTACTTTATTTTCCATAAACTGTAGTTTTTTTTATGTTAAACAGACTATGTTGTATTTATTCTTTTTTAATCACATTTGTCAGGATCATTTGCTTCCATGTACAGTTCTCTGTATTGCATTTTATGCATGTATTGTGCAATATAAATAATAAGCTTTAAAAAAGATATTTCATGCTATTGCTAAAGTGGCCACAGTTTCCCCTATAAAGACCAAAGAGCAAGAGTGGTGAATCTTAATCTGTGTTTGATGCTGAAAGATTTCCATAACATTGGTAAACCACCAAGTGTCAGTTCCAGAGTGTGTCTTCCCTTCTAGTCTCATTTAATTTGGACCAGATGAGTCTGAGATTTGATTGACATATTTTTACAACAAACACCTACATTAGGACACCACTGCATAGTTTTTAGTTTAATGAATAAGTAAAATATGATGATTTGAAAATAATGCAGTTAAATGATTATTAAATGAATGTATATATAAATTAAATGCTTTTTCATGTATGTTCAGGTATATTCTTTTGCTTTGATTTGTGTGTATTTATTTGACAGGGACAATGCACAGCTCATTAGCAGTACCAGAGTTAGCTATGAGCTCAATTTCATCTGTAAATCTAACCTTTGTTCTCATCCACTCCCTTTTTCCTCTGACATCCATCCATCCATCCATCCATCCATCCATCCATCCATCCATCCATCCATCCATCCATCCATATGGGTTTGTCTCTCTTAAAGCAGGTTAGGAGCAGGTACTTTAGCAGGTGCATACAGTACTCGTTTACAGTTAGATCTGATTTTGCTTCTGTTTGCTTTGACATGCCCTTTTCTTCCTTTTTTTATTATTATTTTTTTTAACCTTTATTTATACAGGTATATCCCATTGAGTCCGAAGACTCTTTTGCAAGGGAGACCTGTTGCCATTTACACGTTACCATTCACACACACATTCTTACACCGATACCAGGCTAACTATCGACATCCACACGAGGCAAGGTGGGTGAAGTGTCTTGCCCAAGGACACAACAACTATGACACAGGTGGCAGGGCGGGGATCGAACCTCCAACCCTTTGATCATCAGCCGACCCGCTCTACAAACTGAGCCACAGTCTTCCCTGTGAGTGATGTGACTTGATGAAGCTTCAGTCTGTATCTTGATCTTTGGTGTTTGGAGAGAAATCTGGAGGAAAGAAACAAGAACACAAACACCAGGAACCATGTAATAAAAAGACTTAAAAGAATGGATTCACAGACTTGTCATATTGTCTTAGCAGAAACCATTATAGAGTAGCTGTGGTTGTGTTGAGCCAAGTGTTTGATACAAGAAATGCACTGTTGTTTTTGCACTGCAGATCTACACATTAAAAAAGTCAGACGCTGGGACCGTGGTGGAGGGAGAAACAGTCTTTGTATCTGTTATTTTAAACACGATCTCAGCAGGGAGTGGTGAATTGTTTAATTTAAGAATTGAAGACATTTTTATCAGCAACAAATAGTGCTTGGTGGGGTAAAATAGGTAAAATATAGTTAACTGTATATGAAGTATGTCTAAGACAGCCTTACGTGGAGGGACATCCAAATGGCAACAAAAGTACAATCTTTAGAATATATAAAAAATGTAACTTTTGATTAGTCACTTCCAGTGAAAAAACGTTTACACTGCCATTGAGTCACCAGACTGAACTGTTTGGTTTAATATGGTGAGTCTATGGTAACTCATTATTATTTTCCCTTAACAGTGTGTAAGATGGAAGAATTTGGATTTAAAATCTCTCATAGTGCAGTTTTAGCATCCCATGTGGTGCCTACACCCTTAACCAAATGTAATATAAAGCCACCAAGCCTTAGCAACTGTATACTCCACACAATCTGCTGAGCATCCTGAGGAACCACAAATTCCAATGAAGAAGAATTGCATGTATGCCCCCACCACCAGCATGACTTCACTCTCCTGAAACAGAACTATGGCTCATCCCAGTGACCACTTCACTTCAGTCAAAGGCGTAAAATATCCTGTCATCAAAAGACAGGTGCTTCCACTTGTCTAGTCCATCAAACCTGTGTAACAGGTCAATGTGAACCCTTCAATTACACAATTAAGCCCCAATGTCAGCTGTTCTGGAATTAATAACGCCTTATAATTTGCTGAGCAGTAATTTAAGGGATAAAGGAACCCACAGACCACTAGGTTTCCCTAAAGGGAGGCTACATCAGTCATAGCCACCCACGTCACTGGTTCTGATGCTCCATCCAGTCAGACTAGAATCTAAACTGGTTACAATGCCAGAGGGGGACTAGTGTCCAGCTGATAGATCCTCCTGATGTGGAAACATCTGGGTCAATGCAAAGCAGGCAGACTTTGGATGAGACGGAGACAGAGGCATCTGCAGAAGGATTGCAAGAGATGGCATGAGCTCTTGGATACGGACTCAGCAAGTGCCTGTGGGTAGCAGCTCTGTGCGCTATTTCCAAAAGGAGAACCTTGTAATTACAATAAAGCGGCCATATTATATTGCTGACTTCCTTGAAAAGTCTGTATTTTGCTGGGCAGGGCCGCAAACGCACACACACCCTGCTAGCCACAACACACAGAAATAGATCAGAGCAGGGGCTCGAACTGGGAGGAAACGGGGAAAGGGAGTTGACTGATACTCTTTGCACTAACAGTGGGGTCAAAGAGTGTGAGTGTGTGTCTGTGTGTGATGAATACACACTCTGCTTGGCCTGGTGAAGCTGCTGGAGGTGTGTGGAGCCAGGTAGAAAAGGGAATTTAGACAGAGAATGGGTCAGTGATTTTGAATCTGGCCACCGAGCACACCCAGCTAACCACATACCTCGAAATAGGCAGGAGAGGAGAGGAGGGGAGAGGGAGGGAGGGAGGACGAGTGGTGACGGAGGGGCAGAGCCAGGGAGGGGGGAGGCACGGCAAAGGTGCACCTAAGTGGGTGTATATATTTTTGTGTGTGGGGTGAGTGTTCACAAGCCCTGAAGTTTGCGTGACAACTGATGTAAAACAGTGTGTGTTTGTGTGGTAGTGTGAGAGATAGAGTTTCTATATGAGTACAAGGTATATTTTGCCAAAGCGGCCTTCTCTTTTGATATTAAACAAACTGAACTAAGTTTAAAAATGCGATGTGTGTGTTCTCTTCCCTCTAATTCTCAGCATTTCTCGCGTATACGTGTTTCATTGGTAGCTTTCAACACTCAGCAATTCCTTTTTAGACGTTAGAAGGCAGCTTGCCCCTTTGACGTTAAATATAGCAGAAGGTGAACTCCAAGATTTGCTCAATTTAGCAAAATTACTCCCTGTTAGAGGGTAATTCGCCCAGATGGCACATAATGGCTGGACTAATAAAAGGCAGTCAGAAGGACTGGTGATACAGCATGAAGCAGAAAGAGGAAAAATGCTATACATCCAGAAAGTAGATTTTCTCAGCATGTATATGCAAGATTTAATATACCATATGAATGGATATGAAACAATATATACACCACACTAAGCCTCATGGAGCAGAAGCAGTAGCAGTAAAGAACCATCTCAAACCAACACTGAAATACCTGGACCTATTACAAGTGAGCCAGCAAGTTCTGGCAATCCTTTTTTTTCTCATAAATGCCAGTGAACATTGCCTAAGCCTGAAATAACCACATCTAGATCTGCATCTAAATACCAAAAACCCCAAAATGAAACACTGCCAAAGATGGAGGAGGGAGATATAGAATTCGAAAAGAAGGTTTGAGGAAACGGTTGCCTGGGAGGGGACGTTAGGGCCGTGGAAAGGTACAGGCAGGAAAAATCACAGGAATGAATAGAGAGGGGAGGAGAGGGGGAACGGGTGGGCAGAAAGCTGGTGGTGGGGGGCACACAGGCATGCAGAGGGTGAGAGGGAATGAATGAGGGCCATTGATAAAGAGGGAGAGAAAGAGAGAGAGAGCAAAGGGGCGAGGGAGGAGGGATCAAACAGTATTTACACTTCGAGAGAAAACGGAGGTGGGGAGGGAAAAGGTGGATGGATGGATGGATGGACAGAAGCATCGCTAACTGACCTACTGACTAAAACACAGGGTGGGACCTCCACGTCTTTGACACAGCAACACATTTGTTTCCTCAGTGTCACAGGTTTTTCCACAAATGAAGTCACCTCAAAGTGTCAGTGCATTACACAGTATGCTACAGTGAAGTTCACAGCAGAGGGACAGTGCAAGGGGTTACCTCAGTTTAAAGGTGGCGAGTTCCCATGAATTTAACCCATATTCTGAGGTGTCTTGAATCCCTGGGTATATTGTTCCAATTATAAATCAAATTGCATTGTCAATTTTTTCCTCTCACATAAATATATAAATATTTCAGATGACACATATGGAATTTGGAGGGAAATACAAATATTAAAACCCAGCTCAAGATAGTCCAGGTCATGAAGAGAGGTTTGGAATTTTTTTGTAAGTCTACAACATTGGCAGAATCAGCTGATGCCTGAGTTGAAGGCAACCCTTCATATTAGTCCCTCTAACCACTCCTACATTGAGATGGCAGGGGGGATGTGGAACACTCAACAGCTCAGTTCAAATTCCATGTTCCAGTCTTTGTCCAAATTTATTTTCAAATCTCTCAACAAATCCCTCACAATGTTAATTCCTGTGTTATTAACCTATTTAAATGCCAAACGGAAGGAAATTGCAACCTCAAATCCGTTTCATGGGACCTTTATACAATATTTTGATCTATGATTATGAGGCCAATTCTGAATCTTCTAACCGTGGACACTTTTGATCAACCACAAAAAAATACATTTTTAAAGACAAGAGCACTAAGTTTTCTGCCTTAATCTAAATTACTTCCAATTTCACAAATTAATTTATATACAGCCTAGCCTTTGTGATAACCATGAATGAACTTTGGCTCAAATGAATCGGAACTTGACTAGAAAACACAACTTGGTGAACACCTCTCCCATTACATGCTGTGGCTGCCTTTAAAAATAACTTGCAATTGTTTGGGGTGAACAAAAGCCTTTCATTGACGATGACAGGAGGACAGGTGTTCATTTTCAGAAAGAGAAGATTCTGACTGAAAACAAGTCTGTCTTGTGGGTTTGTTTCTCCATTGTAAGGGATGAAAGAGGAGAGGCAGCAAGTATGTGAAGTATTAAAAGTATTTGTTTGGTTGAGCAGTGAGGGGACAGAGGCCAGTGAACCCAGACTAGTCAGCTGGACCCTGTGAGGTGGAGGAAAGGGTCAGGTGGGTAATTTTGCCGTTAGAGTGACACCTTGCTTTACCTGGCTCTGCTGATCATAACAAAGAACTGTGCAGGAACCAGAGGAAAAGCCTGGAGCTTTGAGCCTTTTTTCATACCAGCTGCTGAACTGAGCTCTTCCAGGCTGAGGTGACCTGAGGTATTAGAACTGAAATCGTCTGGCTATCGTGAGGAATTGATTATATACTAACAGTATAGAGAAGGAAAAGCGTTTACTTCCAATAGATATCCATAATTTGGGAGTTGAAATTATTAAAAAATTAAGAAGACTAAGATACATTCAGTTGTACATATATTAGGGGATTTACCTTAAGGTTTGGCTTGACTTCATGAGGAATTTCTAGAAAGAGAAATCAATAAGCGTTTTGCTAGGAAACTCCCTGGCATAGAAAACATTAACCTTAAATCTTGGTAAAGTTAACAACACAGCATGCTGCATAATGAGGAGGAGATGGGAGCTGCAGCACTACAGACTGTGGCATCAAGGTAATTCCAGTGTGAAGGTTGTTTACAATTTGAGCTCAACTGTGCTTGTAAAGACATACAAAGTGTATGTCGGTCAGCAACTAGTCAAAACAGAATTTATACCACTGCTTTAGAAAACAGTTGCAAATAGTATCACAATAACACCTAACACAGAGGGCTGCTCAAATTGCCAACAGGTACATTATACTGCATATATTACCACATATTATTATTATTATTGAACCCTTACTGCTGAAGCAACCACATATCATTTGGTAAGTGGTAATGTTATAGGCGAGAGAATGCATTCCGAGAGGTCCCATTATTGACACTTCAACACACATTATCAGATCAGAAGGGCCATTTCTGCGATGTGCCTGGCAGTATTGTTTACTCAACTCTTGTCAAATCAAAAGGCAATGCTCTCTAGACTGCACTTGTCCTGAAGAGAAACCCTAGAAACTGCTTCCACTCAGTTCAAATCTCACGGCGCCCGCTGACAGAGGGACGAGGTCAATGTGGAATGCACCAGGGGAGAGGGAGGGAATGTACCACTGGGGTGTTGAGGAAGGGGGTGGGGTGGCAGCGGAGGAAACACAGAGGGGGGAAACAGAGGGGTCTTTTGTGAGACAGGAAGCTGCTGAGACCAGGGCCCTCTCTCTCGCTCTCTCTCTCTCTCTCTGGGTACAGTAGCAGAGCAGAGAGAACCCTGGGATGGACAGAGAGAGATGAGGAGAAATGAGGAGGTAAGAGAGCTCAGTGAGAAAGGGATGCAAAGACACTCGGGAGGAGGTGCACAGAGGGGCGGACTGAACAGAACAAGATGCAACGGAGTAGATATAGATGAATGTGGTGTGGAAGGGTTAAAATGAGTTGGAAGAAGCTAACAAGTTATTTCTCAGGCAGTGGTAGATGATTGGGTGTTTAAGCCTTTCCAACTTTTTGATTTGCCCAGTAGAATTCTTAGTATGACAATTGTGTTTACCAATTGTGACTCAGTGAATAAAATTCTAACTCTTAATAACATAGAGTAAATTACAAGCCACAAGCATTTGCTTCCTAAAGTATTAACAGTGTTGGTGGATTTAAAAGGTTAATCTCTATTAAGCTTGCTAGGTTAAAATGTTGGCAATATATTTGGTCTACTTGTAGGACAAGAAATTACAGGACAGAAATTAATTGAAGACTGACTTTGACAAATGATTTGATTAATAATAATTACCAGTGAACTGACATTGAGATATCAGGTCCACTGAAGTCTTTAATAAATATGTCTAATTTGACCAACGGCCAACAGGTTACAGAAGAGGACGTGACGTGCAGGTGCAGGATAAATCTGGGTGGAGAAAGTGCAGGAACAGCACCTGCCACTACAAACACAACTGTGCCCTTGAGCAAAGACCTTAACCCGCAACTGCTCCAGTCAAAGCTACCCAATGACCAACACATCTGACTGTGGTTGTAAAGAGCATCTTCCATATGTGAATGTGTCTAACTGTGTGTGTGTGAACCGGGCGTTCCAGGAATATCAAAATGTTGGAAACACAAAATGCTGTCAGAATACAGAATCAGTGGCGGTAATACGTTCAAGAGGAATGTAGGAGATGAGAAGGAGGTGATTGAAAAGAGATGAAAGTGGATGGAGTGAGATGAGGGATGAGACAAGAATCGGGTCTCTGTGAGGCTTGGCTGGTCAAGGGACGGAAGCACAAAAGATCAAAAAAGTGAAAACACGAGGCTGAACATGCAGGCTTACAGTAGTATGGTTAATTAGGTCAGGGAAATAAAAACAATGTGCGTTGTTATGAGCTCATTCCAGTCAGTCTGTCCTCTGATGAGCCATCAAAGAGCTTTTCATCTTCACTTCAGTCCCATCCGGTGGCCATTACTCTACCAACTAAACATGCACACGCCAAGGCGGCAGGATAAAGAGCTATGATGCTGCAGAATGAAAATATTACCCTCCCATTTCCTTTTTCTGTCTTCCCATCTGTGTCTCCCTTCCCTTTGCTGACACGTCAACCCTCTCACGTTCACTCCTGGCACACAGACAAGAGCTCGTTAATGCTCACACAGACGCACGCACACACGCACACAACCGTCTCTGAAATAAAATGAATGTCTGAGAAGCTGTTGAATTTCGTGAACGCTGCTTTTCACCAGGTCACGTCATACAGTAGATATATTTTTGAAATATTTTCTAGTCCTTTAAATTGGGCCTTGTCTGTTCAACAGGCTCTTTAACTCTTCCAGACAATTTGCAAACATAAAACCAACACCCAAACAGTTGGTGTTTTTCATAGTGTCAGTGTAATATTATGGCGATTCTTTGAGCAAATGCACAATGTCCTCTTGCACTATATTAAGTCTGGCTCATGATTTAGGCTTTTACATAACATACTGTTTCAAATATATAAAAATGTGCACAAAATGCATTTAGATTTATGCTGCTTCTCAGTTTTTGAACACATTTCCTGATTACATACTCAGTTAAAAGTGGCACAGTGATGAGGTCTTTCTGAAACATTTCTTTTGGCACATCTCTCCGTCTGTCATATTTATATCTGACATGCTCCTTTGATTAGAAAGTAAGACCAACCGCCCTCAAACGTAGAA
Organism: Hyperoplus lanceolatus; assembly: GCA_026929865.2. NCBI lineage: Eukaryota > Metazoa > Chordata > Actinopteri > Uranoscopiformes > Ammodytidae > Hyperoplus > Hyperoplus lanceolatus. The sequence goes on along the minus strand of CM049413.1, from coordinate 5,493,678 downwards.
TTATATACTGTCCTTATGCAGGAACCATTTTCAGTTCAAGCCAGATTTAGCCCTGCTCAGGAGGCGCCCTCAGTCATCTAAGTGTACCCTGGCCTAGTTTTGGTCTGTGTATACCCAAAACCTAGCATATGATTACAGCTGAAAGAACATGGGGACAGTGGCCGACCAGTAATTTGACTTTGCTAAATGTTGCTACTTGTCATTCCTAAGTTTCTTCCCATCCCAACCGTCTTTTAGAGAAGGAACAAGTTGTACAATGTAAATGATGGATTGCCTTTCTAAGCCATAAACAGATAAACTGTAGATAGATGTTTTTTTTATGAGGTTGATACAACTGGTCAAATTTCCACACTTTTACTGTCAGCCATCAGACATGACACTTCGACCAGGTATGAGGATGCCATCAGAGGATGGTTTTAATCAGCAAGCCATTGTAAATTTCATCATAATTAGAAATCATTATGCTTTTGAATAATCCATATGACTTTGTAATGCACAACGTATATTTTTGGAGGATGAAAGTGCAGGTGTAGCATAAAAAGCCAAGTGGAAAAAGGGTCTTCAATTTATCAACATTTGTGTTTTGTTCGTACGTTTGAAATTGTGAGCTTGTGACAGAGTTTAAATGTTACACTTTATAATGGTCCCTTTTGCGCGATCAGGGAAATGTATGTAACCCTGAAGTTCAAAGGGGGGAATATAGTATTTTTTTCACTGCGTAAGTTTACTGTAGACAACACAAAATAACACACCTGACATATTGCCCTGCCCTGGTATTTGCCCTGTATGCAGAGGACACAAACTCAATAAAACTCTGTCTTCCCCAGGTGTGTGTGTGTGTGTGTGTGTGTGTGTGTGTGTGAAAAATGTGTGGGGTATCCTACCACACAGAATCCACCAAAGCGTTGCTGGCAAAGCGACTTCAAACATCGCTTGTTTAGTTGCTGCACAGCAATAACATTCACCTGGTGAAAATTGACATTTGTGAAGCAGAAGAAATTAAGAGGAATTTGACCCTTGGTATAAAGGTGTCTTTCTGCAGGCCTGTGGGAGGAGGGAGTGGGCTGAGACACCGAAGTGAGGGAGAGCCAGAAGGAGACTGGGGAGAGAGGAGGGCAGGACCGACAGTGAGAAAAAGAGATGGAAAGGTTGACAGACAGGATGGAGTCAGAATGGGAGAGAGGATAGATGTAAATAGAGAATAGAATGAAAGCGAAGGAGAAGGGGGTTATAGGGCCTACGAGAAGGTGAGAAAAACCTGTGATGAGGAGGGAGTAATGACTTTTATTTTACCTTTATTTAACTAGGCAGGTCATTAAGAAAAAATTCTTACGTACGAAGACAGCAGGGCAAAAGACCAAACCCTTTTGAGGGGAGGGACTGAAAAGATGGTGATGCAGGAGAAGATGGAAAGGGACAGCAAGCTGGCCAAATGCTCAAGGTCCTGAGAACGATATAAGATAAAAGAATATACAGTAGTTCAATAGTTTTTCACTTTAGACACCATCTTTTTGAGTAACAGACAGTGTCTTAAATGAAAATAACTGGTTTGATGTTAAAACCTTATATGAATTGCCATTGCATTTAGTCATTAGTTGCTCAGATTCTGAATAAGAAAGCCAATGTTAGGCAGCATAGTAGTATATTTACGATTCTGGCAATCTTATTTTGAAATCCAAACTTTCTGCACTGCTCTTAATTAAAGGTTTTACTCATGTTGGCAACTATAGAAAACATCTAGAAAATGTACTGTCTACCACTCCAACTTGCAACATATCAGGTATTTTCTAAATATGATGCTGATTGGTCCTCAACAGAAAATGAATTGTGCATGTGCCCTCTGCTGTCAGCTGAGGGTACTGTAGGCACAGCTAGAGCTGTGTGACTGCAAACAAACATGTTTTAAAGCCTTTTTACTACTACTCTGCACTAGAGTAATGGAAAGTTTAGCAAAATATTTGTCAATGGTGAAGAATTCTAAACTTAGTAGATTTGGACAGTAAAAGACAGAAATAAAAGAGGACATATAGTACTGAAGATCTATTACTGGGCCAACCACAACCCTGGTTTGTACAGAAACTGGATCCAGTTTATCCTACAGAGGGCTTGAAAAGGTAAATGCCATTGAATAGCAGCTTGGCCTTTCCAAACACAAGCTTACTCAAGTCAGGCTGAGCGTCTTTGTGGCCCGACACCATAGTTTTAGTAATAGTTTTCTACAGCGGAGTTATACCGCTTTATACCTATCAGTAAACCAAATAACATGGATCTGTCTAATTTGATGGAACAGCTGTTAAACACTGCAAATAATCTGGTTTAACATAAATATGACATGAACATAAATGATAGTACAGAACCTAAGACTGCAGCTTAAGTTATTTTTTTCATGTCAGGCCTTGAATAGCAAGCAAAGCTGTGCAAGATCTTTTAGTCAAGCTCCTATGGGACAGGAGGAAAAAGAGCTATCATGGTTCAGAAAGACAGAGATGAGGGAGGAGAGACTGAAGAAGGGGGTGGAGAGGGAGAGAGGGAGAGAGAGAGGGAGAGAGAGCGAGAAAGGTAGAGAAAGCGAGAGAAGCCACTAAGTACATGGCCAGCAGTTACAAACCCATGCCCGCATTCCTATCCTTCTTAACATTTAAATATGTGGCAGAAGCAACAGTGCCAACAGTGCAGGGTAAAGTGTGCCAACAAAAATGCTGTGATCTCAGGTCTGCTGCTTCCTGATTGGCCAAATTGGGCAAAGTAGGCGGAGAGGGAAACAGGTCAATTTTACCACCCAGTAGCTCTGATGGAGGGAGTAGGTGGAGCGACGGAGGGGCCACGGTTGTTGAGACTTGGATGAGGACAAGAGGTCAGTGCTCCCTCTAGAGGTTCAGAGAGGGGAGTGCTGTGCCAGCGGTCAGCCAGGGCCCTGGGGTCCTGCTGGACTGAGGAGTGTGCCATCATCTCTCCAAGACACACTGGGAGCCCAGTTGGGACAGTTGATTTTTTGGACAGCACGTGGGTCATTTAAGTGGAGCCTAAAGGAAATGAGAGCAATCTGGTAATTTCCAATCCACAGAGGGTGTTTAAAGTGTTTAACGACTGTAATTGAGATTCATTTTTGAGTAATAAATGAAAAAACACTTTACGTACAGTATTAAAACCTTTACTCGGACATGATACAACAAACAGAAACAAGATTCAGAATTAATAACTGAAAAAAATTATTCATATTTTTTTTCTTCTTCTTCTTCTTTCGATCTCCGAAATCACACAATAGTCAATCAGCTCCACATGTACGATGGGATTTCTTTATATGTCCATGGATGGAACAGGATACAAACAGGACAAAAAACAGACACAAGAGAAAAATTGAAAATAAGAGTGACAGATTCAATTCTGATTTTACAGTTCTTTGTTGTTTAATACTTTGTAATAAACAAAAGATGAAGAGCACAATCGGAGAGAAAGAAGACAGGAAATAAGACAAAGAAACCGTGTGTGATTTTTTTCAGGTGAAAAGTAAAAAATTAAGGAAGATTCTAGATCTATTGAAAAAAATTAAAGTTTTCCGTTTTATTCTCGATGGACTAATGAACACCTGATCAAAGTTCCTAAAGTCCATGCTCCTCACAATTCCTCCAACAACCTACTCATTACAGAGAGTGATCATCTTCAGGTGATCCCTCCCCTCAAGTTCATTCAATGTAACCAGGTTCTGCTCAAAGGTGTCTCCTGCAAAGCAGAACTGTAGAGTCTAGTGCCTTTTGCACCGTGTGTCTATGATTAGAGCAACAGTTTCTCCCTCTTAAATCAGAAACAGCCAAATGTTACTGTAACACAGTAAACACAACAGGTTGCAGTGGACCCGGTCGCAGAAAACTACAAACCATATGTAACTAAAAAAGAGCAGATCTAGGGCTAGGCTAACCCTGTTAAATCATTCCTTATTTAAATTTCACTCATATATGCATTTCCTCCTCTAGGAAACCAAAGCGGACGTTTTCAGGCCCAGGGGACCCCGTAAAAAGCACCAATGCACAGCTTGAGCACCCAGAGGGGACCACACGCACACACCGGTCTACTTATCTCTCCAGGGACCAGGCCTCCCCTCTTCACGCTAGCTGTCATTCCATTCCTATTAGGGCCCCTCTTTAGTATGCACTGCACAGGCCAAGGTTAGCACACACTCTTTAGTGTGCTGCACAATAATCACAACATACATGAAAACAAAAAGCACTGGGGACTGAGTGGCCCTGCATTTAATGGCCACGCCCACAAACAGCTTGGCAGTGATAAATAAACCAGTGAGGGTGGTGGTTTCAAGGCTGCATAGCACACACTGCCTCATTGATCAGAACAGGATGGGCCTTGGTTCTCAAAAGGTTTAAGCGCCGTCCTGATATCTGATCTATACATGATCATCAATTCTTCAGCCACAGCTTGCGATCCATTTAAAAAAAAGCAATTAATGTCTTTTTCTTCTTCAAAAAGTGAATAATTTCAAAATGTAACAAAGATAGCGACAACAATACTGCTACACAGTCAAAAGGTCACAGCATGCGTCTGCCTTGAGTGCACACGGTTGCAACGACAAACATTTGTGGGCAGTGCGGTACGATCCAGCAGTCCCCCATGGCAACCGCAGATCGTCACTGCTCTGCCGTCAAGTAAAGTAAGCAAGAGGGACACGCGGCACTGAATCCCTTCCTTAAATATCCTCCAATGCTTGTCCCACGAAAAGCTTCACATCCTTATTCAAACAGTCCAAGAACCAGAGTTTTATTTCACAAGTCCATTACAATGCAAAGCCCAGTCCTATTCAGCCCACATGGGTGAGTGAATAAGCTTTTGTTAAGTTTTAAGTAAAGCGGTGGAGACAGGGCAAAGTGACGGGAGGGAGGAGGCTGGCTCGTGTTGATAAAGCATCAGGTCAACAAGCCACTTAATCCCCCCTCCAGCTAGACTCCTTTTCCTCTGTGCATCATTTCATTGTGTTTCTCAACAAATCAATGTAACAGCACTCGGCACATCACAGCCAAAGCTATAGTATCTGCCAGTCAAAAGGCATAGCTGCAGCAAGAACACAGAAACAGCACCGACTGTATACCCAATTAAAACAAATTGAAAAAAAATTAAAAATTAAAAATAATTCTCACTGTCATTCTTTTATGGGTCTAAGCTCTTAGCAAACTGTAAAGAAAGATAGAAATGGGAACCTTAATGCATTAGTTATATGGAGGGATGGGATTTTTTTTAATAATTTGAATGTCAATTAATATGAACTCATGTAACAGACTAAGCTTAAAATGTATGAATACCAGAAACACAATGCACATATTGCATGACAGTTGTTTAACAATGTTACCACAACATGAATATACAGCTTGCATATTTTTGAAAAGAAAGTTGCTAGGATTTCAACCAAACAGAAAATGAGATTATTCACAGAAGCGATAATTCCGAAGTCAGGCTTCCCAAAAGCAAAACAGATCTTATCAAGATGACAGATCTCAATGGCCAACAGCCACAACATCCTATTCAAATCCAAGTCTCAAACTGCTAGAATTAGCTAATCTGAATCAACTTAAACCACTAAAGCATGGAAACCAAACCGCAGCATATAAGCATATACAGTACAAGAATGCTAGCAGATTTTGGTGCTTGTCACCTAATCACAAGCTTGCCACCACCTACAGTAGCTTTTCTTTGCAAACACCAAGATGACAAAGCAATGGTGCATGAGGGGCTTTCTTTTCTCTGCATGGGGGATATTAAAGGACATTTTAGGATTACCTTGTCGAGTTGGTCATATGTTTGCATGGATGGCAAAAAAACTGAAAAAACACCAAACTCTAAAGTTAGACCAACTTACCGACATGTTAAACAAAAGCACCTGTCTCACAGGTCATCTAACTGCCAGCCTCACAGTCCACATCACATGGGGGAGGCCGGGAATCCTCTCTGAGAGGATGTATTTGGACTATCTGTAGGGCAGGAAGCTCATTGCTCATACTGGTCAAAGTAGCAGGTAGACCCCAACATTCAACAGCTACTTTCATTACTTCCACCAGCCTAACTGCACACTAAAATACAAAAGATACCAGCTGTGTCTGGTACAGTCCAACGACTTATCAGTCACAGCCAGGATGGACAAGCACTTAGCTGGGGATTTTTACATAGTTGGGAGTCTGCAATAAAGTTAGGGATCATCAAATAAAAATCTAAATTCAAAAGAGTGGCGAATGGCTTTCTGATTTGTCCGCGTATTTGCATACTGCGTTTGCATTGATGAAAACGTCTGAAACTAAAAGACCATAGTTCTTTAGCACCTGGTAGAGGACAGCTGTACCTCTTCCCTGTAGAATGATACTGTGACATGTACGTATCCAATTACTATTAAATGTGGTGACAAATAAGAAGGCTATATAACTCAGAACGCCAACACTCTTTTAAATATGCTAACTAACAAAAATGGTAATAAATCTTTATGTTTACCCCAGTATTGCTCACCTATGAGCATGGGTAGACAATTGAATTCATAGTTTACTGTAGATCTCCTGATCATGTGGTAGCTGCATTTGACTTGTCACTGCAATGCTCAGATTCAGTTGCCCACAATTTCAATCACAGTAAATATTAAGTGCCATTGTCAATGAAATCAGCCAATCAATGAACAAAAACAACAGTCAAACATTGGCAGAAGTTGGTGCAAAAGCAGCAGTGAGATGTGGTTTGGCCCTGGGCTCAATGGCAATTTCATGGTGATGTCAAATGTTGATTCAACAGCAAAAAATAGATTGTTAAAATTTGTTTGTTGGAGCCACATGTGAACAGGCCTTTGTTTCTGGATGTTTCTTCTTCTTCTCATATTTACATCTACTGTACAAAAGTGACAAGCATTGAGCCAATACACACTGAATAAAGTTTCCAAAGCTGCAGGTAGTAGGTGTAGGATTTCCATTATAAAGCACAAACTTAATTATTGCATTACAGTAAAACCACTCAAAAAAAGTCCTCTTTAATTCACCCGTGCATTGTTTACTCATCTGTATCCACAATCAGTGATCTGTCCATGAGCGGTGGCATGCAAACATATTGCAAAAAAGCCATATTTGATAATGATTAACTGACTATCGGGTGAAATTAAATTTAGCATTATTGCCAAGGTGAGATTATTTCAGCTGGTCTTTATACTTCCCATCTCTGCTGCTGTTCTTTGTGTTGTCTTGACTGGGTGTTAGGAAACTTAACACCCAGCTAAAATGTTCAACCATTTTAATAATGGTTAGTGTTAATTCTCAAATCTGGTTTGTTTTTATCCTCACAGAAGTGGCCAATTATTTTGTAAGTTCTGTAACAAATCTTCCCATCTGATTTGACGCTGATGCAATAATGAGAAAACCCTACACATAGTACCTTCATGGTCATCTTAGGTGTCTGAGAATAGCTGGTAATTTCTGGGAAACAGGAACATTTACACAGTTAGAACTCACAAAAGTGCATAAATGACCACCAGCAAAGGGAGGATTTGGGGGAAAGGTCAACAATCAACAAATATGATTTTGTTTTGCATGAAGCTGTATGTCCTGTGAGCCTCAAGCTGTTCTAAAAGCCAACCCACTGCCAAAGTAGAGAAAAAGATTAAAATCAAAACGAGGAAAAAAATAAAATAATAATTCAAGTCATTCTTCTTGTCTTACAAAGCCCACTGTGCGCATCAGCGTGGGAGGGACGACGTTTTTCTGTTTAACAAAGGCTCCCACCTCCCTTTTCCTGGATTTAAATGCCTTGGAAAAAGCTCTCATTTCATGAGTACAGTACTTTTAAAGAGAAACTCAAAACAAGTTTCATGAATTTTCAAAAAAGCATAAAATATTTCAATGTTCATGAGATCATGATGAACTCACTGGGAGGGTGTGTCTGCCTACCCATTATAGCACTTCTTAACCATTAAGAAGTGCATTTGTTTGATGGTGGACCATTGATTGAAATGCTACGCACCTGATTTCAAGCTAAAACCATATATGAATAACTATCCGGCTAGTGATGTATATAATATACAGAGCTGCAGCTAGCAGTGTAACTAAATAACCCAAGTAAAAACAGGGGCAGGTATACTAGTTACACAGAAGCAAAAACCCACTGTGAGATGAAGATGTGAAAACTGAAGGCTTACTTCAAATTAAGACATTTACTGTATATGTGATAAAAAGGGGATATATTCCTTGAGTCGAAACCCCTGTGATGGAAAACTGAATATGGCAAAATATGGTGAAGGTGTGTGGGTGGGTGTGTGGTGTGTGTGTGTGTGTGTGTATGTGTATAGCATAATGTTCATGTCACATCATGTATGAATGTTAAGATTTGATAATTAGTCGGAGACAATAGGTGTGTGTTTTTTGTGTGTGTGAGAAGTGTGCGTGTCTGTGAGCCGGTCCATTAAAACCAGCAGGTGCTGCAGTTAAGTGAGGCCCAATTAGAAGGGCCAATGACCCGACATGGGGTAGCGTGTTGGTAATCCTGGTGTGAATTGGATCCTGACCGGACCGACCCTGGCTCCTCTATGTGAGCTGGTGAGGCGCCTCCAGCATCTCCATCAGGAAGGTGTCGATGGGCGTGTCACCAATCAGCTTAAAGAAGAACAGGTGCTCCAGACACTTTAGACCAATGGAGCGCAGTGCTGGCAGCCGCAGGAGGAGCTTAGCAAACCTGAAATACAAAAGTAAAGGATGAGAACAGTCAAGTGAAAAGTTACTTACTTTTTATGAACGAAAAAAAAGAGAAAAATTTCAGATATTAAGCTGGTTCTACAGTCAAGTTAAGTTTAGATACATCACAAACTGGACTCCTAAACATCACAATATCTAATGAGATATATATTACAAGAAAGAAAATAGGACAACAAAATGAAATTGACATTACAAGAAAGAAAATAGGACAACAAAATGAAATTGACAATCTTAAATATGTGTGACCAAGTATGTCTGTGTGTCCCAGCCTACCTGCCCTGCTGATCGGGGTATTTCTGTTTGCAGTAGGACTCTAGAGATGCATACACTCTCTCTCTCAGCATCTCCACCTCACTGGGGTTGGACAAACCCTTGGCATCTTCAGGTGAAAACAGAAAAACAATTACATCATCTCTATACAGCATTAAAACACATTTGACATCTTTCCCCTTTGAAATTCTTTTGATTGTCCATGTGAAATTATTTTGATTGTCCATACATAATAATATCTTTATTTATATAGCACCTTTAACCCATTGATGACTATGGCAATCTAGGTTAATGCCTGAGGGTTTTCTGAAAAAATAGTACGAATTGTCAAGTCTACCAAAACCTTAATATCTAAGCCTGTGTAGCACATAGAAACATGAAATAAAATACATTTAAAAGTTAAGGTTCACAGGTTTTATTTGAACATGCTCCCTTAGCGCTTACACACCAACAAATTTTTCTAAAAATCGTCAAAATTAGATGGGGGAGAAAAAAAAGAATAAATAATATAAAATATTTAGTGTGATTTTCGTCAGTAGCCTATAGTGGACCTTGATTCTGCGCACCAAACGCCACTAACTGTTCTGTAATACACTATCGCTGACACAGCCGGCTTATTTTTTTTAATTATTTTGTTTTATTTTTAATTTTTAATTTTTTTGATTGATGTGATTTTCGCCAAACCACACAACTTTTGGGTGATCACGTGGTCTTAAAAAAATCAACAAAACCCACCTCATGTGTATTTGAACCAATGACAGTGCATTCTATGCTGCGCATGCCATGAAAATTAGATAAAGTAACAATGCTGCACGATGCAGCATCAGGCAGGAGAGGCAATGTGGCATCGCGCAGCAGCCGTCATTAATGGGTTAAAAACAGTGGTTTACAAAGTGCTTTACAATACATAGGCGCAAGTGCAAATCAAATAAATGCACATGACTGTGCTCTTTCAGTCAGTCTATAATGCACCTGGGTTAAAGAGGATGATGGCGCGAAGGCAGCCCAGCTCTGTCTTGTCCATCTGCATGTCTCTCATCTTGCTCACGAGCTCAGTCAGAACCCTGCGGAGAGGAGAGAAGAGCAGAGGAGATTTGCAGCGGGCAGTTCCCATTCAGAGATAGCAGGACGAGACCAGATTAGGATGGAGAGATGAAGCAAGGGAAAAGAAGGGGAAAACACTATTAAAAAGGGCCAAGCTGGTAAACTGCTGCCACCAAATGGTGCCCAGTTCTTACTGTGGCTGAATCTGTTTGTTGTCTTCTAATAAATAGTTCAATGGTTGCTCGTCTCTGTTCTAATTAGAATTAGCTTTGTTAGTAAAGTTGTAAGAGTTGTTGTGAAAAGTGTCAGAAATGTATCATGTTTTGAGAGTAAAAACGCTAACGTTTCTTGATTAGTTTCAGGCTTTCACTTTTTCTAAATGGTCCGTCTTTAAATATTTTGTCTTGCCATTTACCAATGACTCCAAAGGGTTTGGAGCAAAATCAGTCAGGATTCTAGGGTAAAACACATATTTTGATTTGGTCAAAGTCCTCAATTAGAAAAATGCTACTGTAGCCACATTTATGTATAACAAGCAATTTGACTTGAGATGTGAAGTGATGATGTAAGAATAAAATAGGGCCTGGAGCAAGCCTGATACTGACTTTGGGTGCTATACTTTCAATAGCGTCCAATCATTCTCATAAATGCTTAATTAATGTTGAAACCTAAGGAAATTAAGATAGAAATAAATCAGTAGAAACAAATAATAAAAATGGCAAAAAATTAAAACTAAAATATATTATTTATTTTTATTTTTACTCTGTTACATCTGCTCTCCTGCCAAGAGTATGACTTTGCTGAAAGAAGAGAAGACTCTGCATAAAGAAGTCATGGCCATCAGTGTATTTAGTTTATTATACTCCACCACCAATAGTCAGAAATAGACATCTGCTTTTAATGACGTGGACTGATTTTAACAGACACCACCCAAACCCACAATACAGTGAATAAATGTACTTTTATATATATATATATATATATACAGAAAGTAGAGGAAAGTATGAGTGACTTTCGGTGACCACCCGAGTGTATGTCATTAATGTAATCCTACAGTGGGCAGTTCCAGGGACAACATCATCTCTAAAAGACTCAACAGTAAATAAGTGCATCTAAAACCACTGACCTGACTGTGTAAAACATTATCCTGGATTGGAGTAATACAGTATTTCGTCATATACCATGCCCTTCTTAAACTCAGCCCACACATTTTGATTGGCTCATTATGGTCTGGCAAGGCACAAGAAGCATATGGTTTGGTAAGAAGAGGCATCGTCAATGGGCAAACGATGAAAAGAATTCTGCAGGCGATTGGAATAGGCTTTTAGCAGTCAAAGCCACAAACCAAATATTGGGCTGAATAAAAGTCAAAATGCAGATCTGTTCTTTGTCATCATCATCTAAACCAAACGCTTATAGTTCACTGAGTGACGAGTCAAATGATTCTCTATCAATGTTGTTCACAATAATAGATCTCAAGAGAAAAGCGTCTGGCTTTTGCAAAGCTGTGAAAAGGCTTAAAAAGCATCAACTTTGGTTCTGTGTTTATTTCAATGTTGACTGAAGAGGAGGGGTTTAAGAAAGTGTTTGTGTAGTGGCGTAATTACCTGTCAAATATGGCCCCAACCTCGGCATTGTGCGCCCTGTGTATTCAATCACAATGTGTTATTACAATGTCATTACACAGTTACATTGTTTTTACAGAATTCTGTTTGTTTTCTGAGCCCATCAGCTGTACAGAAAGATGATTTCAAATGGTGAAAATCTGTAGTGTTACAAACTACTTTCTGACTCTTTTGAAGCTATTCTAAATGGTATGCATGAGGGTTCACAAGCTTCATGTGGAGTTTGCTTTTTTACTTGCACCTGCACCCAAACACTGATATTACTTAATGTGGTGTATGATGTCATAAACATCTATACTGCACAACTATATTCACATTTATTAAAATAAGTAGAAAGGAGCTTATGATATTTTGTATGAGCCAAATGCATAACAGCAGAAAACCATAAGTACACATGAAACTGTTCATGAGTTTAAACTTATAATCCTCAACCTTTAATAAGTATTTCTTACGTTAACTTAAACAAAAAATAACTTAAAAGTCCAACTGAAATTAAACTGAATGTTTTTGTGTGCTACAGCATGCATATCTGTTCTCTAAATAACTGCGTTCTCCTTTATGAAAATAATCACAGAAGAAACATTTGATATTTTTTTGGTTTCAAGAAAAAATCCCTTATATTTTTACATTAATTAGACCAAATATAGCTTTGGAGATGGAGAACTTATTTCCATACAGCCAAACAAATCTCTCATGAAGCAGTAAGTAGTAGTAGGCAGACGGTCACACTGAATCAGACAAGGGTCACAACAACCCACATCAGCTTTCCTACTTAAGTCTCCATCTTATATAACTTTCAAACAACCATAAAAAAACATATTATACTAGATACAAGTGCACTGCTAACATGAGTATTAGAGCTAGATTGCTTATTAGCTGCTCAAAAGTACCTGCAAAAAGGTCCCTTTGGTGCTAGTGTGTGGGGTCCTTACTCTTTAGTAGCACTAACATACTGTTCCTGCACACTTCTTCCTTTAAATAATAATAAATAATTATTCATACAGTTAAAGAACATGTAAACATGACATGACTAAATGTGATGTCAGTTGGACTTAAAGCAAAAATAAAATAAAATGGGTGGTAGTGCAAAATACAACATTTAAGAGAACAAATGAACAACGGACAAAACAGAAAAACTCATTAATGACTTCTGTGTATTGCTGTTTTCTGTAAAAGCTGCCTCATCTTTTTCAGGATGTGGTGTTTTGCCCCTAAGAGCAAATAAAGTAACAAGTTCACCTCAAGTAATTTGTTACAATTAAACAAAATTCTGGTATTATATTATTTACATCTTCCTTGATAAAATCTGATTTAGTAGCTTAAACAGATGATGATGCAAAGCTGAAACATAAGCCTACTGCTAGAAGAAAGAAGTGCCATCAGAAGCCCTTTATAACAATGTTATTACTGTGTAATTAACAGTGAATTGACACGTTGTGATATAGTTGGGGTTTTACATGAAAGCCATTGTGATTTGGAGTAGTGTTTTCCTCTGTGATATGATTATGAATGGAAGCTTTGAAAAGGTATTAAAACCTTGTGATGTAATTAGAAAAAATCATAGCAGCCCATTTCTACATGCATCAGAATGTATTGCAGCATGAGAAGTGTATTTAATATTTCATACAGAAAAATAAATTATTTAAATTGTCTCATTATTTGCCTGGAGTGACATATCAAAAACAAGTAATGTCCATTCTGAAATAACGTTGATGCAATAACGCAAAAGGCTGCAGGGGACATGGCAAAAATGATGTTCATATTTTGTATTCTAATAAATGTAAATTAGTCAGCCATCACCACATGATCAAATGCTGCAATAGGTGCTATGCCACTGTGTGTGTGCATGCATGTCTATGAGTAAGCATTAGTCACCAGCCTCTCGTCACCCTACAGGCAGTGCTAAAGAAGCAAAGTCTCTCAGCCAATCACAGCCAATGCAGAACAGTGATTTCAGCGACCCAAGAAGATAAAGACACAGTATCTGTCTTTCTAATCCCAGACACTAATCCAGCTAAACCTGAATAATATGCACGTTTAGATTACAAAAAAAACAGTGAGTGAAACCATCAGACAAAGAAATCCGTGTAAAAAAAAATCATATAAATAGAAGTGCTTTATTCCATCATCTAGGAGGCAGAACTGATGTAGAGTTACCTTATGAATTCAAGAGGGAATTGTGGATTTTAACTGGTTTCTCGTGTCTGGACTATTTGAGGCTAAAAGTAAATGGTCCTAATACTGTGTAGAAGCAGATATATTCTAATAAGGGGGCCTATGCACTTTGGATTTCAAAATGTACTAAAAATTTAATATTTTTCATGGTAACATTTCTTCCCAAGTTGGGTCACCGACCCAAACCTCTGAATGCTGGGGAACTAATGCATTGGTATGGATGATGAAGTGATACTGTTGCATATGTGCACCTGTGTATTACCTGTCAAAGATAGCTCCAACCCCGGCACTGTGGGCACTGTTCCTGTGGACATGCAGGCCGGTGGCAAGTAGAATCCCATCCTTCACATCGATGGAGCGATGGGAGAACGATGCTATCAGCAGTTCATTCCAGCCTGTTGAAGAGTTGGTGGCTCAATATTTCTAGTGAATCAAAAAACAATCTAAATATTCTACTATTGTGCTTTTTTCCCTGTAAGTGCTGAATAAAACCTGCTTTCATAATTTTGTAATACTCACACTCTATCCAAAACTAGCTAAGCCTGCAATTAAACACATACAGGTTTCTACATGGAACCATATATTGATGAAACACTCTAAACACATTTCTCATATTCCGTAGCTAACTTTTTTAGCAAATGTTCCTTGTAGGTCCCTTAAAGTGTTAGGGGTAAACATAATCTCATTCGAATTGCAAACCTTATGCCCCATGGAAGTTAAACCACTGTCAAGAAGGAACATAGAAGGATATCAACAGTTTGCATCAAACTAAATTTTTCTTTTCTGGCATTTTTCAGAATTATTGGGACTGAGAGTGCCGTGTAGTGTTAGCGGATACTTGTCTACTATTGCATGACACATAGAATACACAGGGTATATTATACTGTATAATAGGACAAAGGAGTGGCTGTAACTAAGAAGAGGAGGAGAAAATGAATCTGTGCTGTTTCAATAAACCTTGTGGAGTCAGACAGAGATCTTACCTGCACGCAGCAGAATGACCTGGTCGTCCAGAGCCAGCTCAGAGAAGTGAGGGATCCTCTTGGCCCACTCCACCAGGGTGAACAGCTGCTTGTCTGCTGCCTGACAGATGTTGGTGACCGGGTCATTGGGCTGGAGACAGAAGATTGAGAGGATTGTGGGTCATTATCTAATTAAGATATTTGACTTAGAGACACTGTATTTCTCATTCCAAAAGCATGTGTAGATTATTAGACTGGAAATGCAGTCTGTGAATGTATGTTTTTTTTATTGTTTATATTTCAACAAAATCAATAAATATAAGCTGCCATTTCATCTCATGTCTCAAAGGTAGAAAGGTGCATCTTGAAAAATAAGAATATCATGGAAAAGTTTTTTTTAAAAGACAAAGTGAAACATTTCAAGCTTTTCTTTAATTTTAATTTCAAAATCCAGCAACTAAAAATTTAGAATATTCCTATTGGTCCTAGGTAATATTCTAATATTTTGAAATATTTTAATGAGCTGTAAGTCGTAATCAACAAAATGAAGACAGATTTTTTTAAACTTTGTGTAATGGATCTAGATAGAATTCATAATAGTTAAACTTTTTTCTTAAATTAAACTACAGAATAAAAATAACCTTTCTAGATTTTAATATTTTGAGATGCACTTGTACATTTTGTGGTACAACTATATACTCACAGAGCTGCCGCCTGAACTTCCATCAGCTTGAAGCTCTGTCTTCTGCTCTACAGCCACCTCTGCTTCTAAGATCTTCTCCACCGGCATCTCCTCATTCACCACACTGGTGGACTCCATCTCCAGTGCTTCACGCTCCTTGTTCCTCTGACGCTCCTCCTGGACCGCTGCAGGACGGGACGGGGGGTTTGGGGCGGGCAGAAGGGAACACAGAAGAATATAATGAAGGACAAGAAAATGGAGGAAGAGGAGAAAGGAGTCAAATTCGTGTGGGATGGATGGGAAAAGCGAAAAAGCAGGAAAGGTGCAAGAGCAGCGGAATAGAGATGGATAGTCAAGCAAAGAAAATAAGAAGTACACAAACAAATATATAGAATGAAAGAAAGTGGCAGAATGTATTACATATGATACCAGACACCAGATCAAATAATGTGATAAAGTAGAATTGGAGTTCAACAGAAAATGTGTGGACAATGAAGAGTAGAAATGAGGGAGAAAGTTGGTGTATAAAGATGTTGGTAAAGGAGCAACAGAACAGGGAAAGGTAAAAGAGAAAGACCAAATATATGTGAAAAGATGTGCTAAACAGAGGGAGAGAAGGGACAGAGATATGTACAGTTCATGATAAAAGGCTCATTCACTCCTCTTTCAGGCCCACTACCAAAGCAGAAATGGATCATATTAGACATACACAACTGAAAACATTGTTATAGAGTCATTGTTTTAAAGTGAAATTGTAAGTGCCAAGTAATGTTGGTACATGGAGAGGAGACATTTTGACCAGACTGAATATTGCAGTCAGGTTATCAAGTTTTTTTCTTGAGAAATCTGCTGTTTATTTGAATCCCTTAGCCCCCTTAAAGAAACTTCATCTGTTCAATGATGTACAGTAAATCAGGTTACTGCAGAAGGGCAAAAGCAATCATGTTAATGTAAGTTCATGTAAATCCAATGAATACAATGCCATGAAATACCACAGAATTGTTCCCTTTTCTTGAGGTTCTAGAGAAGCTGTCATGTCACAAAATACAGAGCATTTGTTTTATCCACTGCAGATTAACTGGTATTTTCATACACAGCACTCCACATTTTTGGGGAACAAAGACGATTGAACAAATTAAATGTAATAACATTATTAAAGTCATCGTATTTTATTGATGAATACTTAAATTTGACAACCCACCCACAGGCATCAGTGCAAAACTGACTGAAATCATGTGACTAGCTTTGTCAGTGACTTATTGTCATAGACTTCGAAAACTGATTTAAATCTTCTCTATAACAGAATAGATATTCATGTGTCACTGTGTCCGTACTTGATATAGAAAAATAAAAGGCTTGTCAGTGGCCATTTATTTTTAGAGGTGGGCTTTTGACGGAAAGCTGCCACTTTGGAAGAAAGGTTTGACTGGGAAAATCTGCATGGAAAATTCAATGAATCAGACAAAAGACATCCTTCCTTTACTCAAGCATCATTGTACACAATGGAAAGGGAATCAAGGAAAGGTTCATGTACCTTAGCAGAAGTGCTATGTGGCTGATTGCAGTATATATTAGATAACTTAACAGTAAATTAAAATGATGATTGAAAGGAGTGTGCAGAATGAGCGAGCTTTCCCTAAACCTCTAAAGGTTAAAAACATGAGCGAATGATTCAAGGCTGGCACTGGTCCACCCCTAATACTGGCAAAAACTATTTGAAATTTGCGCCTTTTCATAGATATGCAATGCAATATCTATTTGCTTGTCTCTCACTCATACAGACAGACACACGCCCATCCCTCCCTCTTCTCCTTACATCTGTCGTTCATCTTGGCCACTACAGAAGGAGGGAGGGGGGAGAGAGAGAACGAGAAGAAACAAAAAGAGGAAGAGAGGGGAAAGGGGGTTAGTGTTTACAAGGCTTACCCACCCCACTCTCCCCCTCTCTACTCGTTCTTTCTGTCCCCTTTTGATAAAATATTATTGATAAAAAATTATACTCATCATTTCCTACTTATTTGGATTACATATTATACCTTATTTGAGGTTATGGGTGAATTATAAAAGCTAGGATTTAGGTTTACAGGTTGAGGCACCTAGAAAGTACATGCCAAAGAAAGAAACTCCCTTGAAATGGAAGTGTCCAAAGTGACCACATATCTCAACATAAACTGTAATTTGATCAAACTTTAATAAAACTAACATTAAAAAGTACTGGGGAACTTGGTGCTTGTCTAATGTAATGAGTTGTGCAGTATGTAGTACAGTAAGGCAAGTGCTTACAGACTCTGCTTAACTGTAAGAGACTTAGCAGCAGATAATGTCAGACTGATGGGTTAAAGTGGATCAATCGTGATTGTCAGTGTTAAGACACTCGTACAGACAGATTGGTAGTAGATTATAAATGTGCACTTCACCTGTCAATTCCATGATAGTGATAGTTTTGATACTTCATTTCAAACTTATTGGGTTTCCGGTGAAAAATGTTACAGCGTCTTATTAGACCAAAGAATGGGGAATTTCTTTGGTACAAATCCGGGATACCAGTGACTGACGACACCTGACGACAAACTCCCTGTCAATATGACAGAGTTACTTGCTACTCCCGGACTATGAGTTGATGAGGATTGCCTAAACGTACTACTATACTGTATATACAAATAAACTCGACCTTGACCTTATACAGTGTATTTCAAATGAATAAGCACCTGTGGATTTTTTTTTAAGTGTATTGTTTTACAACACCGAATCACTGCGGATGTGATGAGGATGAAGATACCGATATCTTAAATGCCAAAGTGAAATCACGTACAACACAAGGGAACACCTTTTAAGTTCTTTAAAAAAGGGACTCATTCAACGGATTAAAGATCACCGAATGCTGCAAAGTATACACTAGCTGTGTACCACAGTACTGGGCAAAGCAAGGCTGCCATTTCTCTAACACATCTGGAAAGATATTTGGAAAGGGAAAACTTTAATGAGGTGTATAGCAGTCAAATGTTGACTTTAAATGAGAGTACTTTTGAAAAGTAGTGGGCTCTTTATTAGTAGCATCAATCCAACATACCAATAATGCCACCGTTAAAGGAGGCCATTTTCTTCCAGGTCTGGACACACACCCGCCCTTCCAGATTTGGAGTGGATATCTCAACGCAATGCAAGGTTAAATTAAAAAGCTTAGCTGTCTATCCCTAACAAATAGTAAGTACATTTTTATTTAAAAATCTCTTACACCACACCCTTCCTGATACCAATGACAAATTAATTGTATGAAATCAAGATAATGAACCACTTTTTCCTTGTTTTCAAATGATTCATCTACTAAAACGGTATTTAAAACCCCAGAAAATTAAATCGCCATATGTGTGAAAATTTAAACCTAAAGTTGTATGTGTGAAAAGGTGACTTCATGGCCTCATTTTATACGGGTCATGAGCAGAAGGGGCTGAGGACCAGCCAACTACAGGGTGTGCTGAAGTGCCCCTCCTTGCTCACCTTCTCTCTTCATGCCATTGGCCAGGCACTTCTGGTAGCGGCAGTACTGGCAGCGGTTCCTCTGTCTCTTATCCACCATACAGTCCTTCATGTCGCGACAGGTGTAGCTCAGGTCTTTGCGCACTGTCCGCTTGAAGAAGCCTTTACAGCCCTCACAGCTGTACACACCGTAGTGTTTACCTGCAGGGTGTGGAAGGAAGAAAGAACTGAGCCAAACAAGTAAGATAAGAGGGATTGCAATTTGATTTCAAGAATGACGTTATAAAGAATAGTCTTGCGCATAGGTCATCCAGGTTATCTTTTTTTTTTTTTTTTACCTTTATTTATACAGGTATATCCCATTGAGTCCGAAGACTCTTTTTCAAGGGAGACCTGTTCCCATTCCCACGTTACCATTCACACACACATTCATACACCGATAGCAGGCTAACTATCGACATTCACACGAGGCAAGGTGGGTGAAGTGTCTTGCCCAAGGACACAACAACTATGACACAGGTGGCAGGGCGGGGATCGAACCTCCAACCCTTTGATCATCGGCCGACCCGCTCTACCAACTGAGCCACAGTCGCCCCATCTTAGCTCAAACCCTGGTAGTCAGTTGTTTACTCTGTGGTGTTTACTCAAAGGCAAGTAACAGAAAATAGGAGTTGTATTTAAGGTGTCAAGTCACCAGAGGATCTGTCTCCGCAGATGGCACAAAGGCGTTTCTGGGAAAGCATGGGTCCCCCCCCTGGGCTGTGGGGCGACATCGGCATCAGGCCCAGTGGAGGTTTCACATCATCAGAGCTGCTCACTGCATGGAGCCCTGACATGGACACCGTGGAGTTGATCTGAGAAAACAACAGCAGACCAGGTGAACACAAAGATTCAAGGTTTTCTTACACTGGAAATTCATTATTATTATTCTACATATGTAAGAATATAGAAGGACATTGTTAACACAGTCACCAACACCAGGAAAAAACAAACATGTACTTTTTGGTTATTACTATTATTATTTTTTTTTCAGTTTCTACCTCTCTCCAAACCCGTTCCCGTCTCTTATATCACTCTCAGACACACTAGTAAGAGCATAGTGTTAAGGTCTTAAGAACAAACCTCAGGCGGTTTCGGCATTTAAGCATCAAGGAAGGAGGACGAGAGATAGAGTGGGGCCAAAACTAAAGCAAGACAAAATGTCTGTAGAAAAATATTAACCCCTCAAGGCAAAGTAAGACCATTGTATCTACAATTCTGTGATCAAGGATGAAATAAAGACTGATTCTGTCATTCTGTAATGTCAAACTAAATTTGGTTTATCTGTACTTCCATTAGTAGGAGTTGGGTTCGGGTTAGAGTCACTTTGGTTGTAGCAAGAAATTATAAAAACGACAAATGTTCTAGCTGTTCTTGAAGGAGAACTATTCTATGGCATTAAGAATATTTTAAAATAAGAAAAATCGTACTGTAATGTTGAAACTGTAAAAACACATGGGGAAAAGCAAAATCTGGCCTCAACAAAACAAATGCAAGGAAAGGAATATACAGCTCTGGAAAAAATGAAGAGACCACTCCAAATGTTCAGTGTCTCTTGTTTTACTATATATAGGCATATGTTTGAGTAAAATGAACATTTTGGTTTTATAATATAAACTACTGACAACATTTCTACCAAATTCCAAAAATAAATTTGTCATTAAGAGCATTTTCAACAAGTTATGTAGAGAAGAAGATTTAAGAAAAATCCAGACTGGTCTCTTATTCAAAAGCTGTATATATTCAAAATAAGACCCCTTGAGGTACAGCAGTCCTGCCTTACCTGCGGGCTGCTTATAGGGCCGTATCCCACCGATGGCGTGCCAGGTAGGCATGGCGAGCCGAGTGAGGAGCTGATGACGGAGAAGGGGGATCCCATGCTGCTGATGACCCCAGCAGAGGTGTTGGGAGGCAGAGAAGTCATGGAGGCTGCTGAGGGGACCAGGGGAGGAGAACGCTGGCCTGACGGAGGGGACGACACAGACGAACTGTCTGGGCTGCGGGAATCTGAGAAGAGACGGCAAAAAATTTACACACAAAGGTAATGGAATAATTTATAAATCATTATGTGGTGCAAGAAAGGCTAAGCTTCTAAAATAGACATTTTAATGGGGAAATGTTTATATATTGTAATTCTAATACACAAATTTCTCAATCTCGTTTTTCTCTCTAATGTCGCTAAATTCCTCACTTGCAGCTTGTTTGATGTACTTGCATGATTCTTGACATTTTGGAGTTGTAATAATAGACAATCATACGATTCATATATTCACACAAATCACCTAGTATGGCCCATGGAGGTCCGTGCTTACCACTACCATGTGAACTGTGCTTTAAAAAACAAAGGATGTTTTTTTCCTCCTCATTTTGAAATTAACATCATTCTTTCCTCACAATCTCAATCCAATTTCTGACCCTGGTACAACTCCACCTCTGATAATCATTTCCCCAAGCACATTGAATAGTGAATTCTAATGAATACTGACATGGTACATAGTGAGATGTGTGGAGAGTCCCATGTAGCTAAACAAGTTGAGTATGGGACGCTTTGCCATTATTTAAAGACATAAGAGGGTGAAAGCCTTTTGGTGCAAGGTTGAGGATACTTTGCTCTCATGTTACTGTACAGTGTTTTGAATAAAGGTTAATAAATACCAGGCCAACCATGGAACTCTATACTTTCCTTAGAGCGCAACAACCTTTCAGTTACTTACAATCGTAAGTAAGACAAATGAATAGCAAAATACACCAACAATAAGATGTTACTGTGTTTTAAATGAAATATATCATTTGAGTCAAATTTTGTGTTGCTGGTCCTCAATATGTATCTCATGCTGAAAAGAGACAATGTTCTGAAACATAGGAAGCTGAAAATCAATTAATAAAAATTATGTTAATTCATAACTCATGACCCTGTCTGACATAGCTCAGGTGATTGTATGCTTATAAATCAACTGTGTCAGCAATAACACATGTTTTAAAAAGCTTAAATGTTAAAGAATTTAAGCAAGTATTGTATAAATGTCTGTGTCAAGCCATATTTTCAAAGGCCTAAGTCTTCAACAGTTATACAGTATGACAACACGTGTACGATTGATCTGTAAAGGTGTAGTTACATTGTTTCCTCATGCAATGTCTGCTAGACAATCATGTTGTTGCATTGCAGACTCACAACCAGTGCAGTTATTTTCTCACCTCTGCTATCTCCCATGATGGTGGTTGGGCCACAGGGGGGCAAGTTGGCAGCGAAACACACCGATGAGCTTCCTTCTCAAACAGCCCCGCTATCAAACTCTAGACCGCGGACTGAGGCCCGGGCCGGAGTTGTTTTGGGAACCCAAAAACGCGTCTGAAAATGACAAAACACAAGAGCTCCGCATTGAGATAACGGTGCTGCTGCAGATAATATGCATTTGGTCATAAAAAAAATTGTTTAACCAAACCAGTACCAATCATGCTGATTGCAAGGCTATGGGCTGTCTGTCTGCTTGTCAATATACATATTACGTGCATTTCCCCCAACATTTCAGCAGGACGATGCTCAGCTGAAGCCATGACTGTCTCGTATTGATACAATGTAAGGCGAAAAGCCTAATTATTCAATAAAATATAAGAAACTGTACATGTCATGGCAGTAACGGGCGGTTATCTTGCTTCAACGCAGTGAATAAAACGACCCATTCCAGCGTTTAGACGCAGCCCAGACAGATGGCAACAAACCGCATATCTCCACCTACTAAGTGCCATGTTAGTGCAAATAAAACATCATTACATGTATCGGCATGTGTTACAAAGCGATACATTATGTGTCAATTAAGCTATGTATGTTGTTAAGTTGGCAAATATAGGCAAGGCGTTGCAGCTAACTAGGTTTAGCCACCTAGCAGAAGAGCTAGACAACACGGACAAGCCAGTTTAGTACCGTTTTATTCCACATATATCTTCTTAAATCTATTCACAGTGTAGCTAAATGTTGCACGAATATATTTAGTGTAAGTACTAACGGTTTAGCGGCGCAGCTTCTTCGCATGAAAGATGTGGCGACTAGGCCCCGTGCGTGTCGGTGTCTCCCCCCACTTTGCCTCGTAGTCAACCCTCCCTCCCCCGGTTGAAAACATGATGATGCTGAAGGATTTGGCTTAGTGGTCCCTTACAGTTCAACATTGGCTCATAATCACTGCAAAACAGTCTGCCTTCTGAAGGCAGTGGAAGAGACGTGAGGTCATGTTTCTCCTCTTATGTCAGTGAGGCGGACACATCCAGTGCACGGGGTCAAGAGGTCAAGACAAGTTCAGCTCAGTGTGTCAGTGGCTGGAAAGGTTACTGCCTTGCACTGCTGGGGCATCAGTGGACCACAGTGTTACAATCCAAACCTTTATTGTGATTTCTATTTGGTTTTCAAGTGCATTTTCACATACTTGGCACCATGGATTTTTCTTGGGGTATGTTAATAAATATGAGACTGAGAATATAAGAGTAAAAAGAAAGTTCTACAAAGTAAAACATATAAAAAGATGATCGAAAAATGTAACAATATCAAAACCAAGCTCTCATGAATCATGCCATTATACACGCAGGCAATTTCTTAATTAGCCATTACTTATAATGCAGGGACATTGGCCAGAATAGACAGCATACACAGCAGTTCTAAATTAATTGAACCATTAAGAGGTTTTTTTTTCCCCCT
>CM049413.1:5332500-5465000 GCA_026929865.2 Hyperoplus lanceolatus | reverse complement strand
ATGCGACATACATCCTCACCTCTCCTTCAGTTCTGGGGTTAGGTCTTCTGTTAGTAGTTGATGCTTCATCGCTGTGGACGTCGGACCATTGAGGCACTTGTTCCACTTCTCCATCTCCCTCTCTCTCTGATGCTGAGTCCTGCTCCCTCGCCTTCTTCAACCGTTCTGTCCGGCCCTCCCTCCAGCCTTTACATTTCCTTCAACCTCTTTCACTCTCACTTTCCCCGCCCTCTCTCTCTCTCTCTCTCTCTCTCTCTCTCTCTCTCTTCCTCTCCTCATTTCATGCAGCGCTGGGGTTACCTAAGAGACTCGGCCTCAATGGAGAAAATCTCCTTTGGTACAATGAACTGGGCGATAGGCAGAGGGGGGTTAGGGGTGGTATGGGGGGGTGTTGGACACAAGAGGGAGGGGTGAGGGTGGAAGTGAAACTAGAGGGAAAGATAGTGAGATGCAGGATGGAAGGGGGGATTCAAAATCCCAAAAATTGAATAAGTGGCTTCGCTTGTGTGATTTTGCCTCAATGGTCAGTCTTTTGGCGGTTGCATGTGGTGCCCCCCTCCCACCTGCTCCCCAGTCAGCCCAGCCCAACACACACACACACACACACACACACACACACACACACACACACACACACACACACACACACACACACACACACACACACACACACACACACACACACACACACACACACACACACACTGCACTGGGGAATCTTCAAGTAAAAGTTTCCACAAAACCGCAAATGAAAAATTCCTAAAAATATTGATTAAATGGTCTTTTCATTCATGGAAAAATGAAAGTATTACAAATGTGAAGACCTTCCTAATTACCAAACTGTTGTTGTGTCAACGGTGGCCTTCTTGTTTGTTTACTTGTTTGTTTGCACTCCACAGGGAGTGCAAGATGAGACCCAGAGGATCACAGCTCTCTTTACAAAGACAAGTGTGTTTCGACAGCGTAAACCCTCTCTTCCTCTGCGTGGTGAGGACCCCATTCAACACCAGTAATTACACTACACCCCTTTAATCTATTCACAGTCTCTGTCCGAGAGGTGTTCCTCCAAACAAAGGGACAAAACACACACAACCTTGTTTAGAGGTTAGTTACTGATTAGCAGCAAAACTGTTGCAGTTCATTTTCCTGCTGCACCTTATTGAGCTCCGCAGTGACGCTATTCAGTTTGTCGTTTGTCTCAGAGTTAGCAAACAGATCCCCTGCTGCTCAGCCCTGTGTCTTTACAACTCTCCCCTCAGCCCCTTTTCTCATCAGAGGATGTGTGAAAACAATAGGGCTAATAAAAGCAACACAGAGATAATTACAGCACGCCGATGAAGTTAGCGCTCCTACGCCCTGAACCATAAATACCAGCAGTGTGAAATGGGATATGTGGCAGTGGCAGACTTTGGGAGGCCTTTATGTGCCAACAAACGGCAACTTACTCTTATTTCCATGTATGTCCCATGTACATGCCAGGGTGAATCTGGGATCTCTGTGTTAATGACTCTATCAGGCCCTGATATCCAGAGGCCCCTGCTGAGGGAGTAGATCCGAGGGGATTGGGGTGTTAGAATGTGGCACAGGAGGTGTCAAAGTTGGGTTGGGGGCGCTGTGTGTGTGTGTGTGTCCAAGTATGTGTGTGCAGGGAAAGGGGGGTTTGAGGCAGATTGTCCATGGTGCTCGTCCGGGCGGGGCTGAATGAAGTTATTTCCAGGGCCCTGTCCATCTGTTACCGTGGCAGCAGCAGTGACCACGGTGTTGCCATGGCGAGGTGGACACAAAAAGGCGTGGCGTGGGAACAGGTCCAGGGGTCAGGAGTGAGGGTCAGGGGTCAGGGGTCACAGCCAGCTGGACAGCACACAAGAGGAGGCCAGGGTGAGAAAAGAAGGAGGGAAGCTTTGCTTTTCTTTCTCTGTTTTCTGCCCTTTCTTCTCTGGGTCTTTGCTGGGGAGGGAGACGTCCGCAGTGGACACTGCTGGACATTAACATTGAACTGGGGCGGTGAGATGAAGAAGAGAGGGGGGGGGGTTGTAGATGTGGAGTGAGAAGGGCCATGAGGTTCTCAGAGTGGGGCCCCCATAACGCCCATGCTTTAGGAGGCTGGTCCTGCATTAGGCCTTATACCTACTGGTGTCTAATCGCGCATAGCATTTGACGGCAATTGACTCTGTTCAATGTACAAGCAAATGCGACTATTGAGAGGATGTGGATGGCTGCATGTGCCTGTCTGTGTGGCCGCGTCCTGCACTTAAGCCAGATAAGTGATACCAAGAGAAAAACAAAAGGCCATTTGACGACTTTTCATTCAGGTCATTTTGAGCTCAAAACTGCTCACTGACAATAGGAAGGAAGGGACTGAATACAATTTTCCTCAACATGGGAAAACACACTTTCTAAATGTTCTTGCATTTTAGTTTTTACCTAGAACTTCTCCAAAATAAATGTAGTTTTATCTGCTGTCTTGGCTTTGGACCTTGTCATCTTTTGTTACTGCTGTGTTCAGTTATATATGATGTATCTCCATATGATAATTCGACCTGCAAGTTTTGGAAAAATGTATTAATCAGATTATTGATTATATTTGCATTGAAACCTAGAGCTGAATATAAGCCTTAAAGAAGGTGTGTAAAAAATCAGACACACAATTTGCTGCCACTTAAGGACACAGTTGATGCAGACAGTTAGTTCTGTTCTTTATTTCTGCATTTGTATAAGGTAAAGATTTTTTTAAATTAATTGAATCTGTTTAATGATTTAACAAACTCCATTGATAGAGCTGTTAAAAATGTAATGTGGTGAAGCTTTGTAATGCATTTGATGCAAAATAACAAATGAAAAATGGGAACATGATGACCTTGTATTACCATTTCCAATGTCCTTTATAAAAACAAGAACATTAAACAATTTGAGATGACTTGAACACGCTTTAATCCTACATCTATTGGACATCCATTACTGAGATGCCAGCAGAGTTGTTCAATGTCAAAAAAATTCAAAAAAAATATTATAGGAAACATTTGCAAGAAGAAGAGAGTGTTGTCATTTTTTGGAGGATGCTTCTTGTGCCTATATCATATTTCCAACTGTACATGAAATCCATGTTTCCACATGACATCATCAAAGTGAAGAGCTAGAGATTGAAATGTCCACCTGCCCCGTGGTAAACTGAAAAAGACGGCAAACCTCGGACCGCATCAGTGGATAACACATTATGACAACGTGGATAAGAAGTCGCTTACAAAGCAATTACACACACAAGAACACACACACACACACACACACACACACACACACACACACACACACACACACAGACATGAACAGATATGCAGAGTAAACACACACAGGGCCCCCTTAGACTTTCATAGTTGCTGGGATGAAGGGACGGCAGCATCCATACTCCTCCACAGCTCCCAGTAATAGGATTAGGAGCAGCCTCGGGAGGACATGGCAGGCCAAGTCCAACGCACCGTTTGGCACCTTTTGTCCAAAAGCCCTGAGATGCAGATCACAGCAAAAGGATGAGGGACAAAGGCTTTTGAACATTGTGTTGTAGCTACAAATATATCCTGATGGGAGAACGCTGAGCCCCAAGTTCCACAGCAGATACAATTAACAGACAGCCACTTTGACAACTCAATCCATTTTGTTAGATGGATCAAGCATTTCTCCTTGTGAATAAATAAAATGTTGTCTTGTCACGTTACAAATTAAGGTTGAATTATTTTTGTTTAATGATTTTATGGAAGGATCTGTGTTGTTTAGGTTATTTCATAGCTCAAAGTGGGTTTTGCCCTAATAACGATTCATTTACTATCATAATATTTTTCATTTGGCAGATATTTCAGAGATGCCACAATTTTGTATATGGATCGTCAAACCATTTTTTAGTCACATAAAGTGACCTTTGAATTTTAATGTTAACCATTTCCTCATTGCAAATATATCAAAGGACATGCATCGTTTTAATAGGTGTCATTGCTTTATAGAAAAAAAGACATGCAGGTGTTTCTGTTGCACCCAGAGCATGCGGCACCTTGTCCTCGGTTCGAGTGATTATTGACATTCCCAACGATCGTCTTAAACCCTGTGCCATGGCGATGTGACACAGAGATTCTCTGTCCTCTCCCTTCCCATTGCATTCTGGGACAGCGACCAAAAACAGTTTTACGACCAGAGGCTGCTGACGCTCACTTCCTGCCAAGAATCAGAGAGAGACAAGGTTCAAAGTGATGAGCGGCACACATACCAACACACGTGCAATGATGAACACACACAAACTCTTACACATGTGTGGGTCAAGATTTAGTTTAGATGCGTTTACACTATCAGACTTAATGCTTTCAACATCAACCATTGAAAAATGTTCTCTTTTCTTAACCCTGATTAAGCTGATCAGACAATTGTGCAGTGGATTGTGGGTCAGAATCATGTTGATTTCAACACTAAAAATCATGACTGGATGTAGTAGGACAAACAGGTATTTTTTCAGCATGCTACATTTGACCACATGTATTAGGATTGAACTGGGTGGGGAGATGAATTAGGATTGGGTTTTGGAAAGCAGTCGTAGACTAGATTTAGGAGTAAAATGATTTGCTCCTCAAGGAAGCTCTCAGATAATCTGAGCAGCAACAAACATTCTACAGGGAGACGTGTTCACGCCTTTACAAACACATGAACACAAAACCTACAAAAGGAGGCTGTTGTTATCCATATAATTAAAAGTATGATGTGCAAATGAGACAGTGTTGGAGTTGTTGAGAGCATATTTTGTGGGCAAATTGGAGGCAGCTTCTCCCTGTTTCCAGTTTTTCTGCTGACTTAGGCTGACTTATCTAATAGACATGCAACCAACAAATATGATCTCATTTGAGTAAAACATCCCTTTAAAAGAAGATGGTTTCCTATGTCACATAAACATATATCTTTGTGCATCTTCATCTTAAAAGCATTGCTATGACCAACACTTCCACCATGATCAACCCTCTCAGATGTCTCTTTCTGTTGAGCCTGTTATACCAAGCCAATGAGCAAGTTTTCTTTACAAACTGACAGAGACGAATGTGGTTGCTGGGAGATTCATGTTGTACCTGCAAAACCTTGATTGTCTCGGGTAGGTTATATACAATTTACTGACAAGTAACGTCACTGGAAAATTCCTCTAGCTTAGTATTTGAGCCTGTCAGCCTCATGCATTTGGAGTCAGTCTCTGTCTCACTATATATCCACACCAGCTCTGACCACAGCTGTTTGTCTCATGAGTGGTAAAATCTGAAGAGGAAGATGCCATGCGAGGAACACCACTGTCATGTGTAAATCCCCCTATTTGAAGCTCATTAGAAATCTGTATTTTCTTGTTTATCATTCAGCATAATATTTATTTTCAATTATATTTAATGATTCAAATTAGATAAATCCAACAGTGTCAG
The DNA here is from genome assembly GCA_026929865.2 of Hyperoplus lanceolatus. Lineage (NCBI taxonomy): Eukaryota > Metazoa > Chordata > Actinopteri > Uranoscopiformes > Ammodytidae > Hyperoplus > Hyperoplus lanceolatus. The sequence goes on along the minus strand of CM049413.1, from coordinate 5,459,565 downwards.
TAATTCTGAGGAGGAAACTGTTGGTCAATGTGGATGCTAAAGTGCATATAATAAGGCAGCAGATGTCACTGTGTAAATGTCATGAAACTAAATCTTAATTCGACTGCTGTTGTTTTTGTTGTGTGATTTGGTTGTGCGATTGTTGCTATGATCACTTGCAGCAAAACTGGTGATGTCTGTATCGGCAAACAACGAGTCAATACAGCATTCACATTCCATTTATTTATTGGGGCAAACACCAGAAAACACACGTGCTTCATCAACCCATGTATGATACGTTTCCTCAAATAGAAATTGGGCAAATATTATGGCCAGAAATGACATTATGTTTAGATGCTTCACAGCCAAAGGCAAAATGCTCGAATAGTGAATCTTTACCACCAAAAATGGAACATGAAACATATAAGCTCTAGTTCTAACTGCAGGTTCTGTTAGAGGAACTTTGCATTGTGTGTGGTGAGGCTCAACACATTGCTGTAAACTTCTTGACGTGCTCGCCCCCTCTTCCCAGCGCTGAAAGAGATCCTGATGAATCAATAAGAGCCATGAAAAATGGAGGGAAAGCGTCTGAGTGGCAGAGATGTCTGAATAAGGGCCGGTGGTTTGAATTGATCACAATGGAAAGGCTCCAGAGAAAGGAAAGCCTTCATTTTTAAGGAAAAGTCATTTTGTCTAAAAAAAAAAGTTTGTAATAAAAAAGTGTGAGTGTCTGCATGTGTGTGTGTGAGAGAGAAGAATAAGTAAAAAGCGGTGCATATGATTATCGGACAAGGGCTGGAGAGGGGCAAGGCAGGGCAGCCTCTAGACAGACTCAGAGAAAGGGACATTTACCTTGAACTCCACTCTCCCCGTCTCTGGGGCGGGTCAGGTATTGTAGCTGGGCCTGACAGGGTCACAGGGGGACAAGAGGGGGGGCTGGCCCTGGGGTCGTGGGGCGCTACCCCTGTGGGGGGCCACAGAGTGTGGGGAACGTGGGGGGAGGCAGGGAAGGTATTGGCAGATTTTCATGGGCTGCAGATGCTCAATATGCAGATGTCTAATCAAATTGTGCGGCGATGAATTGGTTCCCTCCAACTGATTTGCATCAGGACAATCCCCGGCAGAGGCTCAGGGGTCAGCGCAGTTCCCCGGACAAAATGAGCAGCCGGCTGCAGACGGCCATGAGAACGTGTGAACTTGAAGTAGACTTTATTCAATGACAAGGATATTGATTGATTCTGTCTGTCGGTCTGGGTGTGCATGTGACATCTGTCATTCCAGGGAAGATATTGTTCCTTAAAGTATGAAATGTAAAAAAACATTTATTGATTTTTTTTGGTGTTTGGTCTGAACATTAGCTTAGAGCTTCTTTAACAGGTTCAGATTAAATAGAAAGCTCACTGCTATTATATTGATCTTGACTGAAATACTATTGTGCAAAATAATGCACCTAGTAATATATACTATAACACACTGCTTCAAAAGTTAAAACTCAGCAAAAGCTTAAGTATACCGAGTGCACACATTTAGACTTAGAGTTTCACAGCTCTAACATTAAAACTAATCCAAGAGAAGGCAATGTTCATGTTTTGTCTTTGAATAAACAGATAGATCAAAACAGTGTTGTAGTCTTTTTAAATTTTAAGCATAAATAAGTGACATAGGGTTAGGGTTAACATCCAGCATGAATTCTTAACTTTAAATTCTTAACAGCTCAGCAGTAGAGGTTCCAGAGGCAGTAGGACCTTAGCAGACTGATGTTACACCAACAGTAGAACTGAAGAAGCTGGGAACCTCAGTCACTTCTGTAAAGATAGAGCTACTCCATCATTTAATAAATAAACTTAAAGCCACAAAGAATAATCTTGACCAGAGTAGTGCGACTGGAAAACATGACTAGAAAAAAAGGGTTGAATTGCTTGATATTTGAAGAATTTTAAAGATGCATATCCACCAGCATCAATATGTGACCATTTGGAGCATGATTTCTGTAAACTATAATTATGTTTGCATAAACTACAATATAACTTCTGCGCTTGGGTGCAAGGGATTTATGAATTAACAACAGAACCATTCCACTATTTCCTCATACTTTTTTTTTCACAGTCTGGATTTGATGTCAGTTCTGTTTTAGATTCAAATCTTTAGCTTGTGAAGTTTTTATTTTCCCCAGATGGTATGTCAAACTTTGTTATTTCATTTTATAAAGACAATAACAAGGGGCTATTTCTGGATGGATGCAACGTTTGCCTTCAGTTTAAATTTAACAAAGGTTTATTGTGAGCTAGTCCTGGTGATGGCATACACTTTGCTTGCCTTACATGACACACTAAAAGTTCTTTACAGGGGCATACAGTTGCAATAAATAAGACAAAAATAAAATGTTGAAATTGCATTTGAAATGCTTGAGTCATGAAACTGCTCAGTTTTTCTGTGTGGTGACCATAGATGTGGTGACTTTTCTTAAAGAGGAAGGTCAGGGTTGTGTTGCTCTCTAGTGGTAGCATAAGTTAATGCACTCTGAGACTTTAGATTCAAACCACTCCTTTATAAAAGAAAAAAAGGTGATGTTAGTCTCATTACCGAAAATGCGGAACTGTATCAGATGAGAGAATATACAGTATGTTTGAAATGATAAGGTATTTTTTTGAAACAGCAAAAACAACAACAACAACAAAACGTATTACAAAAGTGATGGTACCCAAGTGCAAATGATTCTGATATCCATTTATGAAACGCAATAGAGGAAGTGATTATAAGCATAGGCTGAGGCTGAATACTTTATTTTTTTTTTTACATTGGAATAGCATCCACACAAAATGATGTAGACTTAAAAATAACAAAATGATAGATTTTCTAATAATGTTTAGGAACACACACACACACACACACACACACACACACACACACACACACACACACACACACACACACACACACACACACACACACACACACACACACACACACACACACACACACACACACACACATCCTGAAAAAGTGCACATTAATTGAAAATCAATTAAATTCAATACAATACCAATTGTAAAACGACAAAGAACAAAAACTAAAAAAAAACAGTAAAAAGGGAAACGAGGAAGATACAACCACCATCTTTAACATTGTATCATCTATTAATCCAATCATGAGCTCATATTATTTTCTGATGACACTGACTACCTCAGTGTTTTACGTTGAAATTAAAACAGAAGTGAATGAACAGAAGAGAAGCAGAAAGAGAGTCAGAGAGCTTCTTAAACACAGACATCAGATCAGCTCTGAACCATGTGGAGCTGTGGACGCTGAAAACTGCTTGAACAAGAGAAATGTAACACCACCGCTGATGTTTGAACACCTGATGCTGTTTCTCAGGCAAAACATATCATCATAAAAAAATTTTCGATAAAATGATTTTCACTTGATATTTTCAGACTGGTGTTGTTTTTCAGTAAAGAACAAAATCCATTTCATTTTACTTTTAAACCCCACATAAGCCATGTGACATGGCATTTTTGCTTTCTTCCTATTTTGTCTCAATATAAATCACTTTAACTAGATGTGACCTCATTTTCCATCAGCAAACTGGCTCCGCTTCCTTCCTCATCTTTAGCCTCTTCAGTTCTCCCTGCACCTGGCTGGTCCTGAGAGTCAGGCTGGAGCAGGGGGGCTGGGGGCTGGAGCAGGGGGGCTGGAGGCTGGTGTTGGAGAATGGGCGAGGCTGAGAGGTAATGGTGTTCTCAGAGGTATCCCCTGGGTGGGGGTACATCAACATGCTTTAGTCATATGATCATAAAACAAAGGCTCAACATCAACATCCACTCTAAGACTAAAATCAAAAAAATTAAATTTTTTTTACTGTTTTGGTCTCTCACCTTTTCTTCGTATAAATGAAGAATCCAGTAATCGCACTGATGGCAACCACAACAGCCACTACAGCAACGATGATGGCAACCATGGAATTGCCTGTAAAGGAAATAACAACAAACAAATCACGTGATAAAACAGGTTCATTAATAAACATTAAGAAAATTCTGTTTTTATGTTGTTTTTATTTTAATGTATGAATCAGTGGTAAAAGGACATTGCACAGTAATTCCTATATATCTCTTTAAAACGTTGACTTTATTTGAATAAAATTTTAAATAATAATAAAAAATAAAGATTTTTGTCAGGGTCAAAAAGTGCATTGGTTTATTGCATACAATAATGTTTTAAAAATAAATGAAACAATTTGACAACAAAACAATATAAGGAAACACAACTTGCCATTGAACACATGTAGATACATGAACTACAGGACTGTTACAGTGAACTATAATGTGTTTCTACATTCATCACCTCTGGTTCCAGTCTTACCTTCATTGGTTCTGATCACGGCTTTGTCCAGTTGTGTGAGGAGGTCTTCCTTCACCCCAGAGAGCTGGAACACACATTGGTACTTCTTCCAGTCTTCTTCAGGTGAAACTTTCAGGTCAACACTCATCTGGAAGGATCCATCGTGGTTGGGGAGGATCTCTCCGTGGTCCATGCCCTCATGAAGATCCTCTCCATCTTTCCTCCAGAACATCACGGCTCTGTTGGGGTAGAAACCTGTAGCGTGGCAGCTGACTGGAGAGGAGGGAGTCTTCTGGAGGAGGGACACTGTGGGAAGCTCTGGAGAGCAAAGAGAAAGATGGTTTACAGGTAATTATATATCATCCTGTTCAATGCATTTTTAAATGCCTTAGAACATTTTCATTTTATATAGGCTACTTTATACACAAAATGAAAATGACCCACATTGTAAGGACAAAACAATAGGGATATAGGATAAAACAGACAGATGAAGAGAGGTGAGGGGGAGATGTATTAGAAAAGCAGGAGGACATTTAGTGTCAGAAAGACATTTAGAGAAATTGAGAAAGGCTGAAATGTAGCAGAGAGACAGAGAGAGAGAAAACAGAGGGGAAGAGAGTTGAAAAGTGACGACATGGTTTAAAGTGAGTATGATGAAACGAGAGAAAATTAAAGAAAGATAAAGGTATGTAAAGAGTGAACACAGTGGGTCCCTGTGTGTTTGTGATATGTGTTATTATGTTACTGTTGTTTAGACACAAAGAAGTCATAGTAACATTGTTGTGTCCATTAAAATACTTCAGGTCATGTGATTCTACCTGTTCTCTGCAGAGAGCTCTTCCCGTAGGCCACATACTTCTTCAGCCACTCAGGACAAATCTGGGTGAGGTATTGTTTGTCCTGTGCTATCCTAGCTTTGTTATTATCCCACTTGTGTTTGGTGATGACAGCCTGTTGTACTGGAGCGACCCATATCTCTTCCTTCAGGTCATAGACCATGAAATCTTCTCCATCATAACCTTCTTGAAGAAAACCATTGATGTCTCCAGTCTCATCATCCCATTCACAGCCGATCATCCTCTGGGAAATGTGGACACCTGAGAGAGAGAGAGAGAGAGAGAGAGAGAGAGAGAGAGAGAGAGAGAGAGAGAGAGAGAGAGAGAGAGAGAGAGACTTTAATACATCAGAGGGAAATCTCAGCCCAGTCATCTATCATCAGCTGATATCACATCTTTCGCACATCTTTTTTAATATTAATTAATATTAAAAAGAGAAAAGCAGGAAATTTGATTCAAACTGCTTCTTCTATTCTGTATATATATAATGCTAAGAGCACACTGTGATTAGATAGTAGAGTCCTTCTGTTCAACTTTTTAAACCTCTGATATGAGTGAGACTTTCACCCTGTCATCAGGTTTTTTAAAACATTCTGCTACTTCCTCTCATATGGGACCCAGCAGAAGCAGCCTGTGTCCCGTTTACGGTCCTGCTACGTAGTTTGAGAAACCAGGCGGTAATGTTCCTCTATCAGCTGTGTGTTGTCAAACTGTTGTGATACACAGGTTCCTACAGTAGAAAGTTATTATGGACCGACTCACTGTGTGAAGCTCAGTAGAGTTATTCTGATCTGATCTAGGGGAGATACAGTGTTAATAATCTCTGCTGGTTATTATGGGATGGACAGAAACACTGTATCAGTTCAGCAGCATGCAGTGGCCTCAGTCTCAGGAATGTTTCTGTTGAGTCTGACTGAGTTTCAGCAAAGAAAAGCCTCCATCAAACTGTTTAATCTGTTTTACTAATACTTTCCTGACAGAAAAAGAGTGGTGTGTGTGTGTGTGTGTGTGTGTGTGTGTGTGTGTGTGTGTGTGTGTGTGTGTGTGTGTGTGTGTGTGTGTGTGTGTGTGTGTGTGACATATGTTTACTAAAATACAACATGACAATAAACCCAACACTTTAACAGTATAAAGTGAAACATAAACAAACCTCCAGTTTGGTTGAGGCGCTGCTTTACCACTTCAATGTTGTTTTTGGATCTCTGCTGGTTACCCAAAGAAATATCAGTGTTCCTCTGCCAGTACTGAGGATCACCTTCTGTGACTTTGCTCATCCAGTCCTGTTTGGGTTCTGCTCTCTTGGTGTTACTGTCGTAGTGACTCATCACAACATCATCAACCATCCCAACAGCTACAAACTCTGGGAAGTTTGGGACTCCAGAAGACGCAGTGTAGAAATACTTCAGAGAGTGAGACACTGTGAGAAAAATGAATACAATCATTACATTTGTTGTAGTTTCACACAAGTTATTTTTAAGACAACTTAATGATCTCTTATTATTACTAAATTAAATGTATGGATATAAATTCTGCTCCAGAAAACTCTTTATTTGAACATTTCTGGTGATTTTATGTAAACGTAACTTTCTCTGAATTAAATATATAACAAGTAAAATATTAGCAGCTCACATGTTCATTTGAAATCTGAATTCACAAATCTCTGAACAAAATATATTTGCTGCATGTGGTTCTGATTTTATTTTCTATAATTCAACTCATTGAAACCTTCTCTTTTTGAGTCTATTACCTCCCTCTTGGTTTCTTTTGATACTATAATTTGTGACAGCTCTATCTATATTATTTTTTTTCTTTATCAATTCTCACACATTCATTCTGTCTGTAGAGTTGTTAATTGTATCAGTTATAAACTAAATTAAAGGAAGATTTTTTTATTAACTCTTACTATTCTTTGTAAAGCTCCAACTTTTTCTCCACCATGAAACTGATGCTGATCCACTTTTAATCCAAACATTTAATACAATACAGCTACTAGTTTGCTGTTTCCTGTTACTGTTTGGCGACAGAAACACTGTTATAGATAAATCTGCAATAATCTGATATCAGCAGATATATCGGTGACCAGTTTATCTGTCCAGCTCTACTAAACACGATGCTATTGTAGATTCAGTAAATGTAATAACTACCTGAGTCAGGTGCCTGGACCCAAACAACAAACCTAAGTATGGACAGACTACGTTACAGCACGTGAGTATTTCACTGTGTGGAGTCAACTTAGTTCTCTGAGGAAATACTTGAAATATTTATTTCTAAATATTAAAGAAAAAGTGTCAACGATATGGTGATATGAAATTAATATTTATGTCCAGCCGATTGTCATTGTTCTTTTCATTGATTAGCATAGGCCCTATTTGTTTTTTCTTTGTGCAAATAATCTGTGCCTTGTTGGAAGTGAATTATTATTAATTAATTAAAAATTAAACAAGTGTAAGACTGAAATTGCACTATCGATAGTTCTCATGTTGTTTCTTGTTTTCTTAATTTATCTGAACTACTCCTTACTGCACACGTATTGACTTGAAATAGTTAGATGTTTGGCGCTGCGTAGTTATGCTGCCATTTTGGATCGATCAGACCGTATCGATCTAACTGGTTAAAATCCCAAATTAAATTGAGCTGATTTAAAAATAACTTTCTCAGAAATAAACTGCAGTCTATTCTTTTTGTTAGAAATCCAACAGTGGCTACCTAGAAATGTTTTGGTATAAATGAGTGATTTGCACTGACAATGTTTTCTAATGCAAACTTTAAGATAATACAATTAGTTCTTGAGCGTTTTTAAAATCTTCAATACACACTATGCTACACAAAACAAATATAGATTATCGAGGGAACTAAAAATGTACGTAGGCTTTTATTATACGGTCTATAAACACATGACGCACTTTTCCTTTTACAATAAAATGAGTTAACACATTATTGACTCACCTGGCGACGCGACATGTAGCTGTACTACAAGGACAGCCACCAAAATCCACACTGTCCTCATCTCGACCTGTTGCATCCAAAGCTTAAATGGAGTAATAAGTTGAGTGTTCCTATACAAAAAGAAGGAGAAATAGTGATACAAACTAGAGCTAGAGAGGTGAAACAAGGGGAAAACCAGGGAGAGGCGTCTATATCAAACTCCCTCTGAGCCAATGGGAATTTAGCTTGAGCACCAACGTCACTTATATCTGGGTAGAACTGACCCAGAGAGGTTATGAACGAAAGTGAAACTTAAATGAGCCCATTTCAGCCCATAATACTTGCTCATTTATAAGGATGGGGAGACATGCGGGGCTTTAGTTTGGTGTCTCAGCTTTGTTCTCATATTAAAGGAGAATTAAACTTTTTGCTGCTCAGATCCTGATTGAGGTTTTGTAGACTTTTAATGTGCAGACATGTGTTAAAGGTCAGAGGTTACTGTCCAGCTACAGGGCAGATAGAATGGAGTGTGTGGGGATGCAGTAGAGTCTTATTGTTCTGTTGTTCTGTGTCGCTGCCCTGGGATTGAAAACAGTCCAGATACAAATATCAACAACAAACAGCAGATTAAAGTGAGGTGTTATTGATGTTCTAGTGAGTACATGTGGTGAGGTGCTCCCCCCAGTGGCTCAAACCTGCAGCTGATGTGCAGCAGTGCAGTTACTCAGTGTGAACTCTTTTATCTGTTGTTTTAAACAGGTTTGTGTTCAATCAAACTGTCTGGTTATTAAATTAGATGGAGAGGAAAGTATTATAACCTTTTCTGAAGTCCATGTCCAATAAGATATTTAATTTATATGTGACACTGGCTGAAATTAGGCCTGTCAGGGCAGACATGATAGTAAAACACAATACAGCCTCCAATGAAATTATATTTAACCTCAGTGTTTTAAGTTGAAATTAAAACAGGAAGTGAAAGAATAAAAGCGAAGCAGAAAGAGAGTCAGAGAGCTTCTTAAACACAGACATCAGATCAGCTCTGAACCATGTGGAGCTGTGGACGCTGAAAACTGCTTGAACAAGAGAAATGTAACACCACCGCTGATGTTTGAACACCTGATGCTGCTTCTCAGGCAAAACATCATCATAAAAAAAGTTACTCTCGATAAAATGATTTTCACTTGAAATTTTCAGACTGGTGTTGTTTTTCAGTAAAGACCTAAATCCATTTCAACACATACAACTTTAATTTGTTTTTATTTTTATTTATTTTTTTCAATAAAAACTGCGTAGATAAGAGATCATCAACAGTCAGAGGCACAGCAGAATTGATTTAAGCGCTTCTGTGTGCATCGTACAGTCCTGTGTAAACCTCATTGAAACTAAACATTTGTGCAAAATATAAAGAGAAGCATCTTGAATGAATCTTTTGAGAATAAATACAGAATTATGTACACACAGAAATTATATTATGTACAGTATATTTCTTCTTTTCACATCAATGTTTAAATCAACACATACAAACACATGCAAATCTATGTACAATAAAATTTACATAAACTACTGCATACACAGGTCCATTTCCTTTCTATCAGACGGCGTGTGTTTGAGCCACTATTACTGTCAAGTAACTCTGTGAATCACTACGCCGTCATCCTTCTGAAGGATAGCAGTGACTGAGATCAAAAATACAGTAAGTGCCTGTGCTTGGCTTCCCACATCCATATCCTAAGAATAAAACTAATTTCCCTCTCTTGGACACATACGCACGCACTCACACACGCATGCACGCACGCACGCACGCACACACACACACACACACACACTGGATTCAGGTTCTCCGAGAGCTCAGAGTGGTTCTCAGCAGCTGTAAGAAAAAACATACAGTTAGTTCACTTCTCCTGCACCTTCAATAAACAGCTTTGCCAGCCTGTAAAAGAGACTGGTCAGAGTTTAGGATCCAATGTTATACCCGAAACCAAGAGACAATATTCATCTGTCAGAATCATGACCTCGTTCATTAACTTGAAATGTCATATTTACAAATTGCAGCATCCACAGCAGCAGAGAAATGATAGCAGTTTATTTTATTGTTTGCTATCTATATTTATCCAATTGTTTCGTTTGAATTCAATTTCAATTAATTATAACTTGATTAACTTCACATGTTTTATTTATCAATGACAAAAAAAAAATTCTGAAGTGGAAAAATTATTCAGATCGACTGTAATTTTTTTTCCTCTGATTTTACAGTCTTTCTATTATCAATCTCCATTATTTTACTGAAATCTATTCTCCAGAAACACATCCTGAGAAAGCGCACGAGAGACCTGATGAAAGAGAGTAAAACAAGTTCCACTTACCACATAGAAGGCACTTATCTGAAACAAGAGGAAAAAACAAATACTTTCAGTTGTCATATTTTAAATATCGGAATATCACCTACCCACTGAATATGATACACCCTTTTTATCATTATCAAAATAAATATAAATATCTTCTTTCCTTTCATCTTTTACCTATTATACTCTGTCATTGTCAAGCTACAGTCTGTTGCTTCATAACATGAATGTATGACCTTGTGTTTCAAACTATAAAACAAAAATTATATTATAAAAACATTTTAGTTGGTCTCTCACTTTGCTTCTTTTGTAAACAATGAATCCAGTTACAGCCAGGATGAAAACTACAAGAACAGCCACTGCAGCAGTGATGGGAATGGTCGCGTCTGAAGGCTTCTCTGTTGAATACAACATACACAGGTTAGAAAATTCTTGATTTAATTTGATTTTAAGGTTATAATTCTATTCTATTCTTGATTTTTTTTCTTCTTCTTTTAGCAAAGATGGTTATGCCATTTTAGACTAACCTATAGGATCATAAGTTTTATACCATGTATTTTTCTATATTCGTATTTCAAAAAAGGTCTACATGGCTACATCGATTCAACCTTACATTTTGAAGGTCACACCTGATCTCATTCTTACCCCAGTTGGTCCTGATCACGGCCTTGTCCAGTCTGGTGGCAATTTCTTCCTTCACCCCAGAGAGCTGGAACACACATTGGTACTTCTTCCAGTCTTCTTCAGGTGAAACTTTCAGGTCAACACTCATCTGGAAGGATCCATCGTGGTTGGGGAGGATCTCTCCATGGTCCATGCCCTCATGAAGATCCTCTCCATCTTTCCTCCAGGACATCACGGCTCTGTTGGGGTAGAAACCTGTAGCGTGGCAGCTGACTGGAGAGGAGGGAGTCTTCTGGAGGAGGGACACTGTGGGGAGGGCTGGAAAAAAAGATAGAGTGTGTGAGAGAGAGATCGATGTGTGTTAATTGACAAAATAAACAATTGTGTACCTTTTTGTGCATTAAGCGGCACCAGGTCATGGGATCATACCTGTTCTTAGCAGGGAACTCTGTCCATATTTCAAATGTTTGTGCATACAATCCATACAAATGTGTATCAAGTTTTTCCAATAGTCATTTCTAGCTCTGTCTCTGTCCCACAAGTGTTTAGTAACAACAGCCTGCGATTTTGGGGCGATCCATGTCCGTGTCTCCATGTGAAACACTAGAAAGTCTTCTCCGTCGTAACCGTATTGATGGAACACGTTGACGTCTCCAGTCTCCTCGTCCCACTCACAGCCAGACATTCTCTGAAAGATTTGGATTCCTGACAGAGAGACGGGGACAGGCACAACAGAGAAAAAGAGTGCGGTCCAGATTAGTGAGATTTTATATCACAGAGGCACACTCTGAAGGTGGTGTGGTTAGGTAATTCTGTGTAAATAAAACACTGTTGAAGGATGGGTGTGTCTGTGTGTGTGTGTGTGTGTGCATGCGTGTGTGCATGTGTGTGTGTGTGTGCGTGCGTGCGTGAGTGTGTGTGTCTTTGTATGTGTGTGTGTGTCTGTAAACTCATCAGTAACATACTTCCAGTTCTGTTTAAGCGCTTCTTCAAGATGTTAAATTCGTCTTTGAAGACGTGCTGCTGTATGGTACACTCCTGTGTGAACCAATTCCAGTACGCAGGATCCCCTTCCCTGAAGTTTTCCATCCAGTCCTGTGTATTTATTCCTCTCTTGGTTATGCTGTCACAATGACTTGTCTGAATTTCATCAATCATGGCGACACCCACAACCTCTGGAAAGTTTGGGACTCCAGAAGATGCAGTAAAGAAAAACTCCATAGAATGTTTCACTGTAAGACAAACAGGTGTTCAGGTTCTTTGCTTTTCTGTTTTGAAACATTTTATTGTACGAAAAGTTTTAAATTATTTTAGAACAGCATTTTAATTTTGTGTTCCATAAACATGAACGCCACAAAAATGAAAAAAAATAGCAAAGCTCTATTGCTTTGTAATGTTTATTGTAAATTGAGCAGCTACTATTATGACGTATGTTTTTAATATCTCTCAGCTTGCAGGACACACCTAAATACTTGCCTATGGAACTCACAGGCAAAATGAAACTGTTGATACAGCACAAGGCTTTAAGTTAAGCTTTAAAATGTTGTCTCACCTGGAGATGAATCTTGACAGAAGAGTAGCAGCAGAACTATCTTCATCTTGGGTTGAAAAGAAGCAGAGCTGACGAAGAGAAATATAAACTGTTGTGAAGTTTTGGTTTGTTTTTTGTTTGGGATAATGTCTCCTTCAATAACATGAGACTTAGTTTTTTTGGGAATATGAGGCGTGTTCACCTTTTAATGACTCGTGATAGGTGAATCAAAGCATCGATCTGACCAATAAGGATTCATCTTTATATCTGGTGACTGATCTGCCTACACTTGTCTGACAGGGCACATTTTGTCATGTGAGAAACTAAATTTGATACATCAGATGTGAGGCAGCATGTTTAGAGGACAGTTTCTCTTTTCTGTTTGTCAGTCACCTTAATCTTTTCTTCAGCCCAGTCTTTTCAGTTTTTTTAGTTAACACCTGCTTAAATTTACCCTTTTTTTCATGTGGATTACAGATGGAGAAAGCTTGGAGGTGTTGAAAGCGTATAAACTGTGTCAATGTATCATCTATGTATCTAAAGGTTTACTCTCTAGAAACTTTAGAATTTGTTTGAATGATAAAAAAAGTGTTTTTTTTCAGGGAAAGGGTGATAATGATTCTGGGCAGTATCTTATAGTAACCGTGATGATTACATTTTCCCTGTAATCATGGATATGAGCTCCTCAGTTTTGAAGCATAACAGATGTAGAAATGTACTCTCTATATATTATCATTTGATCTATATATTTTTTTCTCCTTACTTCCAGTGCTCATGCTGAACTGAGCTGAGCTAAACTTCATAGGTGACTGATATGGATCTTCTCATCCAGCTCTAGTGAGAATACTGAATGCTCTGCTAATTTACATACTGCAACATTTCACTGGTCAAAAAGTGGACTCAAGGAAATATCAAAACTTTTGAAAATGTTGGACTTTATTTAAAAGCAAACCATCAGGACAAAACACATAGCAATACCTTTGACTTTGACTTTTATAAATGGTTATCAACACAGAGTCAAATATGTCAAAAGCTGAGTGAGCATTCCTGAGGAAGCCCAGTATTCATGTTACAGTAAATGAGTCTAGTTGAATAGCGTCTATTTGGCGCCTGCAGGCTACGCCATTGGCTGCTTCCCGGGGGGCCGTAGATGATTGTGATTGGTTTAAATAAATAAAAACAGGAGCCCAGTTTCCCCCGAATAGACGGCTCTAAACAGAGTGCTTCCAGACCATAACTGCTGTAGTTTGGTCTGGCTTTGTAGACTACAGTAAATGATGTGGGGGATAAACTCGAGCTTAATCAACGGAGCTTTCTGGCAGACATATTTAACCTGCCTTTAGATCCTTTATGAACTCAGGCCATTTATCTTTATTGCATCTTTGACACTAAAATGATGGGTACAACAAAGCTACGTCTAAATGCCATGGGCAGCTTAGTCATCCAATCACCATCACTGTCTGTTTTCACTAGTCTTATTAAACTTAACAACCCCTGTGGTATGAGGAAGTTTTCATGAATTATTTTCCTTGACCAATCTTACCAAAGAAAAGAACATTTCGATAAACAACCACAAGAGGTGATTTGAAGCAAGCTATCAGTGTCTACAATGAATCAATGAAGACTTTATTTCAGACAGTATAGATTTAACTGAATTTCCCACTTTTCATTTAGCTCACTTACGCACTAGTCATATCTCTTTATCTTCCTATTTCAACATGTAGTGAAAATAAAGCACATCTTAGCTGTGCAAATTATACTTATATATACTATATATATTTTTCCCATTTGTAATCTTTCCATATGGGGTCTCCTAGGAAGTCCCACTAATAATTCAATTGCCTGATAATGAGCCATTGTTTTTTTCTGAAAGTTTCTGTAAACCCATATTCCTGACACATTATCTTAGAACGGACAAAGACGTTTGATAGAGATTGGAATTGTTACGGTGTGGCAGACAGGCAGGCAAGCAGGACCCAAACGCAAGACGTCGTAGCAAAATAATAATTTATTAAGTCCAAAAAATACAACAAAAAGGCCAACAGGCAAAAATGCAAAAAGTCCAGGGACAAAAGTAACACAGGGAACAGAGAGAAATACACAGGACAACGACTCACTGACACGACAAACCATAATGCACAGACAAGGAACAAAGGAACACAAGGAGTATATATACAAGACATAACGAGACACAGGTGAAACACATCAGGGAAGGGAACAGCAATCAACAAGAGGGAAGCTAGACAGGACATGGGGAGGAAACAAGACAGAGATACCAAAATAAAACAGGAAACCACCAAACAAGACAGGACAAGACGGACCATGACAGGAATATGAAGAAAAAGTTTTGCCAATATTACCTTCAAATGTTTGTAATAAAAACCTGCAATATGTAGTTATTGTAAAATCAATATAGTAAAACATCTATCAAAACCTGTAGAAAACAAATAATAGCATCAGTGTAAAATAATGTGTGTGTACATCCATTAAATGTAATGCTTTAATTTTAAAAGTCAAATAAACTATTCCATTTAATATTAACAAATAATTACACTTCTTTAATGACTTCTTTGTTGCAGGATACCATCTTGTAGTATATTTTCATTCTGTAAAGTAATTTAATGTGACACACGCTCTTTCTCATACATACAGTATAATGTTAACCATTGAGTGTGTTCACCAATCAGGTCTCTGGTTTCAGCCTGTTGGAGAGCTCAGAGCTGTTGTCATGATCTGTGAGGGCAGTAAATAAACCGTAAAGTCCAGTCATCCTGCCCTGAACGTTTATACACATTTTACACAGATCAATATGTTTATCTGCACAATAATTTGATCTATTTAATCAACAGCATAATGTTTGATCAGTCAAAACAAATTAAAAGTGTCTTTAACTTACCAGATGGACGGCCTAAGCCTATAGATTCAAAACAAAAGACAAATAATGTCAGTTAGTTTTAAATGTCTCTGTATCCCGTGATGCCCCCATCTACTCACTAACACTGAAAAATCTGTTTCTAGCCTTCTGCTTAGTCATTAACTTTGTTTTGAAATGTTTATTACACCTGAGTCTTACAGCACTAACTGTTGGCTGCATCAAACGGCTGGGAACTGATGCTTGTTTAAATGTTGTAACCAGGATAAAAAGCACCAACTGAAAGACTTGAATTAAAAAGTACTGAAAGGTTAAACAGATAATCGTTCCACTTTTCTCTCTTACCTTTCTTCTTCTTTTTGTAAACAGTGAATCCAGCAGCAGCGATGAGGACGAGAACAACAACATTCACTGCAGTGGTGATGGGGACGGTCATGTCAGTGGGCTTCTCTGTTGAACAAAATACAAGTAAGAAACAGAGAAAAGGAAATCTGTCTATCCAAAAACATATTCATAAATACATGTGAGTTTGTTGAACCAGGTCTGACTTAGAAAAGCATTGAGGGATTTTTCTCAAATTTAGTGCAAACTCACACTTGGACTGAAAACACTTTGGAGGTCAAACGTTACTGCGACCTTACATACAGTATTGACAGGATGCACCTGAACCATACCTGACCTTGAACCATAGTGTAGCTTCTTAGGAGCTTTACCTTCTTTAAAGCTTTGCCTACCACCAAATTACTTTAACCGTTCTGCAATTGCATACCTTGCAGAGGCATTTTACTGACAGGCGGTATTTTATAGTTTATTTATAATTTATTTATGAACACATTCACTCATTTTCTCCGTCATCACCAGTCTTTCAAATCCAACACAAAAGGCAGTTAATATATTTTTACAGACACATGTTTAAGATTTTAGCCAAAATCATTGATTTTACTGTATCACAATATTTTATGTAACATTGACCTATACCTTTGACTTCCAAAATAATTAATTCATCTTTGAGTCAGAGTTGACATTTTTGCAAACTTCCTAGAAAATCCCTAAAAGCGTTCATAAGATATTGCGTTCACAAGTACATACATAGACACAGATGTACATACATAAAAAAGAGGAGAAACACTTAAAGGTGGAGTAAGCGATCTCCAGTGAACGCTTGGTTATGTTGATTCTAACTGCAGCAATATTTGATGCAGAGAGCGAATGGCCGGGCCATATCCCGAAACGTTGATACGGCTGGTGGCTCTGAGCTAGCTTTTTATATTGCCGTTAGCGAAAAACGCGCAAACAAGACGGACAGGTAGCAGATAGTGAGTAGATATAAGTTGATTTAGACAAAAAAATTCTGGATTGCAATTGCTGAATATACTTTTAAATACCCCCAAAACAACAAACATGTATATCCATTCAGCACCTTAATTCTTACCCCAGTTGGTTCTGATCACGGCCTTGTCCAGTCTGGTGACAATTTCTTCCTTCACCCCATAGAGCTGGAACACACATTGGTACTTCTTCCAGTCTTCTTCAGGTGAAACTTTCAGGTCAACACTCATCTGGAAGGATCCATCGTGGTTGGGGAGAATCTCGCTGTGTTCCATGCCCTCATGAAGATCCTCTCCATCTTTCCTCCAGAACATCACGGCTCTGTTGGGGTAGAAACCTGTAGCGTGGCAGCTGACTGGAGAGGAGGGAGTCTTCTGGAGGAGGGACACTGTGGGAAGGGCTGGAGAGAGAAACAATACAGTGTGTGTGTGTGTGTGTGTGTGTGTGTGTGTGTGTGTGTGTGTGTGTGCAACCCAGTCGGGTTGGATAGACAAATAATAAAATGGCTGAAGGTTAAGCTCCATGAACTTTATTGAGTGCATAAAACGTTATGTGACTCTACCTGTTCTCAGCAAATAGCTTTTGCCATAGACCAAATACTTCTTCAGCTGCTGAGGGAATAGCTGAGTGAAGTAAAGCTCACTGTATTTAATGCTAGCTTTGTCAGCATCCCATTTATGTTTGGTGGTGACAGCCTGTGGTTTCTGAGCGATCCATCTCAATGTCGTCAGGTCCAGTGATAGGAAATCTTCTCCATCATAAGCATACTGAGTAAAACCATTCACTTCTCCAGTTTCATCATCCCACTCACAGCCACACATAATCTGTAAAAAGTGGACACCTGAGAGAGAGAGAGAGAGAGAGAGAGAGAGAGAGAGAGAGAGAGAGAGAGAGAGAGAGATAGTTTCTCAATCAGTCTTTCTCTTGATGTTGCTAGGATAACAGTATCATCCATCAGCATTAAGAAATCAAGCTATTTCAGAACTCTGTTGTCTCCACACTGTGGTTTAATCTTTCTGATGAGGATGCCAATAAACCTCACTACAGCACTTTACAGGTTATTGGAGATCCTTAACTCCCCCCTATAAAAGTAGCAGTGCAAAGTGAAATACACAAAACATATACAATACCTCCATCTTGGTTGAAACGCAGCTTTAAACTATATACAACATCTTTGAAGAAGTTAGGCTGAACCTCAAAACATTGTCGTCTGATCAGTTCCAGGTGTTGAGGATCGCCTTCAAAATATTTTTTTGCCCAATCCTGTTAGAGTTCTGCTGTCTTTCTGTTGCTGTTGCAGTAAACCATCAGATCTTCATCAACCAATATACCGGCCACAAACTCTGGTATCTTTGGGTCTCCAGAAGATGCCGTTAAGAAAATCTTTAGGGAGTGTTTCACTGTAGAACAAATAAGGTACACATATTATCATGAATGTGTTTTTCTTTTTCAATATGGGAGTGTTTCAGTGAAAGTGAAATGAAATGTAAATGTGATCTTACCTGGTGATGAAACGTGACAGAAGAGAAGCAACAAAAATAGCTTTTTCATCTTGTTTTAATAAAGACGTTTTGGTAAAGGAGCGAAAAGGTTCATGTGTTGTGTCTGCTGTCTAATGTGGGAGTGTCACCTTTTGTGATTGACTCATTGTATTTTCTCATACCAATTAGAACTTTGACCTCAGAGGAATGTTTGGTGTAGTTAATGTTTTGATTTTAGTGTGGCTCCTTGGTCTTTTTGAGTTTATGGTTTTGTGCAGAGTGTGCAGGATCAAAAACAAGGAAGTTATTTCAAATGTACATTATACATGTAAAATACATTTACTGTGTAAATAGTTTAGACACAACCCATGCACCAGGCATAATAAGATAAAGACCGCATAAACATCTGATATGTGTATAGAATTTATATATAAATGTACATTTTCCTTTGTCAATTAGATATGTATTTGATAAAGTTATTCTAATGGCTTGTGATATAAGGGTGTAGCAAAATATTCACACATTTGACTGAGTTGGTATGTAGTAGGTTAATATTGAAATCCCCTATTATGGAACAAGGTTTCCTTTCTTTCTCAATGGAATTCAAAAGCTCATCAAGATTCTTAATGAAAGAGTTAATATTACCGCTTGGTGCTCTATATTGGTAATCCCAACCACAGGCTTACCCCATCAAACTGACATGGGATGCTGACAACGATAGACTTAAATTCATTGAGATTTTTTTCACTCATAATTTCCCAGAGAGGCTGAAGATGTTTTTGGCCTATGGCAATAGCTCTCTGTTGAGAACAGGTAAACTCACACAATGGTTGATGTACACAACAATGTTCATGTAGCTTGCAAAAGCTGTTGCCATCTTATTATTATTACAATCAGGCTGACATTACCTTCTCTTTTGCCGTTTCTGTTAGGTAAAATTTGATTTAGCCCTCAATACAGAATTAAATATGTGTCTGCTTTGACAATAATTTCCATCAAAGCTGACAGCCAGAGGGCCGTTACACTGTCCATCCCATAATAACCAACAGAGATTATTAACACTGTATCTCCTCTAGATCAGATCAGAATAACTCTACTGAGCTTCCCACAGTGAGTCGGTCCATAATAACTTGCTTCTTCACACCCAGCAGCACAGTGACATCTGCTGACTGGCAAAATGACTGCAGCCCTTTAAGACCAGGGCTGACGCTGATTGATTTGAATAGTTTAGGTCTCATATGTGTGCAATAAAAGCCGAACAACTCTGCTGGTTATAAATAATATAATAATTCATTAATTCATTTATTAATATAAATCTGTGTTGGATGAAAATGTGATTGCGCAATATGTATGGTCAAATTATTAATAAATGCCTTGCCCAAAATAGAATACTTCTGCAAACACAAAATATTTATGTACCTTTTTTATTCCCAAAATGTTTTGGTGGCTTTAATAAACATGTAGGCCTATTTAACAGCTCTTTATTTTCTAAATTTTTAGAAAAATTACTTGATTTTTGTTCAGCAATCCGTATGGATGTAGTACACACTTCAGTGGAACTGAGTGTGGTATATTATAAAAAGGAAAACATAAAACACAGCACAAAAAGTAAGTACATTTGTGTTTGAGTATTTGTTGTAACGATGTTTCTTGGCAAAACATCTTACACCGTTGGAGTTTGTTTTCCTTTTAAATGGTGCCACATTTGTAAGGAAAATGCATTAGTGGGATGAGTAGCAGAGTTGAGCATGAGGGTTTCGCCCGTAAAAAATGTGCCAAATCTTCTCTGCCAATGCCAAACAATTTAAATTTCAAAAAACCAAATACCAAACTGAAATTTCCTTACTTTTTGTGCAAAGTTTAGTCATTTTAGAACATGAAATACATTATTACACTCTAATGTGGCAGTGCAGTTTTTCCATAAGCCCAACAGAGGGATCTCTATGGTGACAAATCTCTGCCATAAGAATAATAACAAAATGGGTATGTTCATCTGTTACAGTCTGCTTTATTTTGTAATTGGATAAGTATAGAAAATTACAACTCAATAACATTTCTGTGTTAACATTAACTTAATAATGTCCATGTGGTCTTTATCCTGATGAATGGCGGGTGTCGTAAATATTTAAAGCTCACTTTTTGTTTTTTGATCTTGCACATTCTGCACAAAACCAGGAACTCAAAAAGACCCATGAGCAACACTAATCACTGCATTAACTCAAGAGCCAAAGGGAAAATGGTACAACATCAACTACACCGAACATCCCTCTCATGTCTGAAGTCCGTCTCAGTAAAGTGTGTGTGTTGAGTATGACTGTGTGATCAAGTGTATAAAGAAAAGTCCTAATATCAAGCATGAATGTTTGTTTGAATAAAAACATGTTGTTTTGTCAAATTGAATGTATTTGTTTCAGGACAACCAGCCAGAGCAGTTGCATACTTTCAGTTTGGTTTAGGTGCTGCTTCAAAATGTTAAATGCATGACACACCTCGTTATGGTATTTTTATGAAATTTGATCTCACCCACAAACACTCACACAACCTACTGTTACCTGTTCCTGTCTGCTTCCACTAAAGCTAGTTGTTTATCTGCTGCTAAAGTCTAAAACCCATTGGGTCATGTAACACATAATCTGACGGATTACATTTGAGGCAGCAGGTAAAGGATGGCAAAGAATAGAAAAATCTTTCTTCTTTAGCTCTCTCTCAACTTTTCCTGTAGTTAAAACCTGCTCAACCTGCTTCTATGTTAACTTTACTTTTCATTTCAAGGAGAAGGGGGGAGGGGGATTTAATAAGTGTGAACCTCTTCCCACTCCTTTTCGAACATGTTATTCCAATCAGCAACTGTTTTTCATTCATATTTTATGCTTTCTATTTTGTGTAACATCATTATTTACTTGACTTTTCCTGTTTTTCTTCTACATGTTCGAAATAAAAATTTAAATCAATTCAACCAGTCAATCATTTAGCATTTCAGATTCAAAGCGTCACAGATGGAGATATGACGTGAAATGCTGAAAGCTTTTGACAGGATTGGCTTTCCATAAATGTTACTTTTATTTAGCTTTTAAGTTGTTAGAAGGTAACACTTTTTACTTTTTTGAGTGAAAAATCAGGACAAAGCAATGCATTTGATGTTTACATGTATTCATTATTATCAATACACACATACACTTACACATTACTGTTAAATGATGCTGTGCTGTCATGAATAGACTGAGCATTCTGACTGGAGGCCTGATGTATCTTTGACCTGCCTTTAAATCCTTCATTCATCAAGCAAAGAACAGATACTCTGCAAGACTGCTTTTTCCCCCCACAACTTTTCATGAAACATGTTCAGTGTCTTCTCTTACCAAATAAAAGAACATGGTTTCAATAATCCTTTACACGATTTTTATCACTGTATTTAGTCTCGACATGTCATTCTAGAACCAACAAAATAGAATGTTTCATGTGTCAAAGACAAATTAAACAGATTATTGCATCTAAGTAAAATAGTCAGATATTCTAGAATATCAAATATAAATGTGTAAAATGAAAACAATAATACATTTAACATTTACATATAAAGCACATGCTGTACATTGTAAAGTTTGATGCAGGAAACTACATTTAAGTGTCATTTAGTTATCTAGCAACAAATAAAGTGATGTAATGTCATTCAGTGTGTTATTCATTCAGGTCTCTTGATTCAGTGGGTCAGAAAGCTCCAAGCTCTTGTCATGATCTGTGAGGTCAGAAACAAACTGTTTGTCATCCTGCACTGAACTTTTAAAAACAATAAATGCACAAAACAGTTTTAAACAATTTAACCCTCATGCCCTATTGGTGGAGATTTGTGTATCTGGGGTTGCATTTTTGAGATAATTTTGGCTGTGATTGTTCCCTAGCCATACAATTTGGTAAGGAGGTGTGTTTTACAATGAAGTTTGGATGTTCTGAGTTTCATCCATATTTACTTAATTTTGACTGTGTGAGATGTTTTTGTTACACTGGGACCGTTAACTACACAATTTGTACCATTGACTTCCATTATAACGACATTTTTTGACCCTCCCCCCCTTAAAATTAAAGCAAAAAATTATTTTGACAGTAATTTCCCATTTCTCTGTAGTAAACTTGATAAACTTATGTAAAAATAAGGTCAATAAAAAAAATGCCCCATTTTAGCCCCCCCCCTCTCCCCCCACTAACCTCTATAGTGACCCTTTACAACAAATTGGCATAATTCATGGCTGCAAACCAATACAAAAAATACAAAAATACAATAAAATGGTTTTGATGTGTAGTTAGTGAACACATCTTTTAGTCAGAATGGTTGAAGTGAAAAAATATTTTCCAGGAGTCAGTCTCAAATCACATAAACTGAAATCCTTGTGTAAAAAGATGCCATTTCGTAAACTCATAAAAAGCCATAAAACCAGTATTTTTGATTCCATGGCAATGGCAAGATAAAATCTGAATTTATATAATTGTTTGCATTCATTTTGAAGGTAAGGCATCACATTTTAGGTTTCAACTCATTTCTAGTTGATTTATTCATTTCATATGGTCTCAAACTGAGGAACAAACATGCCAAATGACACAAACGAGAAAAAATTTTAAATTTTCATATTTTCTGTCAAACTTCAGGATTACTGGCCATTGTGACAAAAAATCTAAAGAAAAATGTCAAAGGTGTTCTGATATGGATAGTATGGACTGATGTCTGCATGTCCATGATGACAAAATAAGATTGTGTGTGTATGTGTGTGTGTGTGTGTGTGTGTGTGGGTGTGTGGGGGGGGGTGTGTTGACATGTGTATTTTGTAGTTTTAGTGAGTGGTTTTCATCATAAAAATTCATATTTTGATGATAAAAGAGGTGATAAAATGGGTAGATTTTACTATTCTCTTTCATTTTACCCAATTGCATTGTGTTTTCTGCAGTAATATGGGAAATCAGAGGCAAAAAAAAATGTTCACTTTAATTTAAAGGCGGGTTGCCAAAAGGTTTTGTTATCAATGGTAGAAATCTAACCTTTTTTATTCAATTTGACATTATTCAAAAAGTAATAATGCTCCAAATTCTATTTTCTCACCTATTGTTCAGATGGGTGAGCCGGTGATACTAATAATAATCAAAGTTAAAAAAAATATTTGAATATTGAATTTTAGTGTATTTTTCAAAAAAGCGGTTGGTGGTATATAATCGAAACTGGCATCTAAAGGGTTAATCTTTAATTGTGATTAATTAAATCATGACATAGATTGAACAACAACCCCTTCATGAAAAATATGGAAAAAAAATTGTGAAAAAATATTGATCTTTCATAAATTTAATGCAATTTAAAGGTCAAAATACACAAAATGTACTTAATGGTCCCAGTATAACTTTTTTATTCAATCTGACATTAAACAAAAAGTAATAATGCACCAAATATAATTTTCTCACCTATTATCCAGATGGGTAAGCCGGTGATACTAATAATAATCAAAGTTTAATAAAAAAGTTGAATATTGAATTTATGTGTATTTTTCAAAAAAAGCTGTTAGTGGTATATGATCAAAAATGGCATCTAAAGGGTTCATTTTTATTTGTGATTTATTAAATCACAACATAAATTGAATAACAACCCCTTCATGAAAAAAAATGAAAAAAAAAATTGTGAAAAAATATTGTCATAATTTTTTTTTTTTGTCATTCATTTTAATGCAGTTTAAAGGTCAAAATACACAAAATGTACTTGACGGTCCCAGTGTATTTTTTTTTAATAGGGCATAAGGGTTAATCTGCCCAACAATGTGAAACCCTTTACAATATATAATATCAATTGTGTCAGATCAGTTGAAATAGAATAACAGAAAGTTTTACTCACCAGATGAAGGACATTTGGCTGAAATCAAAACAAGACCAATCATTTCAGTGACAGAATCAACGCTTACTGTTGTTTGCATCAAACTGCACACAATCTTGCAAGTTGGATAAATAAAGATTCATCCCGAAGGCAAGATTAAAGTATGAAAAAAGTAAACTTCTCGTTCCTTTTTCTTTCTTACCTTTCTTCTTCTTTTTGCAAACACTGAATCCAGCAGCAGCGATGAGGACGAGAGCAACAAGCACCACTGCAGCAGTGATGGGGACGGTCATGTCAGTGGGCTTCTCTGTTCAACAAACAAACAAGTACAAGTTGGTGCTGTATAGTTAGAACAAAAGTAAAAAGCAACGTGGCAACCTGAGTGGTCCATGTTCAAAACTTCCATTGCTAAAGCTGCGGAGGGGAGCCACAGCATGTGGTCTAAAGGTCTTGGGTGCTTCCGGGATTTGCTATCCCAGGGGACTCCAGAAGGTGTGGGGGGTGAGGGGACTTGGAACCATCCAAGCTGTGTACAGTAATGGGACGATGTTGACCTCAATATATCCTTCCAGAAGTGCGTAATGCTCTGGGTAAGGGGGAACTGTCTTAGATGACACGTCTCTTCAACATTACATGGAAGTGAAGGACAGTGCCGAAGGAGTGGCAGACTGGGGTGATGGTTCCCTGTTAAAAATGTTAGGAAATCAACGTGAAAAAGGATATTACACTTAACAGCCTCCCTGGTAAAGTCTACAAGGTGCTGGAAAGAAGAGTTCAGTCGATAGTCAAAACTCAGATTGAAGAGGAATAATGCGGATTCGTCCTGGCTGGGTTAAATTTGGCCCGGGAAAGGGAAGTTTGGGGTCCCCTGCTGGAGCTGCTGCCTCCACTGGCAGACCCCAGATAAGTGAGTTTGCAACCATGAATGAAGATGACACTGTGCATCATTAAAATAAACAAACACAAAAATAAATATATAAAAATGTAACTTTAACACAAAGTGGATGGAAAGCCCACACTTGTGTGCTAACACAATATGACCTATAAAATACTGAAAGACGTTCTATGGCCTTAATACAATCAGAAAAGATCGACCAGTGATGCTCTGGTGAGCAGCATGCTTTGGTTTTATTAATATAATTAAATTAGTTAATTTTATTTTGAGATGAATTATTAAATAAATTTTCAGACAAAAGTTAATAACAATCTCATTCTTACTCCAGTTGGTTCTGATCACTTCTTTGTCCAGTCTGGTGGCAATTTCTTCCTTCACCCCAGAGAGCTGGAACACACATTGGTACTTCTCCCAGTCTTCTTCAGGTGAAACTTTCAGGTCAACACTCATCTGGAAGGATCCATCGTGGTTGGGGAGGATCTCTCCGTGGTCCATGCCCTCATGTAGATCCTCTCCATCTTTCCTCCAGAACATCACGGCTCTGTTGGGGTAGAAACCTGTAGCGTGGCAGCTGACTGCAGAGGAGGGAGTCTTCTGGAGGAGGGACACTGTGGGAAGGTCTGGTAGAGAAACAATGGAGAGGCAGAGAAAGAAAGAGAGGGAAAGAGACAGGGAAATTGGGTAGGAAAAGATAAGAAAGATTGGAGAAGCAGGTCTCTGTGTTATATGTGTGAATATAATAAAGAATGCTTATTATGTAACATTGTTGAGTCCTAAAAATCTTCAGGTCATTTAATTCTACCTGTTCTCTGCAGAGAGCTCTTTCCATAGGCCAAATACATCCTCAGCCACTCAGGATAAATCCGCAAGTGGTAATTCTCAATGTATTTTGTTCTAGCTTTGTCAGCATCCCATACATGTTTGATGGGGACTGCCTGCGGTTTTGGAGCGATCCATGTCAATGTCTTCATGTCAAATGCTAGGAAGTCTTCTCCATCATAAGCATACTGTACAAAACCATTAACCTCTCCAGTCTCATCATCCCACTCACTGCAACGCATACTTTGTAAAATGTGGACACCTGTGTGTGAGAGAGAGAGACAGAGAGAGAGAGAAAGAGAGAGAGAGACAGAGAGAGAGAGAATCTTAAAATAGACCTTTATTTCCAGGTAATTCAATTTACACAAGTTCTGCCATTATCAGAAAAATTAAGACAAATGTACGTGAACAATTCTAAACCAAAAATGCTCCAGAAAGAGATAAAAAATGTGTTCTTACTTACTCTTACTTCACAACTAATAATGCTAAGAATTAAAAAGTGAAATAAAGATAATGTATACCATACCTCCACTTTGGTTGAAGCGCTGTTTCAAACTTTCCAAAGTGGCTTTGAAGAAGTAAGGCTGAACCTGAACACATTGTTCAGTTAGAAATGCAAAGTTTTGAGGATGGTTTTCCAAAAATCTTTTCACCCAATCCTGTCTTGGTTCTGCTGTCTTTTTTTCGTTGTTGCAGTAACCCACAAGTTGGTCATCAACCATCATACCAGCCACAAACTCTGGGAAGTCTGGGACTCCAGAAGATGCAGTTATGAAAAACTTCACAGAGTGAGACACTAGAGAACAAAAAAGGTTTATACATTCAGTATAAATATACACACATTATCATGAACACGATGTATTTAATATGGCTGTGTTCAAGTAAAAGTGAAACTAAATTGATTTTTAGACAGTAATGCAAATCTCAGTGAAAAGTGAAGCGAAGATTTGAAGTAAAGATTGAAATGTGATCTTACCTGGTGATGAAACGTGACAGAAGAGAAGCAACAAGAATACGTGTTTCATCTTGTTTTAATGAAGACGTTAAAGGACCGAGCAGTTTCATGTGTTTTGTCTTCTGTCTAATGTGGGAGTGTCATGTTTAATCATGAGGTCCAAGGTTCAAGGTATCTTTATCATCACAGAGGGGCAATTTAGTGCACAGCCAGCAGTAAAAAGAGAAACAGCAAACACATAACAAATAAGACAAAAATAACAAAAAAAAACATCAGTAGTTTGTGTTCTAACAGGTGACGTCTGGCTCCCTGGTCTTTTTGAGTTCCTGGTTTTGTGCATGATTAAAAATAGTAAGGAGTTTATATATGTAAATATATATTTAAAGTGTAAAAAGTAAAGAAAATAGCCATGCACTATGCATAGTAAGATAAAGACCACACAGACATCATTAAGAACATGTGTATAATGTACTGTATAAATGTACATCTTCCTTTGTTACAATTAACAAAAACATGATATGGAGTTGTAATTCTTTACTTATCTAACTCCAATAAGAAGTTTGCAACAGTTGAATGGCCATTTTTATAGTAACGTCTTATGCCCTGCGTTCCAATACCCGTTCAACATGCCCTCGTTCACTTGCCCTAGGCACTTGCCCTCGGGGGAATCCCCGCCGCCATCTTAAGTGTCATTCCTATTGTCTGGAAACTGAAGTGAACTTCGTGATATAGACCCTAGGAGGGCTGAGTGATCAAGTGAACATCCATGGTCACTTCGAGGTGGATAATACCCACAGTGCATTGCAGTTCGTCTTCTTCTTCTTCTCCTTTTATTTTCCGGTAGACTGTATGCTTTTAGGGACATCGCGGCCACCCGCAGGACAAATATATATATATAAATATATTCCAAAACGCCTCAATTAGGCTATCCTATTTCCATACGAACAATCCAGTGAATGTATTGCAGTTTACACATTGCTGCTATAACACAGATGGCTGCCAAATTAGAGGACTATTTAAAACAAATGTTTTTGGTTGAAACTAACATAAATAAGAAAATGTCGGAGCAAACAATTTACATGTGTAAGTAACAATATCTTGATAATCTGAGTTACCGTGTCGAAATTCAATGTTTGTTATGCTATGGAAATGACTTTCTGCAACATAGGCTACCTTAGCAGAATGTTATAATTCTTTATTACATGGCACTTTGAGAATCCTATGTAAATCACAGCATTCTACAGGTCTGTTATTTCCAGCTAGCAGACCGCTGTCAAGGGCCGTTGCTAAGGACCTACGTCACAGTTTTGATGGATAGACGTCCACAAACAGGGCTACTACTCGTTCAGAAAACAATGGAATACTTTTTCAACATGACTTTGCATGTATCAGGAGAGCAGGGAACACAGGAGTCATGGTTAATGTCCGACAGGACTCCAGTCAACACGACGTGAGTAGGCTACTTTGGCCGCATATTGACAGTTAGACAGTAACTTCAGGCTGCAGCCCGCAATGTAGGCTAACTGTTCCGCAGTCATTTTCTTCGTGAATTGTGTTATTTATGTTGGGGGATGATGCTTGTTAGCTAGATGGAGCTCTTGTTAAACATATTGGCCGCTTACAATTATTATTTGTAGAGTGTGCGAGTCTTGAGTTGTGTTAGCAAAACAGTAGCTCTAGCTAACAGCTGAGCCGGAGCCTTCAGTCAGCTGAAGCAGACAGTCTAGCGGGGCGAGCAGACTATTCCCCCGTTACTAGGTCGTATCCTTGGTCGTTCCTATTTACTGGCGTATTAAACTACGTTTTAGTTACATAAGAACCTAGTGGGTTTGCAATGACTATTCCAGTTGTTAGACAAGGTCTCAGGGTTGCTAGGGAAACGAGTTGTTTTTTGTTAAACTCTTCTAGGTTGGCCGCAGCTTGACATAGTTACCGTTGCTACTGAGTGAGTTCCGACCGTGTAGCGGACTGTTTTTGGCTGTTAAAACCATAAAAACAACGTGTTGCTAAAATGTATTGCTTTATTTTTTGTAGTAGCCATGTAATAAGCGGGATAAAGTATAGCGAACGGGTCACTTGCTAGAAATAAAGACCTTCAAGCTGAACAAGAGCCCTCCGCTGCGCGTCGGGCTCCTGTTCAGCTTGTCGGTCTTTATTTCTAGCAAGTGACCCGTTCGCTATACTTTATCCCTTACGTATTATTTGCATTCAGAACTACCTATGTAACTGACGGTCCATTGCGACTACAAGGGCAAGTGGGCAAGTGGGTTCCATTTAAATCACAGTAAAGGACAGTAAAGGACAGTTGCCTTCACGAAGTCCATTAATCCCTGATACCTGGACACCTCGAAGGGCATTAACCCGCTTATACCATAGTCACCTACTAATAAAAATAATAATTAGACCAATCAGTTATATTTTCATGCCTTTTTGCGATCAAATTAGATTTTTTTTGAACGAAACTAGATTTGTTTCGAACGAATAACAACTTGTTTCCACAGCAACGCCCGAGACCCCGTATAATAACTGGAATACCCATTGCAAACCCATAAGGTTCTTATGTAATGAAAACGTAGTTCAGTACTCCAGTCAATAGGAACAACCAAGGATACGACCTGGCAACGACATAATTTGGCTTTAACGGTGCGTTCAAATTGTACTGGGAAGTCGGACCGGGGACAATACGAGCAACGGGAGACTGCGGCAGCTGTTAGCCACAGACCTACTGTTATGCTAGCAATATACAAAGTCAAAAAACATTGCGCACGCTGTACAAACAGTAAATGTAATCACCCAACATGTTTAACAACAGTTCCACCGAGCTAACAAAGCATTTCCCCCAAAATAAATAACGCATTTCACGGAGAATGTGACTGGCGAACATGTGTATTACGGGCTACAGCCTGAAGTTACGTGAGGCAGTGACTGACTGACAGCAGTAGCCTATGTCCAGATAGACAGTGAAGCCGGTCTTTGGTGGCTAAACACATGTAAACTCAGTTACAAACCTTTTGTCAAATTAAACAGGGGTCTTACTCACCTTTTTAACGAGATAACCATTGACGTTTAACCAGAGGACATTAAGTTTAGCCACTTTATTGTACTACTATCGTTACTACAGCTCTTGTGTTACGACTCGAGCGCCATCCTGTGGTGTCCAGAGGCTATTGCACGGCAGGATATTTTAGGCTTTATAAATCCCTTATCAACACAGTTTAATCAGCGGCGAGCCGGCGACGCAGTGGACAGAATGTAAACAGTTCCATAGGTGTCCATACATCAGAAGTTAATCCACACCCATGGAATGTACTCCAGCCAATCAGAATAGAGTATTCACACAGACTATGGTATAAAGTGATTTATACCATAGTCTGTGTGAATACTCTATTCTGATTGGCTGGAGAACATTCCATAGGTGTGGATTAACCCCTGATGTATGGACACCTAGATGGAACTGTTAACATTCTGTCCACTTAAATGCGTCGCCGGCTCGCCGCTGATTAAACAGTGTTGATAAGGGATTTATAAAGCCTAAAATATCCTGCCGTGCAATAGCCTCTGGACACCACAGGATGGCGCTCGCAACACAAGAGCTGTAGTAACGATAGTAGTACAATAAAGTGG
This sequence comes from Hyperoplus lanceolatus, assembly GCA_026929865.2. Taxonomy (NCBI): domain Eukaryota; kingdom Metazoa; phylum Chordata; class Actinopteri; order Uranoscopiformes; family Ammodytidae; genus Hyperoplus; species Hyperoplus lanceolatus. The sequence continues at coordinate 5,429,173 of CM049413.1, read as the reverse complement.
CTAAACTTAATGTCCTCTGGTTAAACGTCAATGGTGATCTCGTTAAAAAGGTGACTAAGACCCCTGTTTAATTTGAAAAAGGTTTGTAACTGAGTTTACATGTAGCCACCAAAGCCCGGCTGCACTGTCTATCTGGACACAGGATACTGCTGTCGGTCACTGCCTCACGTAACTTCAGGCTGTAGCCCATAATACACATGTTCGCCAGTCATATTCTCCGTGAAATGCGTTATTTATTTTGGGGGAAATGCATTGTTAGCTCGGTGGAACTGTTGTTAAACATAATGGCTGATTACATTTACTGTTTGTAGAGCGTGCGCAATGTTTTTTGACTTTGTATCTTCTTGCTAGCATAACAGAAGCTCTGTTGCTAACAGCTGCCGCAGTCTCCCGTTGCTCGTATCCCTGGTCCGACTCTCAGTACAATTTGAACGCACCATTACAGCCAAATTCTGTCGTCGCTAGGTCGTATCCTTGGTAGTTCCTATTGACTGGTGTACTGAACTACGTTTTCATTACATAAGAACCTTATGGGTTTGCAATGGTTATTCCAGTTATTATACGAGGTCTCGGGCGTTGCTGTGGAAACAAGTTGTTATTCGTTCGAAACAAATCTAGTTTCGTTCAAAAAAAATCAAATTTGATCGCAAAAAGGCATGAAAATATAACTGATTGGTCTAATTATTATTTTTATTAGTAGGTGACTATGGTATAAGCGGGTTAATGCCCTTCGAGGTGTCCAGGTATCAGGGGTTAATGGACTTCGTGAAGGCAACTGTCCTCCGCTGCGCGTCGGACAGTTCTCGCCTCCACGGTGTCCATTAACCCCTGATACCTGGACACCTCGTCGGGCATTAACCCTTACATAACATGACACGTCATATGTTTTAACTCAATCATCAAAGTGTGTTTTTGTCATTCAGGTCTCTGGATTCAGTGGGTCAGGAAGCTCCGAGCCGTTGGCAGGATCTGTGAGGTCAGAAACAAACTGTTTGTCATCCTGCACTGAACTTTTAAAAACAATAAATGCACAAAACAGTTTTAAACAATGTAATCTGCCCAACAATGTGAAACCCTTTACAAGATATGATATACATTGTGACCGATCAATTGAAATATAATAACAGTAAGTTTTTCTCACCAGATGGAGGACATTGGGCTGAAATCAAAACAAAAGACAAATCATTTCAGTGAAAGAATCAACGCTTACTGTTGTCTGGATCAAACGGCAGGAAACTGACACTTGTTCTAATCTCGCAATTTGGATAAAATAATTCAACATAGACTAGATTGAAGTATGCAAAAAGTAAATTAAGCAAATAGTCTCTGTCACCTTTCTTGTTTCTGTTGACCTTGAATCCAGCAGCAGCGATGAGGACGAGAGCAACAAGCACCACTGCAGCAGTGATGGGGACGGTCATGTCAGTGGGCTTCTCTGTTCAACAAACAAACAAGTACCAGTTGTTTTTGTTAAGTTAGAATACAATTATTAATTTAAAGAGGACCTATGATGCTTTTTGACTTTTATGACCTATAAACGTTGTTATGATGATTCATAATCATGCTTAACCATACTAAATTATCAAATAATGACTTACATGCATTTCGACGTATTCCCTGCTGACCGTCTGGGGTGTCTGTGCAGAGCACTAAACACTATTCTAGGCAGTCGAGAAGTCACGTGTTCAAAGCGGTCTACCCTTTCAAAGCGGTCTACCCTTTCATAATTCGTGACGTCGCATAAAACTTCGTGACTTCACCACGCGGATGTTTCCATGTATGGTAATGCTGTCACTTCCCTGTTCGCGTCTGCCTCGCGTCTGCCTCGCGCCCTTATAGGTCCATGCTCGCGCTTCCCGCCACTGAAAGTGTTCCGGAAGGAAGGTAACCAATCACAACGGAGTGGGGTTTGCAGGAGGGGGGGGAGGGGAGCGGAGATGGCCGAAGCACAGGCGGAGGGAGCCGAAGCACACACACTCAAGTGTTGACAGGATGTGCTGGATCGCCAAAATAAGAGAAAGAGCTTCCCGAAAATCTACATTGTTTTTTGTGATGTGATTCGTGTCAGGTTGCTCTATAGCAGTGTAAAACAAGAAATTAAGACCAGAAAAGTAGCATAATAGGTCCTCTTTAAGCAAACACAAAAAGAAATACATTTAAATGATATGTACTGTCAACATAAGCAAGGAGTGGATAGGCAGCCATTCATTTCATTTGTGGTAAAAATAATATGATTTACATAATACTCTTATATTTTGTATGGCCTTGAGGAAATCTGAAAAGAGTAGGCCTCGGCATACTCCGAGGCCCCCTCTTGGATCCTTGTGAGGGTGAAAGCTGGTACGTTGTTCCACGGCCAGGACAGAATCTGCTTTGTCCTTTACAGCATCTCAGAGAAGACCCTCCAAGGGAGGCTGAGAAGTTTCATATCCCCTGTAATTTGCACACACTCTCTGGTCCCCCTTTTTTTGCACAGGGGAACAACCACCCCAGTTCACTACTCATTCTGCACTTTCCCAGACGTCCACGTAATGTTGAAGAGACGCGTCATCTAACACAGTCCCCCTCACCCAGAACTTTCAGCATTTCTGGATGGATCTCATCTCCCCTGGGGCTTTGTTTGACTACCTCAGTGACTACCACGTACACTTGAGCATCCTTATGTGAGAACAAGGTGTTCATTATAGACAAATCATGACTAGCACACAAGTCTAATAACAAACGACCATTCAAGTTTAGATCAGGGAGACTGTTCCTCCCAATCATGTCTATCCAGGTGTCTCCAGGATTGCCCACATGCACGTTAAAGTCTCCCAGCAGAACTATGGAGTCCTCTGCCGGAGCCCCATGCAGGATTCCGCTCAGAAGGCAGAAAACTCTGAGCTGCTGTTTGGTGCATATGCACAGACAATAGTTAACCCCCCACCCTGCCACAACCCGGAGGTGTAGGGAAGCGACCCTCTGGTTCAATGGGGTAAACCCCAACATAGTGCCACTCACAGTCACTCTACTCTTTTGTGTTGTCCTATGGAGTCTGTGTGAACGATTCTTAGTCGGGCTCCTTGCCTGAGACCAATTGGCTCCAGCCAACACAGCCCTCAGGTTCATAGGTACACACAAACCTCTCTGCAATGATAAGGTAATGGTTTCCAGAGAGGCCATGTTTTTTTTAAAACTTTTTTCAAAAGATGAATTACCAAGAACATTTTAGACAAAAATTCAAATATTCAGCAAACCACAGACATGTAATCTCATTCAACACTTCAGCACAATCTCATTCTTACTCCAGTTGGTTCTGATCACGGCTTTGTCCAGTCTGGTGACAATTTCTTCCTTCACCCCAGAGAGCTGGAACACACATTGGTACTTCTTCCAGTCTTCTTCAGGTGAAACTTTCAGGTCAACACTCATCTGGAAGGATCCATCGTGGTTGGGGAGGATCTCTCCGTGGTCCATGCCCTCATGAAGATCCTCTCCATCTTTCCTCCAGAACATCACGGCTCTGTTGGGGTAGAAACCTGTAGCGTGGCAGCTGACTGGAGAGGAGGGAGTCTTCTGGAGGAGGAACACTGTGGGAAGCTCTGGTAAAGAAACAATGGGAAGGGGGAAGGAGGGAAGGGGGTACAACAGTGAATAGGTAAGGTAAGAAATCAAGGGGAACATTTTTAGAATTAAGATGTGGAAAATCAAGATGCTGGTCGAGGAAAGACAATCACCATCATTCGAGGTAATCCTGAAGGGACCTTGAAAATCTGCAGCAAATTCCATTGTATTCCATGTGTGGTTGTAAAGGTTTTCAAAATGTCAGTCTTAACTCTTTGCCAATCAACGTGATCAACTGTCATTTCCATCACTAGAGCCATGCTGCTACTAATAATATTCACTGTGATGCAGATCACAGCAAATGTTTGTTTTTTCCCCTCTGAGGGTCTATTAGTCTAGGGTGTGAAGCTCTGTCATTCATAAGAAATAGAGCCACTGCTCTTTTGCATGGAAAAGAGCCAGTTGAGGTGGTTTAGGCATTAGGCTGGGAAGGTGTTTCATTCCAGTCCAGCTTGAAGTAAGCCACGGGAAGACCCAGGACTAGGTGGAGAGATTCTCAACATTGGCCTAGGAACTCAGGATCCCCCAGTCTGTGCGAGATAAATGGCCTACAGGGGCTTTCAGAGAATTTCAGGGTTTCGAGGGGCTCAAAGACGTGACTGATCGTGTATTGATCAAACATCACATAAATAGGGTCAACTAATGCTGCCTGTAGGCAGCTCTCTGACGCAGCTACCTACTACCGTAGCTATACAGAAATCATGGTGCAGCAGGTTGAAAATAGTTCCCTCTTTTCATTTGGTCCATCATACTACAATAAAGATTAACATTAATGTTGAATTGAAACTAAGTTATGTTACAGCTTTAGAATTTTAATATGACTTGTTTACTGTTTGGTAGCAGAAGCTAATTTCAATCCCTTTGTCTGATGTGATGATCGCACAAGTGATGGCAGCTTCATTTTGGGGCATTATAGGAATGTAATTAAGCTTCTGCCTTATTTGATCTGTGTTCTTTGTTACTGCTTTTGTTTAAGTCCTTGTAGGTCTACTTGGGTTGTTGTTGATTTTTATTATTATTTTTGTTGGGTGGCAACTGTTGCAGCAACCTTCGGTGTGGTACCACCAAAGTCTGGAATGACTGGCATGTGAATCATAAACTGCACATCAAGTATGGCTAGGTTAAACACAGACATTATTTTGACGCTGGTAAGGATTACACACCACACACACACACACACAGAGCTATAAGAACGTGTACATATAAAACATCGTGTGATTCTACCTTTTCTCAGTAGGGAGCTGCTGCCGCCAGCATAGGCCAAATACTTTTTAAGCCAGTTGGGGAGAGTCTGGGTCATATACGTCACAATGTACTTTGTTTCATCTTTGTTAGCATCCCATATCAGTTTGGTGGAGACAGCCTGTGGCTTAGGAGTGATCCATGTTGATGTCTTTAGATCAAATGCTAGGAAGTCTTCTCCATCATAACCATACTGAGTATAACCATTAACCTCTCCAGTCTCATCATCCCATTCACTGCTAGTCACCCACTGTAAAATATGGAAATCTGAGAGAGAGACAGAGAGTGAGAGAGGTTTATTAATTTGATAATAAGTTGATTGTATGCAGAATGTTCATGCCAGAAACTCATACAGTGGTTTTGTACAGATAAATAAATAAATATTAGCAGGTTCTCAATAGTATTTCAATTTAGGGGGGGCGCGAAAAAAATTCTGTCCCCTAGGGGGGGCATGACAGAAAATAATTGAGAACCACTGGTGTAGGAGATGTGGGACTTGACCCGGTGTCAGTGAAGGAGGATAAGACGTGTGGACTGAAGAGCTTTACAACGATGATGAGGAACAGTTCGGCAGTTAAAAAGTTAAACATAAAATAGCACATACTATACCTTCTGTTTGGTTCAGGCGATGCTTTAAAACATCCATCGTGGCTTTGAAGAAGTAAGGTTGATGTTTAAAACACTCTTGAGTGTACCTTTTCAAGTGCTGTGGGTCGTTTTGGAATATTATTTTTACCCAGTCCTGATTTTGGTTTAAAATAATTTTGTTAGCATTGCAGTAAGTCATCTGTTCATCATCAACCATTGTAGTCCCTTCAAACTGAAAGTCTGGGTTTCCAGTTGATGCAATTAGGGAAAACTTCAGGGAGTGTTTCACTGCAGGACAAACAAGGTTTATACATTCAGTGGGAAATAAATATACAAACAGTTCAATGATGTTTCAGCACGTCAGTAGAAACTTCAAGTTTTATCAAGTAAGGTCAAAATGAAACACTGGGCTTTAGCCACGCAGGAGCAAAATGCAAAGGGCTTAAAGTAATGATTTAAAATGTGATCTGACCTGGTGATGCAAATTGTCAGAAAAGAAGCAACAGTATTTATTATTATTATTATTATTATTATTATTATTATTATTATTATTATTATTATTATTATTATTATTATTATTATTTGTGTCTTTTTATAAAGACTTGGGCGATTTGTTTTTTTCTACACAAGAGCTTGTGGGTTGAATAAAACAGCTGTTGTAGCACCAAGCTTGAAGTAAAGTTTTAAAATATTGTCTCACCTGGTGATGAATTTTGAAAGAAGAGTAGCAACAGAACTATCTTCATCTTGGGTTGAAAAGAAGCAGAGCTGACAAGAAGTGGAATCAACTGTTGTTTTGGTCCGATAAATTTCCCAGATTTAATGACATGAGTTTTAGCCTTTGTAATGGGGATTTTTCACCCGTGACTCGTGACCCGTGACTCCTTATATGGTCAACCAAAACACTCTAACCAATGTAAAAGGAGTCATAAGACTATTTATTCCAACTGTTGCTCAATACCTGTTTCTGTTCCCTTCCAATGACGCTCGTTCTGATCTGCCAGCACTTGTCTGACAGCTATAAAGTCCAAAACAAAATTATTAGTGTAAGAAATTGAGTTTGCCACTGATGTGAGGCAGCATGTTAAGAGGACAGTTTCTCTTTTCTATTTGTCAGTTAAGTTAATACTTATTCAGCTCTGTCTCTCAATCAACTTTGCTGTAATTAAAGGTACAGTATGGTTGGGCAATTGCTTCTACTTTCAGATCCTCCAATCACATTCAACACGATCCAAACGGTGGTGACTGGGGGCGGAGATATGTCACTGCATGCAGCTCTGTCCAGGGACTTAATCAAGTCTGTTCTGAAAAAAGCCAATACGTCTTACACACTGCACCTTTAAAACCTGCTAAACCTGTTTTTATTTTACTTTCCTTTTGTCTCATATTACACAACAAAAAAGTGTTTTTTCAGTGTTGCCCTGGTAACTGAATGTGCAGTCTGTGCACATGTGTCTTGCAGGTCCTTTAGCTGGGTTGGGGGTGTTCTTACCACTACATCACAATCACCCACATAACTGTTGTTCACAAAATAGATGTACTTTAATTTTTGGGGCAGCTTTTGACAGGTGTGACCATACATTGCTGTTAGATTTAACAGCAATGTATGGTCCTCCCCCCACCCCCCACACACACATTACAATCATGTATTTTAGATATAACATATGTATCAGGTGTAGCCTATACCTGCCCTTATATGCCTGTGTCCCAAAGCAGAGTCAAGTCTCTGGGCAAGTCTTGACAGACACAATAACTGAAAACTTTTCCAATAAATCCACTTTTAAATGTCACAGGTCCCCCGAGGTTTCGGATGTTTAAAACATGTGGCACAATAACAGAGAGTAACGTCACCACAGCATTAACCGAAAGACATGCAGGATGGGCCTTCACAATAAAAGCCCAAATTGAAGTGGAGACTTGCTTGTTTTTTGCCATTGTGTAATACACACTGAATCAAACACACACACACACACACACACACACACACACACACACACACACACACACACACACACACACACACACACACACACACACACACATTTTATAATCATGTAAGTTGTTAGAAGGTAAACAGCAGTGGCGTCACTAGGCTTTTTTATTCGGGGCTAAAGCACCGGATCTAATTTGATTATCCCCGAATCTTTTTTGTAAAAAAAAATATATATATATAATATATAGCTATATATAGGGGAGAACGGGGGAATCTGAGGCATCGGGTAATGTGAGCCACCCCCTGTATCTAGGCAACGGAAAACATTTTTGGTCATGTGAGATATATGTTTTCAAGCCCCTCTCATTTCCCCATGGCCCTGAAAGAGAGGACCTCATGGTGCTGTGGTAAGCATGTTTTTTTCACCAAAATAGGTATTTTTCCTGTAAAAGTAAATTTTCTTGCTGTCAACTTAATCAACTGTTGTGCCAAAGCAAATGTATTCACGTAGAAAAACTTATATCATACGTGTTGATGAACTACCAACATAAAAACCATGTGATGATATTAGCTAAAGATTAGCCTGAAATGCTAAGAGAGGTAGTTTTTTCTCAAATTGTGGTGGTGGGGGAAAGTGAGCCAAATGCTGTATGGGAAAGTGAGGCACTGTCTCACTTTCCCCCACCATGAGGCACAAGTTAAGTTTAAACATATTTTAATGTAACATTAGTATATTACATAACATATGTTTTATTTTAATGTCATACACATTGTAGAAAAGCCATCATGCCAAGGAAATACACCAGGAAGACGACCTGGGGCAACCACACGGAAAGAGCACCTTCTCATCTTTCCCTGTAACCTTCAGGGCTGGAATGTAGAGTAGGCCTAGTTGTAGAGTATGACAGGCTGATGTTATAATCCAGTTGGGTCTTCTCCTGTGTTCTGAGTCCCAGGCTGTTCTCACTGGTTCTGATTTTCCTATGCTTTGACCCCCAGACACAAGCTGGCTCTAAGGGTCCTGTATTCTGACCCCCAGACTGTGTTCTAATCTAACTGGTTAACTATCTTTCATTTGAATCTTATTAAAACCTTTTGAATTATAATATGTTGTATTTGATTTTGTTCAGAGTTACTTTCAAGTGTTTCAAGTGAAAATTTGCTTTGCTTAATTGACCAAACCCCATGGTGGTCCATGCCCTCATGAAGATCCTCTTCATCTTTCCTCCAGAACATCACGGCTCTGTTGGGGTAGAAACCTCTAGCGTGGCAGCTGACTGGAGAGGAGGGAGTCTTCTGGAGGAGGAACACTGTGGGAAGGGCTGGAGAGAGAAAGAGAGAGATGGTTTATAGGTTAAAGGTATAGTAACAATGGAGGTTGTGTAGGTTAGAGTAGACAGGTAAGGCAATTCTGTCAGTCTGCCCCAGGGCAGCTGTGGCTACTCTCGTAGTTTACCACCACCGGTATGACTGTGTGTGAACGAATTGAACCTGGAACCCTGTAAAGCGCTTTGAGTCACAGAGAAATAAAGCGCTATATAAATCCAATCAATTATTATAAGAACACAAGGTAAATGAAAAAGGAAGAAATTCTACAAGGCTACAAGACTAAGGTCCAGATCCACTAAGAATGGATTGCATAAGCAGTTATTTTTTTAATTTAGATTAATACAGTTTACAGCTCATGGGACAAAAAAATCCAGTACCTCAAAATATTAGAATATTACATAAAACCAATCAAATAAAAGATTTATATTACAGAAAAGTCAAAAATAAATAACAAACTTTTCTTTGTTATTTAAATTTTTTTAAATTAGAAAGTCAGATGGTGGTGTGGATTAAACTGAATATTAATTACGATACAGTGCATAATAGCCTACAAAATGATTTTTAATTCGATCAGGAGCTGGCTGAGTACTGGCTCAGATTAGATTGGACTCCAGCCCGGGTCAGTTTTAAGGATCCAGCCCTGAATTTATGCAAGCCCCAGGCCGGATCTGGGACAACTGATATCACGGGTGATAAGAGTAATAAATTGCCAACAGCTTTAGCAAGCTATACAAACATTGTTGTGTACATAAACCATTGTGGTAGTATACCTGTTCTCTGCAGAGAGCTTTTGCCTTGGACCAAAAGCATCTTCAGCAACTCAGAGAAAATATGAGTAAAGTGAAAAATTTCATTTTTAATTCTAGCCTTGTCAGCATCCCATCTCAGTTTGGTGGAGACAGCCTGTGGGTTTGGAGTGATCCATGTTGATGTCTTTGGGTCCAATGCTATGAAATCTTCTCCATCATAAGCAAACTGATTAAAAGCATTAACTTCTCCAGTCTCATCATCCCATTCACAGCCATAAGTATTCTGTAAAATGTGGACACCTGAGAGACACACACAAGTAGAGGGTGACTTAACCTTCATATCTAAAATGGAGAAGATGTTGGCAGTAACAAGGGAATACTGTACCTCCACTCTGGTTGAGGCACTGCATCACACTATACATCATGGCGTTAGTCATTTTAGGCCAAATCTCAGCACACTGATGGTTGATCTCTTGCTTGTATTGAGGTTCTTCTTCCGCACTCTTTTTCACCCAATCCTGTTTTGGTTCTGCTATCCTTGTGCTGCTATTGCAGTAACCCACCAGTTGTTCATCAACCATCAACAGCCACAAACTCTGGGAAGTTTGGGACTCCAGAAGATGAAGTGAAGGAATACCTCAGAGAGTGAGACACTGTAGAACAAATAAGGTTTCAACATTCAGTATTAATATACACATATTATCATAAACATGATGTATTTAATATGGCTGTGTTAAAGTAAAAGTGAAACTAAATTGCTCTTTAGACAGTAATGCAAATCTCAGTGAAAAGTGAAGCGAAGATTTAAAGATTGAAATGTGATCTTACCTGGTGATGAAACGTGACAGAAGAGAAGCAACAAGAATACACTTTTCATCTTGTTTTAATGAAGACGTTTAGGTAACCGACCGAGCAGCTTCAGGTGTTTTGTCTTTTTATCTGTTTATTGTAGGCACAGGTAAATGTAAATTCATTGTATCTGAACTTAGTTGTCAATAGATCTTGTCTTCTGTCTATTGTGGGAGTGTCAAGTTTGTGATTGGCTCATTGTGTTTTCTCTTAACCAATGAGAACTCTGACCTTAGAGCAATGTTCAGTGTAATTTCTTTCTTCTGTATTTGGTTAATCTTTCTGATCATTTCCTGATCAGTATGTCCTGGTAAAAAAAAAACCTGCTTGACTAGATTAAAAAAAAAATGTAATCACAGTCTCTCTCAAATGTTTTATCTTTCACCAACTGGTTTTCTCTAATTGTCACAAATTGACGAAATTCTTTCAAAAATTTGTACCGTTTTGGACATTTCATGTTTCCACGTCTTCAACATCTGTCTGGGAAAGTGTCCTTGGCAGTGCGATGGGCAGGTAGGAGAGATGGTCCCCTTTGACCAAATGGAAAACATGTGTAGGACACTGTCCCTACTATTAACTATAATCACATTGTCTGAAGAACCCTGACAGGAAGCTCTGCTGACTTTCAAAGCTAAGATACATTATTTCAAGGACACTTATACTTTCTTATGCTCTCATATATCATCAAATATTTAATTTGACACAGTTTAAAAAACACAAACAACTCTTAAGTTGCTGCAGGAGTTGCTGTGTAAGACGTTTGTTACTTGTCAGATCACAATCTGTTTACATTCTTGGCTCAAAGGCATGCATGTTGATTGTGAGGACTCACTGTAAACTGAAAATGTCCCATGATGGATTTTTATATTCTCTTGTTTGTGAAACTCGTGAAGAGGATACTTTAAGCTGCAGATAATTTGGGGAATGTCCAGTTTGGTGGTATATATGGGTCTGTCTTCTTCACCACACAGTGACCCCTGGTGTTCACTGGAGTCAAGATAAAACTGGATGGATCATTTATTCAATTCAACAGTTCAGACAACAGTGGCTCTCTCTTTCTCTATGCAATGCAACTATAATGTAAATTAAAGGAAATGACGTGTATGTTGTTTGAAATAACTGCATCAATCATGTTTGATGTCTGAGGCTCACACACACACACACACACACACACACACACACACACACACACACACACACACACACACACACACACACACACACACACACACACACACACACACACACACACACACACACACACACACACACACACACACACACACACACACACACACACACACACACACACATTATAATCATGTATTTTAGATATGTAAGTTGTTAGAAGGTAAACAGTTTCACTTTTTTGATTGAAACATCAGCACAAAAGAGAGAGAGCAATACATTTGAGTTTAACAATTATTCATGGTTATCAATACACACATACACTTAAACATTACTGTTAAATGATGCTGTGCTGTTATAGACTGAGCATTCTGACAGGAGGCCTGACGTATCTTTGACCTGCCTTCAAAACTTCATTCATCAAGCAAAGAACAGATACTCTGTAAGTTCTGTGTCTCCTCTTACCAAAAAGAAGAACAAGGTTATAAGGTATATATGTAAATATATATTTAAAGTGTAAAAAGTAAAGAAAATAGCCATGCACTGTGCATAGTAAGATAAAGACCACACAGACATCATTAAGAATATGTGTATAATGTACTGTATAAATGTACATCTTCCTTTGTTACAATTAACAAAAACATGATATGGAGTTGTAATTCTTTACTTATCTAACTCCAATAAGAAGTTTGCAACAGTTGAATGGCCGTTTTTATAGTAACGTCTTATGGTCTTAAGGCAGCCATTTGTGACTATATGGTTCCCTCTGTTGGGCTTTAGGAAAAACTGCACTGTAATGTTAGAGAGTAATGTATTTCATGTTCTAGAGGTGAGAACATGAACAGATACTCTGGAAGACTGATTTTCTTTCTCCACATATGAGTAACTTTTCATGAAATATGTTCAGTGTCTTCTCTTAACAAATAAAAGAACATGGTTTCAATGATCCTTTAGAAGATTGTTATCACTACTACACTGTATTTAGTCTCGACATGTCATTCTAGAACCCAAAAAATAGAATGTTTCATGTGTCAATGACAAATTAAACAGATTATTGCATCAACGTAAAATAGTCAGATATTCTAGTATATCAAATATAAATGTGTAACATGAAATACAATAATACATTTAACATTTACATATAAAGCAAAGCAATTGTAAAGTTTGATGCAGGAAACTCTAGCAACAAATAAACAAAGTGATATAACATGACACGTCATGTGTTTTAACTCAAGCATCAAAGTGTGTTTTTTCATTCAGGTCTCTAGATTCAGTGGGTCAGAAAGCTCCGAGCCGTTGGCAGGATCTGTGAGGTCAGAAACAAACTGTTTGTCATCCTGCACTGAACTTTTAAAAACAATAAATGCACAAAACAGTTTTAAACAATTTAATCTGCCCAACAATGTGAAACCCTTTACCATATATAATATCAATTGTGTCAGATCAGTTGAAATATAATAACAGTAAGTTTTACTCACCAGATGGAGGACATTGGGCTGAAATCAAAACAAGAGACAAATCATTTCAGTGACGCCTATAAAAGACAGAATCAACGCTTACTGTTGTCTGGATCAAACTGCATAGAACTGACACTGGTTTTAATCTCGCAACTTGGAAAAAAAAATTCAACCCATAGACTAGATTGAAGTATGTAAAAAGTAAATTAAGCAAATAGTCTCTGTCACCTTTCTTGTTTCTGTAGACCTTGAATCCAGCAGCAGCGATGAGGACGAGAGCAACAAGCACCACTGCAGCAGTGATGGGGACGGTCATGTCAGTGGGCTTCTCTGTTCAACAAACAAACAAGTACCAGTTGTTTTTGTTAAGTTAGAATACAATTATTAATTTAAGCAAACACAAAAAGAAATACATTTAAATGATATGTACTGTCAACATAAGCAAGGAGTGGATAGGCAGCCATTCATTTCATTTGTGGTAAAAACAATATGATTTACACAATGCTCTTAAACTTCTATGGCCTTAAGGAAATCTGAAAAGGGGCAAACTCTGAGGGCCCCTCTAGGATCCTTGTGAGGGTGAAAGCTGGTACATTGTTCCACGGCCAGGACGGAATCTGCATCGACCTTTCCAACATCTTAGAGCAGACCCTAGGATGAGAAGTTTGATATCCCCTGTATCCTCTCTGGTCCCCCTTTTTCTGCACAGGGGAACCAACACCCCAGCTCATTATTCTGCACTTTCCCAGACTTCCAAGTAATGTTGAGACGTGGCATCTAACACAGTCCGCTTTACCAATCACGTCTATCCAGGTGTCTCCAGGATTGCCCACATGCACGTTAAAGTCTCCCAGCAGAACTATGGAGTCCTCTGCCGGAGCCCCATGCAGGATTCCGCTCAGAAGGCAGAAAACTCTGAGCTGCTGTTCGGTGCATACACACAGACATCAGTTAAACCCATCCAACTAACCACAGACATGTAATCTCATTCTTACCCCAGTTGGTCCTGATCAGTTCTTTGTCCAATCTGGTGACAATTTCTTCCTTCACCTCAGAGAGCTGGAACACACATTGGTACTTCTCCCAGTCTTCTTCAGGTGAAACTTTCAGGTCAACACTCATCTGGAAGGATCCATCGTGGTTGGGGAGGATCTCGCTGTGTTCCATGCCCTCATGAAGATCCTCTCCATCTTTCCTCCAGAACATCACAGCTTTGTTGGGGTAGAAACCTGTAGCGTGGCAGCTGACTGGAGAGGAGGTAGTCTTCTGGAGGAGGGACACTGTGGGAAGGGCTGGAGAGAGAAAGATGGAGAGGGAGAGATAGAAAGAGAGGGAAAGAGACAGAGACATTGGGTAGAAAGCAGGCCTCTGTGTTAGTGATATATGTGTAACTCTTACAAAGAAGGCTTATTAACGTTGTTGAATCCTTCAAAAACTTCAGGTCATGTGATTCTACCTGTTCTCTGCAGATAGCTCTTTCCATAGGCCAAATACATCCTCAGCCACTCAGGAAGGATCTGGGTGTTGTAGTTCTCAATGTATTTTGTTCTAGCTTTGTCAGCATCCCATCTCAGTTTGGTGGAGACTGCCTGCGGTATTGGAGCGATCCATGTCAATGTCTTCAGGTCAAATGCTATGAAATCTTCTCCATCATAAGCATACTGTACAAAACCATTAACCTCTCCGGTCTCATCATCCCACTCACTGCAAAACACACTTTGTAAAATGTGGACACCTGAGAAAAAGAAGAGAGAGAGAGAGAGAGAGAGAGAGAGAGAGAGTGTATGAATTTGAAAATATACATTTATTTTCAGGCAATGTACACAAGTTCTGAAACTATCAGAACATTCTGAAAAATGTACTTTAAAAACTCCAAGCAAAAAAAAAACGACAGTAAGAGATAAAAAAACTAGTTCTTACTGACTGAACTCAGCACACTTTGCACACCTCAGATTTTAACAAAAACATCTGTCTTTCCAGTCAGTCTGTATAACTGAAATGCTAACCTGAGCTGAGCATAAATACAACAATCTCTGACCTTTCTACATGACACAGTTTTTACCTGGTTTTCCAAATTAAACGTGGTTTCAGCGGTTGTGCAGAATGGTTATTTAAAAAATAAAGTTACTTACTTAAAAATCCATAATTAATACACAGCCTTGGCACTGTAAACAGGGATGTTGTCAGCTACCGTGGGCCCCTTTGTTTACATACCCTTTATTTACATACCAGTCTACAGAGTCTGGGCAGTGTTTTAACACCAGTTTTGACTTCCAGGTCACACAAAGTACGGACAGTACCCCATACATGTGTGGAAATAGTGCTAGCAAAGCATTTTGAGGCGGGCTAATAGAGGTCACAAGAAATGCGAGAAACATGTGCCAAACTACTGTAGTTTAGATTATTAGAGGCAATGTAGAGGGTCAATTAACTTTCACAACCAAGAAGGTTGAGAGTTGAAAAGCAAAATATAGAAAATGTATACCATACCTCCACTTTGGTTGAAGCGCTGTTTCAAACTTTCCATTGTGGCTTTGAACAAGATTGGCTGATAATGAACACAATGAAAAGTGAGAATTTTCAAGTGTTCCGGATCCATTTTGAAGATTTCTTTCGCCCAATCCTGTTTTGTTTGTACTGTATTTGTGTTGCTGTCACAGTAAGACAACAGATTTTCATCAACCATCATAACAATCCCAAACACCGGGAAGTTTGGGTCTCCAGACGATGCAGTCAAGAAAATCTTCAGGGAGTGTTTCACTGTAGAACAAACAAGGTTTACACATTCAGTATAAACATACACACATTATCATGAATATGTTTTAGTTTTTTACAATATGGCTGTGTTCAAGTGAAAGTGAAACAAAATGTCTCAGTGAAATCTCAGTGAAAAGTGAAGCGAAGATTTAAAGTAAAGATTGAAATGTGATTTTACCTGGTGATGAAACGTGACAGAAGAGAAGCAACAAAAATACACTTTTCATCTTGTTTTAATGAAGACGTTTAGGTAACCGACCGAGCAGCTTCAGGTGTTTTGTCTTCCGTCTAATGTGGGAGTGTTATGTTTGATACTGATCATTGTGACTCATTGTGTTTTCTCTAAACCAATTAGAACTCTGACTTCATAGGGTTGTCAGTGTACTTTATGTTATGATTTAAGTCACTCAAAGGGATGTTCAGTGTAGTTTGTGTTCTAACGTGAAGTCTGGCTCCCTGGTCTTTTTGAGTTCCTGGTTTTGTGCATGATCATAAACAGTAACAAGCTTATGTAAGTAAAATATATTTACAGTGTAAAAAGTAAAAACCCTGGCCATGCACCATATAGATAAAGACCACACAGACATCATTAATAATATGTGTATAATGTATATATAAATGTACATCTTCCTTTGTTACCATTAACACAAACATGTTAAGGAGTTATTTACTTATCTAACTCCAAAATAAGAAGTTTACAACAGTTGAATGTCCGTTTTTATAGTAACGTCTTAAGGCAGCAACGTGTGACTATATAGTTCCCTCTGTTGGGCTTTAGGAAAAACTGCACTGTAATGTTATAGAGTAATGTATTTCATGTTGAAATACACTCTCTAACAATTATATAAGTGCAGTTAAGGATTTAATATACAGTATCTCACAAAAGTGAGTACACCCCTAACATTTCTTCAAATATTTCATTATATCTTTCCATGCGACAACACTGAATAAATGACACTTTGATACAATGTAAAGTAGTCAGTGTACAGCTTGTATAACAGTGTAAAGTTACTGTCCCCTCAAAATAACTCGACACACAGCCATTAATGTCTAAAGTGTTGGCAACAAAAGTGAGTACACCCCTAAGAAAAAATTTCCAAATTGGGCCCAAAGTGTCAATATTTTGTTTTGCCATCATTATTTTCTATCACTGCCTTAACCCTCTTGGGCATGCAGTTCACTAGAGCTTCACAGGTTGCAACTGGAACCCTCTTCTACCCATTCATGACGACATCAAGGAGCTGGTGGATATTAGAGTCCTTGCGCTCCTCCATCTCCCGTTTGAGGATGCCCAAAAGATGCTCAATAGGGTTTAAGACTGGAGACATGCTTGGCCAGTCCATAACCTTTACCCTCAGCTTCTTTAGCAAGCCAGTGGTCATTCGGAGGTGTGTTTGGGGTCGTTATCATGTTGCAGTACTGCCCTGCGGCCCAGTTTATGAAGGGAGGGGATCATGCTCTGCTTCAGTATGTCACAGTACATGTTAGAATTCAATGAACTGTAGATCCCCAGTGCTGGCAGCACTCATGCAGCCCCAGACCATGACACTCCAACCACCATGCTTGACTCTAGGCAAGACACACTTGTCTTTGTACTCCTCACCTGGTTGCCGCTCCACACTCTTAACACCATCTGAACCAAATAAATGTATTTTGGTCTCATCAGACCACAGGACATGGTTGCAGTAATCCATGTCCGTAGTCTGTTTGTCTTCAGCAAACTTTTTGTGGGGTTTCTTGTGCATCATCTTTAGAATAGGCTTCCTTCTGGGATGACAGCCATGCAGACCAGTATGATGCAGAGTGCGGCGTATGGTCTGAGCACTGACAGGTTGACCCCCCACCCCTTCAAGCCCTTCAGCAATGCTGGCAGCACTCATACGTCTATTTTCCAAAGCCAACCTCTATGTACGACGCTGACCACGTGCACTCAACCTTCGTAAACTGGGCCGCAGGGTGGTATTGCAACATGATAACGACCCCAAACACACCTCCAAGACGACCAGTGGCTTGCTAAAAAAGCTGAGGGTAAAGGTTATGGCCTGGCCAAGCATGTCTCCAGACCTAAACCCTATTGAGCATCTTTGGGGCATCCTCAAACAGAAGTTGGAGGAGCGCAAGGTCTTTAATACCCACCAGCTCTGTGATGCTGTCATAAATGGGTGGAAGAGGGTTCCAGTTGCAACCTGTGAAGCTCTAGTGAACTACATGCCCAAGAGGGTTAAGGCAGTGATAGAAAATAATGGTGGCCACACAAAATATTTACACTTTGGGCCCGATTTGTACATTTTTTCTAAGGGGTGTACTCACTTTTGTTGCCAGCAGTTTAGACATTAATGGCTGTGTGTCGAGTTATTTTGAGGGGACAGTAAATTTACACTGTTATACAAGCTGTACACTGACTACTTTACATTGTATCAAAGTGTCATTTCTTCAATGTTGTCCCATGGAAAGATATAAAGAAAAATGTGAAGAAATGTGAGGGGTGTACTCACTTTTGTGAGATACTGTAATTAGGTTAGAATCGTATCTAACTATATTAATTATTTTGAATAATAGACCACACTCAGTTCCAGTGGAATTTGTATTACATCCATCAATACCGATGCTTGCTGTGAAAAACTCCAGAATTGTTTCTCAGTTTGAATGAATGAATGTTTATGTGTGTGTGTGTGTGTGTGTGTATGTGTGTGTGTGTGTGTGTGTGTGTGTGTGTGTGTGTGTGTGTGCTATGTGTGTGTGTGTGTGTGTGTGTGTGTGTGTGTGTTGAGGGTGACTATGTTCAAGTGTATGAAGAAAAGCCCTCATATCAAGCATGAACATTTGTTTGAATTAAAAAACATGTTGTTGTGTCAAATTGAATGTATTTGTTTCAGGACAACCAGCCAGAGCAGTTGCATACTTTCAGTTTGGTTTAGGTGCTGCTTCAAAATGTTAAATGCAAGACACACCTCAATATGGTATTTTCGGACATTTGATCTCACCCACAAACACTCACATAACCTACTGTTACCTGTTCCTGTCTGCTTCCACTAAACCTAGTTGTTTATCTGCTGCTAAAGTCTAAAACCCATTGGGTCATGTAACACATACTCTGACGGATTACATTTGAGGCAGCAGGTAAAGGATGGAAAAGAATAGAAAAATCTTTCTTCTTTAGCTCTCTCTCAACTTTTCCTGTAGCCTAGTTAAAACATGCTCAACCTGCTTCTATGTTTAGTTTACTTTTCATTTCAAGGGGAAGGGGGGGGGGGGAGGATTTAATAAGTGTGAAATTCTTCCCACTCCTTTTCGAACATGTTATTCCAATCAGCTTGTTTGCCATTCATATATTATGCTTTCTATTTTGTGTAACATCATTATTTACTTGACTTTTCCTGTTTTCCTTCTACATGTTCGAAATAAAAATTTAAATCAATTCAACCAGTCAATCATTTAGCATTTCAGATTCAAAGCGTCACAGATGGAGATATGATGTGAAATGCTGAAGGCTTTTGACAGGATTGGCTTTGCATTAATATTAATGTTACTTTTATTTAGCTTTTAAGTTGTTAGAAGGTAACACTTTTTACTTGTTTGAGTGAAAAATCAGGACAAAGCAATGCATTTGATGTTTACATTTATTCATTATTATCAATACACACATACACTTACACATTATTACTGTTAAATGATGCTGTGCTGTCATGAATCGACTGAGCATTCTGACAGACGTATGTATCTTTGACCTGCCTTTAAATCCTTCATTCATCAAGCAAAGAACAGATACTCTGTAAGACTGCTTTTTCCCCCCCACAACTTTTCATGAAATATGTTCAGTGTCTTCTCTTACCAAATAAAAGAACATTGTTTCAATAATCCTTTACACGATTTTTATCACTGTATTTAGTCTCGACATGTCATTGTAGAACCAACAAAATAGAATGTTTCATGTGTCAAAGACAAATTAAACAGATTATTGCATCAACGTTAAATAGTCATATATTCTAGTATATCAAATATAAATGTGTAATATGAAAAACAATAATACATTTAACATTTACATATTAAGCACATACTGTACATTGTAAAGTTTGATGCAGGAAACTACATTTAAGTGTAATTTAGTTATCTAGCAACAAATAAAGTGATGTAATCTCACACGTCATGTGATGTAAATCATTCAGTGTGTTTTTTCATTCAGGTCTCTAGATTCAGTGGGTCAGAAAGCTCCGAGCCGTTGGCAGGATCTGTGAGGTCAGAAACAAACTGTTTGTCATCCTGCACTGAACTTTTAAAAACAATAAATGCACAAAACAGTTTTAAACAATTTAATCTGCCCAACAATGTGAAACCCGGCCTTTACCATATATAATATCAATTGTGTCAGATCAGTTGAAATATAATAACATTAAGTTTTACTCACCAGATGGAGGACATTGGGCTGAAATCAAAACAAGAGACAAATCATTTTAGTGTCTGGATCAAACTGCAGGAAACTGACACTTTAATCTCGCAACTTGATTAAAAAAATCTAACTCAAAGATTGAAATATGTAAAAAGTAAATTAAGCAAATAGTCTCTGTCACCTTTCTTGTTTCTGTAGACCTTGAATCCAGCAGCAGCGATGAGGACGAGAGCAACAAGCACCACTGCAGCAGTGATGGGGACGGTCATGTCAGTGGGCTTCTCTGTTCAACAAAACAAACAAGTACCAGTTGTTTTTGTTAAGTTAGAATACAATTATTAATTTAAGCAAACACAAAAAGAAATACATTTAAATGATATGTACTGTCAACATAAGCAAGGAGTGGATAGGCAGCCATTCATTTCATTTGTGGTAAAAACAATATGATTTACATAATGCTCTTATATTTTCTATGGCCTTGAGGAAATCTGAAAAGAGTGGGCCTCGGCATACTCCGAGGCCCACTCTAGGATCCTTGTGAGGGTGAAAACTGGTACGTTGTTCCACGGCCAGGACGGAATCTGCATCGACCTTTCCAACATCTCAGAGCAGACCCTCCAAGGGAGGCTGAGAAGTTTCATATCCCCTGTAATTTGCACACACTCTCTGGTCCCCCTTTTTTTGCACAGGGGAACTACCACCCCAGTTCGCTACTCATTCTGCACTTTCCCAGACGTCCACGTAATGTTGAAGAGACGTGTCATCTAACACAGTCTCCCTCACCCAGAACTTTCAGCATTTCTGGATGGATCTCATCTCCCCTGGGGCTTTGCCACTGTGGATTTGTTTGATTACCTCAGTGACTACCACGTACACTTGAGCATCCTTATGTGAGAACAAGGTGTTCATTATAGACAAATCATGACTAGCACACAAGTAATAACAAACGACCACTCAGGTTTAGATCAGGGAGGCTGTTCCTCCCAATCACGTCTATCCAGGTGTCTCCAGGATTGCCCACATGCACGTTAAAGTCTCCCAGCAGAACTATGGAGTCCTCTGCCGGAGCCCCATGCAGGATTCCGCTCAGAAGGCAGAAAACTCTGAGCTGCTGTTTGGTGCATATGCACAGACATCAGTTAACCCCCCACCCTGCCACAACCCGGAGGTGTAGGGAAGCGACCCTGTGGTTCAATGGGGTAAACCCCAACATAGTGCCACTCACAGTCGCTCTACTCTTTTGTGTTGTTCCATGGAGTCTGTGTGAACGATTCTTAGTCAGGCTCCTTGCTTGAGACCAATTGGCTCCAGCCAACACAGCCCTCAGGTTCATAGGGACACACAAACCTCTCCGCAACGATAAGGTGATGGTTCCCAGAGAGGCCATGTTTTTTTTAAACTTTTTTTTAAAAGATGAATTACCAAGAACATTTTAGACAAAAATTCAAATATTCAGCAAACCACAGACATGTAATCTCATTCAACACCTCAGCACAATCTCATTCTTACTCCAGTTGGTCCTGATCACGGCCTTGTCCAGTTCTGTGATGAGGTCTTCCTTCACCCCAGAGAGCTGGAACACACATTGGTACTTCTTCCAGTCTTCTTCAGGTGAAACTTTCAGGTCAACACTCATCTGGAAGGATCCATCGTGGTTGGGGAGGATCTCGCTGTGTTCCATGCCCTCCTGAAGATCCTCTCCATCTTTCCTCCAGAACATCACGGCTCTGTTGGGGTAGAAACCTGTAGCGTGGCAGCTGACTGGAGAGGAGGGAGTCTTCTGGAGGAGGGACACTGTGGGGGGAAGGGCTGGTAGAGAAACAATGGAGAGGGAGAGATAGAAAGAGAGGGAAAGAGACAGGGAAATTCGGTAAGAAAAAGGATAAGAAAGAATGAACAGGAAAGTAAATAAAACAAAGGAAAAGAAAATTAAGAAATTCATTAACGAAAAAATCAAGATAAGAAATAGAGTGTAAATACACAAAAGTTAAAAGCTATTCTGATAATGCTTTGAGCGAAATGAAAATCTCATCAAAAATGTAAATATGTCATTGATGTGGTCAACAGCATGAATGTGTCCGCAAATCTTAATATACGGGGAAAATATGTGGATGACCAAATATTATTGTCTGTAAACAATGAATATTTGATTACACTCGTGCCAACCCATAAAAAAAGATGTTAAGTTGACAAAATTTGCACTTATTCAGTGAAATAACACTGAGTGAGTTTAGTTATAATGTTGACCTGCTGGATGAGGAAAATGTCAAACGATCACCAAAGTCATGAGAAGTAATGTAGGCCCATTGTACGTATACTGTCACGAGTAGTCATCTGTGTGCAAACTGCAATTTTGTGAGTGAATCCAGAGTGCATAAAAAAGGAGGGGGGGTTGCTATTCTGTTTAAAGAATCTCTACAATGCAAAAAGATGTCTTATGGAAATTTTGATTCATTTGAGTATGTGGCTCTACAGTTAAATTCAGCCTCTAGAGCTATTTTCATCAATATCTACCGGCCACCACAATACAATGCAAGCTTTTTTGATGAACTTACTGAACTGCTGTCTGTAATCTGTACTGAGTTTGACTGTGTATTAATCGTCGGAGATTTCAATATTCATACTGACAAACCAGAGGACAGATGTGCGAAAGAACTGTGCTGTGTCCTTGACAACTTTGGACTAAATCAGCATGTTGACAAACCAACTCATAACAAAGGGCACACGCTGGACCTTATCATTTCCAGAGGAATGAACATTTCAGACATAACAGTGGCAGATATGGGTCCCCTCACGGACCATTCCTGTTTATTTTTTGAGAGTACAATGTCTGTTCACACAATTGATCAGTCAAAAGTAATCAAAAAGCGGTATATTACAGAAAATACCAGTGAAACATTCATTCAAGCATTTTCTTCGATACCACCCCTCCCCTGTAACTCAGTTAAGGAGCTCTTAGACAACTTTAACGGCAAACTTACAAGTGTTATAGATGCTATTGCGCCCACTAAGATGAAGGTTGTCTCTGGTAAGAAAAGATCTCCTTGGAGAAATGCCCCGCAGGTCAGAATAGAAAGAAGAGAGTGCCGTAAAGCAGAACGCAGGTGGCGAAAAACAAATCTCCAGGTTCATTATGACATCTTCAAAGAGAAACTGTGCACGTTTAACTCAGAACTGAGAAATGCAAGGCATTCTTTCTTTTCTGACATCATCACCAAAAACAACAACAATGCACGTGCCCTATTTGCTACTATCGACAGATTAACAAACCCTCCTGTGCCAGTAGCGTCTGAGCATCTTTCCACGAGGGCCTGCAATGAATTTGCCTCCTTCTTTACTGAGAAAATTCACAAAATTAGACAAGCTGTCACTGCATCAATACCAAGTTCAACATATGTGTTCCCTCTTAAAATCAATTCAAATGCAATGACAGAATTTTATCTTATAAACCACAAAAACCTGGAGGACATTATACAACACCTGAACTCCTCATCCTGTTGCCTTGACATTCTGACCACAGGCTTCTTTAAAACTGTTTTTAGCTGTATGGCCTCAGATGTTCTACAAATTGTCAATATGTCCCTTCAGACAGGTGTATTCCCACAGGCCCTGAAAACAGCAGTCATCAAGCCACTCTTAAAAAAGAACAATCTAGATACATCACTCATGAAAAATTATAGGCCCATATCTAACCTACCATTTTTAAGTAAAATCATTGAAAAAGCTGTTTATCAACAGCTAAATAACTACTTAGCAATGAATAACTGCTTTGATGTCTTCCAGTCAGGATTTCGACAACACCACAGTACTGAGACTGCTCTGGTTAAGGTCCTCAATGACATCCATTTAAACACAGACAGTGGCAAAAGTTCTGTCTTAGTTTTACTGGATCTCAGTGCCGCTTTTGACACAGTTGACCACAGCATATTACTAGATCGACTAGCAAACTGGGTTGGACTTTCGGGAACTGTACTAAGCTGGTTTGAATCCTACTTAAAGGATAGAGACTACTATGTGTCAATAGGCAATTTCACATCTGAGCGGACAAATATTACATGCGGGGTCCCCCAAGGTTCCATTCTTGGCCCTCTTCTATTTAACATCTACATGCTCCCACTAGCTCAGATTATGAATAAGAACAAATTATGCTACCATAATTATGCAGACGACACACACATTTACATAACCATATCACCAGGAGACTACAGTCCGATACAGGCACTGAGTAAGTGCATTGAACAAATCAATGATTGGATGTGCCAAAATTTCCTTCAATTAAACAACGATAAAACTGAAGTAATTGTCTTTGGTGCCAAAGATGAACAATTAAAAGTCAGCGCACAGCTTACATCCATTATGTTAGAAACTACACCCCAAGCCAGAAATCTTGGTGTTGTTGTAGACTCTGACTTGAATTTCAAGAAACACATAAAATCAATCAATAAATCAGCCTACTACCACCTAAAAAACATATCAAGAATTAAAGGGCTTATGTCTCAGCAAGATTTAGAAAAACTTGTCCATGCATTTATCTTTAGTAGACTTGACTACTGTAACAGTGTCCTTGCTGGCCTTCCAAAAAAATCAATCAGACAGCTTCAGCTAATTCAGAACGCTGCTGCTCGAGTCCTCACTAGGACCAAAAAGGTGGATCACATTACCCCAGTTCTGAGGTCTTTACATTGGCTTCCAGTCACTCAAATAATTGATTTCAAAATTCTGATGTTGGTTTATAAAGCACTAAATGGTTTAGGGCCAAAATACATTACTGATATGCTGATAAGTTATGAACCGTCCAGAGCCCTTAGGTCGTCTGGGACAGGTCTACTTACAGTCCCTAGAGTTAGGACTAAACGAGGAGAAGCAGCTTTTAGTTTTTATGCACCAACAATCTGGAACAAACTCCCAGAGAACTTGAGGTCTGCTGCAACTCTCAGTTCTTTTAAATCGAGTCTGAAGACTTTTTTGTTTCCTTTTTAACTTGCAATTTTCATTTTATTTGCTTCTTTTATTATGTTTTTAAATCGAGTTTTAATTTTAATTTTATTTTTATTTGCTTCTTTTATTCGCTTTTAAATGTTTTATAATGTGTTTTATGTATTCTAATCTTGCCCCTGTAAAGCACTTTGAGTGGCCTTGTGTCTGAATTGTGCTATATAAATAAACTTGCCTTGCCTTGCCTTGCCTTGCTTGTTGTCAAGATATTAAAAAATAGACAAATGAGAGTGGAGATCGCGGGCCTCTGTTTTTGTGATTTATTACATGGCACTTTGAGAATCACGGCATTCTACATTCACGGCATGCTTCCACTTCAAGCTGAACAAGAGCCCTCCGCTGCGTGTCGGGCTCCTGCTTCAGCTTGTCGGTCTTTATTTCTAGCAAGTGACCCGTTCGCTATACTTTATCGCTTACATGTGTAACTGTAACAAATAAGGCTTCAACAACTTCAGGTCATGTGATTGTACCTGTTCTCTGCAGATAGTTCTTTCCAAAGGGCAAATACTTCTTCAGGGCCACAGGAAGATCAATGGTGTAGAATTGCTTAAATCTGTTTATTCTTTTCGTGTCAGATTGCCATATGGTGGAGACTGCCTGTTGTTTTGTGATCCATGTTGATGTGTTAAAGTCCAATTCCATGAGATCTTCTCCATCATAACCATACTGTACAAAACCATTAACCTCTTTGGTCTCATCATCAAACTCACTGCCACGCATACTTTGTAGAATGTGGACACCTGAGATATATATATATATATATATATATATATATATATATATATATATATATATATATATAGAGAGAGAGAGAGAGAGAGAGAGAGAGAGAGAGAGAGAGAGAGAGAGAGAGAGAGAGAGAGAGTGAGTGAGAGAGAGAGAGAGAGAGAAAGAGGGAGATTGAGAGAGACAGAGAGAGAGAGCGAGAATTTTAAAATGTACTTTTATTTCCAGGTAATTCAATTTACAGAAGTTCTGCCATTATCAGAAAAACTAAGACACATTTACGTTAAAAATTCAAAACGAAAATACTCCTGAAAGAGATAAAAAATGTGTTCTTACTTACTCTTTCTTCACAACTAATAATGTTAAGAATTGAAAGGTGAAATAGATATAATGTATACCATACCTCCACTTTGGTTGAAGTGCCGTTCAAACATTTCCAAATCTTTTTTGAATGAGTTAGGTTCATCCTGACCACAATGTTGAGCTCTCGTTTTGATTTCAGGATAGATTTTAAGAAATGTTTTAACCCAATCCTGTCTTGGTTCTGCTGTCTTTTTGTTGCTGTCACAGTAACCCAGCAGTTGGTCATCAACCATCATTTCAGCCACAAACTCTGGGAAGTTTGGGACTCCAGAAGATGCAGTTATGAAAAACTTCAGAGAGTGAGGCACTATAGAACAACACAATTTTATACATTCAGTATAAATATACATTATCATAAACACGATGTATTCAATATGGTTGTTTTCAAGTAAAAGTTAAACTAAATTGCTCTTTATACAAAAATGCAAATCTCAGTGAAAAGTGAAGCGAAGATTTGAAGTAAAGATTGAAATGTGATCTTACCTGGTGATGAAACATGACAGAAGAGAAGCAACAAAAATACACTTTTCATCTTGTTTGAATGAAGACGTTAAGGTAACCAACCGAGCAGCTTCAGGTGTTTTGCCTTCTGTCCAAGTACCCCTGACTGCAGCTCGCAGATTGAAGAGGGGCTAAACTTTTAACGCCACCCACTAAACATTTGACTCCGGCGTGCTGCAGTCAGGGCTTACTCCTTCTTCAGTAAGGAGCTCAAATAAGTAAAATACATTTATAGTGTACAAAGTAAGACACCAGCCATGCACAATGCATAATAAGATAACCAACACATAAGTATCATTAAGAATATGTTTATAATGTTTATATAAATGTACATGTTCCATTGTTACCATTAACATACTTGCTGTAGTTCAAACTGAATCTGTTTGTTTGCCATCAGAGGCACAATACACCATAACATACCAGGAAGAGCAGCTTATCGTTATGGTATTTTCTGAAATTTGATCTCACTCACAAACACTCACAGCACTACCTGTTCCTGCTTCCACTAAAGCTAGTTGTTTATTTGCTGCGTAAGTCTAAAACCCATTGGGTCATGTTACACACACTTTGCAGATTGTATTTGAGGCAGCAGGTATAAAGGATGGCAAAGAATAGTAATGGAATAATCAGTTTTTGTTTTGTCACGCTTGATTTTTCTTCTTCTCTTTCTCAGTATTTCCTCATCTCTTTCTCAATATTTCCTCTAGATAAAACCTGTTCAACCTGTTTTCATGTTTAGTTTACTTCACCTTTTGCCTCATATATTAGAGGTGGAGATTGGGTTGCAAGTTAACAAAGTGTGAAAGTAATCATGTTACTCTAACACAGTTTGATTTATGAAGTTTGACAGAATTGCCCCTGCATTGATATTACATATTTATATTGTACACCCCCCACAGCCAGTGTTTAAGTTGTTAGAAGGCCCCTTTTTGATTGATTGATTGATTGATTGATTGATTGATTGTCTTTATTTCGAACATGCAATAAAAAAAAATAGATGAATAAATAAAAAACAAACAAAAGCAAAACAAAGAAATAGAATTAAAACAAAACAAAAAACAGACATGCTCGAAAGGGGGTAGGAGGAAGTAAAAAACGTATCTAGTCCTACCCCTTAACAGATCAATTTTGCTTGGATAGATTATGTTATTAGTAAGTCAGTATAATAAAAAGCTATAATAATGCATATATACATGAGTACCGAATCATTTTGTGCATATATATATATATATATATATACATACATATACATACATACACACACACACATATACACATATATAATAAACAATCATATATATATATACTATAAACAATTTATATTACATTATAAATACCCATACATGTATATTGTAAGTTACTATACATATATACATATTACAAATATAAATACAGATACCATGTATTTTACAAAACTACAGTCTGCATATGTCCATGTTACAAAGGCTTTTCTAAATTTCTGTACTTTGTGAAGATGATGTCTTTATATTTGCTTTTGAACTGTCTTATGTTTTGGCTTTTCTGTACTTCCACACTTAACTTATTCCACAATTTAACTCCGTAGATGCTGATACAAAAGCTCTTTTTCGTTGTGCGTGTGTGGTGGACCTTGAAGTTCAGCTGTCCCCTTAACTTATAACGTCCCTCCCTTTCAGAAAACATTGCCTGTATGTTTTTTGGTAGCATATCATTTCTGGCTTTGAAGATTGTTTGGGCAGTTTTGAATTCAACCAGATCAGGAAATTTGAGAGTTTTGGACAGTATGAATAGTTGATTAGTATGTTCATGATAATTTACATTATGGATTATTCTAATGGCACGCTTCTGAAGAATATACAACGGTTGTAAAGAGCTTTTGTATGTGTTTCCCCAGATTTCTGAACAATAATACAAATATGGTAATATTAATGAGTTATAAAGAATATGGAGTGATTTATTATTCAGGAAGTGCTTAGCTTTGGACAGGACTGAAATGCTTCTTGATAGTTTGGTTTGTATGTGTTTTATATGAGGTTTTCAGCAAATTCTGTCATCAATGATTACCCCTAGAAATTTGTTTTCATATACCCTTTCTAAGTTTACACCCTCTATTTGTACCTCAATGTTTTCCGATTTTTTACAGTTTCCAAATATCATAATTTTAGTTTTATTTAGGTTTAGAGATAACTTATTTTTATCAAACCATTTTTTTAGTTTGCTAATCTCTGCGGTCAATGTGGACAGAAGTTGCTGCAAATTTTCCCCAGAAACCAGTATATTTGTGTCATCCGCAAAAAGTATAAATTTTAGAGATTTCGATACATTGCAAATATCATTGATATACAAGTTAAATAACACTGGTCCCAGCACTGACCCCTGCGGAACCCCACACACGATGTCCAAGCATTCTGACTTAAATCCATCCATCATCACAAATGGTTGCCTTCTCTCTAAATAGCTCCTCACCCAATTCAAAACTACCTCCCGGATCCCATATTGTTCTAGTTTTGTAATTAATATATTGTGATTTATAGTATCAAATGCTTTTTTTAAGTCTATAAATGTCCCGATCGCAAATTTCTTATTGTCCGTGAAGTTACTGATTTCTTCTGTGAGTTCTGTTAGTGCTAGTGCTGTTGACCGGTTTGCTCTGAATCCATATTGACTGTCGGTGAGTAATTTGTATTTATCTATGAATTTGCATAATCTGTCATTAAATAGTTTTTCAAGAATTTTGGAGAATTGTGGGAGCAGAGAGATTGGCCTATAATTTGTGAAGTGGTGTTTATTGCCAGTTTTGTACATCGGTATGACTTTGGCTGTTTTCATTTTATTAGGAAATTGTCCAGTTTGGAATGACAGGTTACAGATGTGTGCTAATGGTCTAGAGATACCCTTAATTACCCTTTTAACAGTTTTTATGTCAATGTCATCACAATCAATGGAAGTTTTGTTTTTGCATTTGTTTACAACATCTATAATTTCTTTCTCAAGAACAGGATTGAGGTACATTGAGCTGGTGTTAACAAAAGCTACAAGCTATTTATTTTCTTCTACATCCAGTGTTCATGTTAATACTGGGTTGGTTGGACTCATGATCAGAGACAGAACTGGATTCAAGGTAGTTTATTTAAAAAAAGGGGGGTTGAGAGATCAGGCAGTGGGCTGGCAGGCAGGGGAATCTCAGAGTGTGAGCTGGGGAGGGCTGGAGCTGGCGGATGCAGTCAGGCCGGGAGAACTGTGGCAGAAGAAAACTGATGTTAGAAACGGCAAAATGCAGGGAGAACTGCAAACAGGAAAGTAGGATGAAGAGTGCATGACAGTTAGCCTGGAAATCCAGACCCTGATATCTTGAACGATAGAGGGTCTGGCCACGATCAATAGTAATTTCCAACTCAAGGGGCGGCTCCTACTCGTGCATTTCAAATGCCACTGCACGCAGTTGGACAGCACTACAACTAATCAGAGCGATGCACAAGGTGACGTAAGCCCCATTCGTTTAGCGAACAGCTGTTAAACTGTTAAATTAAATGTTTGCCGTTGTCGGTCGGCAAAACGGAACATTCCACTTACTTGCTAATGAATGATTTGAGTGCCGTCTTCCAAATCGTTAAGGGTCGAGGCCAAAGCAGTCTCAAACTCATACAACATATCCGCAGCCATCTTTGATGTTTACTATCACGGCTTCGACGTCGCATGCACGTCACTGTCGTCATCCGGTTACGTCCTCCCCAGAGTACCATATAAAGGGCTCTGGCGCACCCATATTAGATAGAACCAATTGAAACGTGAGACCCAGATTTCTGGTCTTCTTGATAGGAGTGTGGCCAGACCAACAGGCGCAGCAAATTTAATTTGCCAGCGCCTAGTGACAGGTCTGGGAATGCCAGGCTACATGACAGTGTGAACAGAGTCTACAATCTGGCTAAGGTTGCGTTCTGAATCGCATACTCTTTCTTTTTTCTATTCTACATACTACATCTGACGATAAAAAGAATCTAGTTAGGATGCAGTAGGCATACTATTGGGACGTACTTTTCTCTCTTATTTCATCATAACATTGCGCCTTGATCTTGCCTCTTGCTTCTATATCCGTCGCATCCCCGTTTGTTTTCATAACATGGACCTATAGGCTTCGTCGATGTTACGTCACTTCACGTGCGCACTGGATTGTGGGTCAGAATCGCCCAAATAGGATGCACTTTTCAACACTAACAATCTTGGCCGCATGAAGTAGACCATCCGGGTATTCTAACCATCCTAAATCTGGCCACAAGAATCGGGACATCCTAAATCTTTTTTCTACATACTATATAGTAGAAAGTATGCGATTCGGAACGCAACCTAAGTTTAGAACGTTGAGGCGGCTCTTTGCAAAGCAGAAGATTAGGTGATTGATGGCAGCTGTGGATGCTGGTGCCTGACTACCACACACCTGACTCCAACCCTGCAATCAGCACACAAACACACACACACACACTCACACACACACACACACGCAGAAAGGGAGAGAGACTAGGAGGAAGAGAGCATGACAGTTTATTTTAAGCAAAGCTAAACATTGTACGCTAAGCATTGGTCTCCACATTAATTTTTGCTTTCTTCCTATATTGTCTCAATGTAAATCACTTTAACTTAATGTGACTTGATTTTCCATCAGCAAACTGGCTCCGCTGCCTTCCTCATCTTTAGCCTCCTCAGTTCTCCCTGCACCTGGCTGGTCCTGAGAGTCAGGCTGGAGCAGGGGGGCTGGGGGCTGGAGCAGGGGGGCTGGAGGCTGGTGTTGGGGAAAGGGGCGAGGCTGAGAGGCAATGGTGGTGTCAGAGGTATTGCCTGGGTGGGGGGACCATCAACATGCATTCATTATTCCCTTTTCTATCACCTCTCCCTAACATTATCATGATTTAGTCATATGAGCATGAAACTGTGGCTCAACATCAACTGAAAGATTAAAAGCAAAATACTGGAAAGAAGAGAACATTTTCCTGTTTTGGTCTCTCACCGTTTCTCTTCCTATAAATGAAGAATCCAGCAATCGCAGGGATGGCGACCACTACAAACACTACAGCAATGGTGATGGCAACGATGGTGGAAATGCCACAGCAGAAATAAGGTTGATTTTTACCACCGTTTAGGCCAAATACATCTTCAGTCACTCAGAAAAGATCTGGGTGTTGTAGTTCTCAATGTATTTTGTTCTAGCTTTGTCAGCATCCCATCTCAGTTTGGTGAAGACAGCCTGTGGTTTTGGAGCGATCCATGTTGATGTCTTCATGTCAAATGCTACGAATTCTTCTCCATCATAACCATACTGTACAATGTGGACACCTGTGAGAGAGAGAGGGAGAGATATATATAGAGAGAGAGTTTTAAAATAGACTTTTATTTCAAGGTAATTCAATTTACACAAGTTCATCATCAGAAAAATTCAGACAAATTTACATTAAAAACTCAGAGCCAAAAATAATACAAAAAGAGATAAAAAATTAGTTCTCACTTACTCTTACACACTTTTCACACCCCAGATTTTAACAGAACCCTCTGTCATACCAGACAGTCTGTAAAACTGAAACGCTAACCTGAGCTGAGCATAAATACAACATTCTCTGTCCTTTCTATGCTTACACGTTGTTTTCCTGGTTTTACAATTTGCTTAGTTCCATCATCATTATCTTCAGAAAGTGTGTAGGCCTATGAATTAGTCAGAGTGCCATATTAAAAAAAAAATCGGTGAAAGATAAGACGATAAGATATGAAATATAAGGAATAAATAAAAGAATAAACCTCTAATAGAGGTCACAAGAAATGCTAAAATGTAGCAAACGCACCACTGCAGACACACCCTGAGGCCCTGAGAG
This sequence comes from Hyperoplus lanceolatus, assembly GCA_026929865.2. NCBI lineage: Eukaryota > Metazoa > Chordata > Actinopteri > Uranoscopiformes > Ammodytidae > Hyperoplus > Hyperoplus lanceolatus. The sequence goes on along the minus strand of CM049413.1, from coordinate 5,396,729 downwards.
GGTAAATTAACCTTCAGAAATTAGAAGGTTGAGAGTTGAAAAGTTAAATATAGAAAATGTATACCATACCTCCACTTTGGTTGAAGCGCTGTTTCAAAGTTTCCATTGTGGCTTTGAAGAAGTTAGGTTGGAAAGCAACACATTCATGAGTGAGAATTTCCAAGTGTTGAGGATTATTTTCTAAGATTTCTTTCGCCCAATCCTGTTTTGTTTGTACAATCTTTGTGTTGCTGTCACAGTAACCCAACAGTTTTTCATCAATCAATACAGCAGCCACACACTCTGGGAAGTTTGGGACTCCAGAAGACGCAGTGAAGAAAAACTTCAGAGAGTGAGCCTCTGTAGAACAAATAAGGTTTCAACATTCAGTATAACTATATACATATTATCATAAACACAATGTATTTAATATGGCTGTGTTCAAGTAAAAGTGAAACTAAATTGCTCATTTTCATTTAACTTTTATTTATCCTCGAGAGACCAATTGAGGGGTGACCCTCATTTAAATGACGTCGAGTTCAAAACAAATTCAAAGGAAAAACAACAATACATACAAAATATTCAATGCAAATACATCAACTACACAACAACAGGTGAAGAGAAAAAAACAATTGAAACATTTACACAGTGGTGAAGAGTGGCAGCAATTAAAATGAAATGGGTGAAAGTACAATATAGCCTAATTAAAACAGTTACAGATAGAGTTTGGCAGATTTAAGATAGTTTGTTTAAATTGGTTAAAGGATATGAAGGTATTTAGTTTAATTTGTTGCTGTAAGTTGTTCCAGGAGTCGGGGGCACTGAAGCTAAAAGCTGTCTTTCCCAGCTCAGACCGGGCTTGTGGGACATAAAGCATGAGCATGTCAGTGGAGCGGGTCTGATAAAGCCCATCTGAGATTTGCAGCATTTCTGTTAAATAACGAAGAAGCTTCCCGGTCAAGGCTTTGTAAATAAAAATGTGCCAATGTGCGTCACGTCTCTCTTTAAGGGAGGACCACTCAACCTTTTCATATAAAAGACAATGGTGTGTGTCATAAGCATCTCCTGTGATGAACCTTAAAGCAGAGTGAAAAACAGAGTCCAGGAGTTTAAGACATGAATGTGATGCATGCCGGTAAACCACATCACCGTAATCAAGGACAGACATGAAAACTGCCTCAATAATCCTTTTCCTACTAAATAAAGGGAAGGTGGTTTTGTTCCTATAAAAATAGCCAATTTTTTTGTCGTAGTCGACAAACAAGATTTTTTATATGAAAATTAAAAGTGAGTTTATCATCTACATCAGATTGAAATGTGATCTTACCTGGTGATGAAACGTGACAGAAGAGAAGCAACAAAAATACACTTTTCCTCTTGTTTTAATGTAGACGTTTAGGTAACCGACCGAGCAGCTTCAGGTGTTTTGTCTTTTTATCTGTTTATTGTAGGCACAGGCAACATTCATTGTATCTGAACTTAGTTGTCAATAAATCTGGTAACACTTTACAATAAGAGTAGTTACTGTTTTTTGGAACAGTAACTACTCTTTTTTGAGTACCTTATTGTAAAGTGTTACCAAGAACTCTGACCTTAGAGCGATGTTCAGTGTAGTTCATGTTTCTTTCTTCTGTTTTTGGTTTATCTTTCTGATCATTTCCTGATCAGTATGTCCTGGTAAAAAAAAAAAAAAAAAAAACCTGCCTAACCAGATTTTTTAATTTTTTTAATCAGTCTCTCTCAAATGTTTTATCTTTCACCAACTTGTTTTCTCTAATTGTCACAAATTGACGAAAATCTCTCTAAAATGTGTAACGTTTTGGACATTTCATGTTTCCACGTCTTCAACATCTGTCTGGGAAAGTGTCCTGAGCAGTGCGATGGGCAGATAGGAGAGATGGTCCCCTTCGTCCAAATGGAAAACATGTGTAGGACACTGTCCCTACTATTAACTATAATCACATTGTCTCAAGAACCCTGACAGGAAGCTCTGCTGACTTTCAAAGCTAAGATACATTATTTCAAGGACACTTATACTTTCTTAGGGCCCGTGTCCACCTAACGCCTTTTTCCAGCGTTAAACGCTGGCTGTGCGCTCGGGAGTGTGTCTACTGAGCGTTTTTTTCGACCGCTTTTTTCAAGCGTTTTTTTCGACCGCTTTTTTCAAGCGTTTTATGAGCTGGGAGAGAGCGCTGTGATCAGAGGAGAAAAAAAGCAGATCGTCACCTGTCAGTCAGACCTATCAACACTGGTTTAACTGTTTAGGTTTGCTGTTTTGTATTTAAATCGTTACATTTTAATATGAGTAGTCTTATGAAACAGAGAATACTTTCCACCATCCTCTGTTTGGATGAGGAGTTATCGCGGCTCCTGCAAAACACACGGAGCAAGTTGTAGGCTGACGTGTGCGCATGAAACGATCCGTAGGAGATAAAAAATACAGCGAATCAAGTGTTCGCCTAATCTGCTCCCACAAACGGGCTCTCCTCCCTCTGTTCTGGTCATTTTAAGTCACTATTTTCGTACAGTTTCGGGTAAACAGAGGCGGAAAAAGCAGTTTCTCTTCCGTCTTCTTTGTTGCTAAGGCGACGAGTCCCGACGATCTAATATCTGATTGGCCCTTTGAAAAAAGCGGCGGTGACGTCCCCACCGCCTTTCTGAAAAGTTGAACTTTTTTCAACTTGCAAATCTCGAAGCGGCCGCACAAAAAGTAAAAAACCGCTCGAAAAAAACGCTGGGCGCTGCGCCTTTTCTCCGAGCGGCCGCCTTTTGCCGAGGCGGCCGCTTCTCATTGGGAATCAATTGAAAAAAGGCGCTTGCGGTGGGAAAAAGGCGTTAGGTGGACACGGGCCCTTATGCTCTCATATATCATCAAATATTTAATTTGACACAGTTTAAAAAACACAAAAAACTCTAAGTTGCTGCAGGAGTTGCTGTGTAAGAAGTTTGTTACTTGTCAGATCACAATCTGTTTACATTCCTGGCTCAAAGGCATGCATGTTGATTGTGAGGACTCACTGCACACTGAAAAAGTCCCATGATGCATTTTTATATTCTCTTGTTTGTGATACTCGTGAAGAGGATACTTTAAGCTGCAGATAATTTGGGGAATGTCCAGTTTGGTGGTATATATGTCTTCTTCACCACACAGTGACCCCTGGTGTTCACTTGAGTCAAGATAAAACTGGATGGATCATTTATTCAATTCAACAGTTCAGACAACAGTGGCTCTCTCTTTCTCTATGCAATGCAAATATAATGTAAATTAAAGGAAATTAGGTGTATGTTGTTTGAAATAACTGCATCAATCATGTTTGATGGCTGAGGCTTACACACACACACACACACACACACACACACACACACACACACACACACACACACACACACACACACACACACACACACACACACACACACACACACACACACACACACACACACACACACACACACACACACACACACACACACACACATTATAATCATGTATTTTAGATATGTAAGTTGTTAGAAGGTAAACAGTTTCACTTTTTTGATTGAAACATCAGCACAAAAGAGAGAGCAATACATTTGAGTTTAACAATTATTCATGGTTATCAATACACACATACACTTAAACATTACTGTTAAATGATGCTGTGCTGTTATAGACTGAGCATTCTGACAGGAGGCCTGACGTATCTTTGACCTGCCTTCAAAACTTCATTCATCAAGCAAAGAACAGATACTCTGTAAGTTCTGTGTCTCCTCTTACCAAAAAGAAGAACAAGGTTATAAGGTATATATGTAAATATATATTTAAAGTGTAAAAAGTAAAGAAAATAGCCATGCACTGTGCATAGTAAGATAAAGACCACACAGACATCATTAAGAATATGTGTATAATGTACTGTATAAATGTACATATGTATAAATGTCCTTTGTTACAATTAACACAAACATGATATGGAGTTGTAATTCTTTACTTATCTAACTCCAATAAGAAGTTTGCAACAGTTGAATGCTTAAGGCAGCCATTTGTGACTATATGGTTCCCTCTGTTGGGCTTTAGGAAAAACTGCACTGTAATGTTAGAGAGTAATGTATTTCATGTTCTAGAGGTGAGAACATGAAATACTACATACATACTCTGACATGCGGCCTAACGTATCTTTGACCTGCCTTTAAATCCTTCATTCATCAAGCAGAGAACAGATACTCTGGAAGACGGATTTTCTTTCTCCACATATGAGTAACTTTTCATTAAATATGTTCAGTGTCTTCTCTTACCAAATAAAAGAACATGGTTTCAATGATCCTTTAGAAGATTGTTATCACTACTACACTGTATTTAGTCTCGACATGTCATTCTAGAACCAACAAAATAGAATGTTTCATGTGTTAATGACAAATTAAACAGATTATTGCATCAACGTAAAATAGTCAGATATTCTAGTATATCAAATATAAATGTGTAACATGAAATACAATAATACATTTAACATTTACATATTAAGCACATACTGTACATTGTAAAGTTTGATGCAGGAATCTACATTTAAGTGTCATTTAGTTATCTAGCAACAAATAAAGTGATGTAATGTCACACGTCATGTGATGTAAATCATTCAGTGTGTTTTTTCATTCAGGTCTCTAGATTCAGTGGGTCAGAAAGCTCCGAGCCGTTGGCAGGATCTGTGAGGTCAGAAAACAAACTGTTTGTCATCCTGCACTGAACTTTCATAAACAATAAATGCACAAAACAGTTTTAAACAATTTAATCTGCCCAACAATGTGAAACCCTTTACAAGATATGATATACATTGTGACAGATCAGTTGAAATATAATAACAGTAAGTTTTACTCACCAGATGGAGGACACTGGGCTGAAATCAAAACAAAAGACAAATCATTTTAGTGTCTGGATCAAACTGCAGGAAACTGACACTTTAATCTCGCAACTTGATTAAAAAAATCTAACTCAAAGATTGAAATATGTAAAAAGTAAATTAAGCAAATAGTCTCTGTCACCTTTCTTGTTTCTGTAGACCTTGAATCCAGCAGCAGCGATGAGGACGAGAGCAACAACCACCACTGCAGCAATGATGGGGACGGTCATGTCAGTGGGCTTCTCTGTTGAACAAAACAAACAAGTACCAGTTGTTTTTGTTAAGTTAGAATACAATTATTAATTTAAGCACACACAAAAAGAAATACATTTAAATTATATGTACTGTCAACATAAGCAAGGATAGGCAGCCATTCATTTCATTTGTGGTAAAAACATTATGATTTACACAATGCTCTTATATTTTCTATGGCCTTGAGGAAATCTGAAAAGAGTGGGCCTAGGCATACTCCGAGGCCCACTCTACGATCCTTGTGAGGGTGAAAGCTGGTACGTTGTTCCACGGCCAGGACAGAATCTGCTTTGTCCTTTACAGCATCTCAGAGCAGACCCTCCAAGGGAGGCTGAGAAGTTTCAAATCCCCTGTAATTTGCACACACTCTCTGGTCCCCCTTTTTTTGCACAGGGGAACTACCACCCCAGTTCGCTACTCATTCTGCACTTTCCCAGACGTCCACGTAATGTTGAAGATACGTGTCATCTAAGACAGTCCCCCTCACCCAGAACTTTCAGCATTTCTGGATGGATCTCATCTCCCCTGGGGCTTTGCCACTGTGGATTTGTTTGATTACCTCAGTGACTACCACGTACACTTGAGCATCCTTATGTGAGAACAAGGTGTTCATTATAGACAAATCATGACTAGCACACAAGTAATAACAAACGACCATTCAGGTTTAGATCAGGGAGACTGTTCCTCCCAATCACGTCTATCCAGGTGTCTCCAGGATTGCCCACACGCACGTTAAAGGTCCCATATTATGCTAAATGCACTTTTTAAATGTGTTCCAACATATCCATGCGTCCACGGTGTGCCTAGAGACTGCCAAAATATCAAAAAAAATAACAATCTCTCCTTTTCTCACTCTCCCCCTTTTCTGAAACCCCCACCTCAATATACTCCAGTCAGAATTCTCCCCTTTTCTGACCTCACAAACTGGAAAGCCAGAAGCTTCCACTGTGCAGCCCACACCCCTATTTCTTATTGGTCCACGGCCCTGACAGACAGAGGGCGAGGCGTATCTGGCTTCGCTTCCGGACAGGGGGCGGGGGGAGCTCAAAGATTGTATATTTACGAGGGGTGCTGCAGCTCTTTTTAAAAAATAGGCCATTGTGAGATTAGCTGAACATCAGCATAGTACAATAAATTATCTGAAAGTTTTTTTCAGCAAACAATTAAAGAAAAACATATTAGGGACCACTAAGACCATATAATATGGTGTATAATAGAACTGAAAAGTGTATAATATGGGAGCTTTAAAGTCTCCCAGCAGAACTATGGAGTCCTCTGCCGGAGCCCCATGCAGGATTCCGCTCAGAAGGCAGAAAACTCTGAGCTGCTGTTTGGTGCATATGCACAGACATCAGTTAACCCCCCACCCTGCCACAACCCGGAGGTGTAGGGAAGCGACCCTGTGGTTCAATGGGGTAAACCCCAACATAAAGCCACTTAGCTGGGGGAGCACTAGGCTCCAGACGACAGGCAGAGTCGCTCTACTCTTTTGTGTTGTCCCATGGAGTCTGTGTGAACGATTCTTAGTCGGGCTCCTTGCCTGAGACCAATTGGCTCCAGCCAACACAGCCCTCAGGTTCATAGGGACACACAAACCTCTCCACAACGATAAGGTGATGGTTCCCAGAGAGGCCATGTCTTTTTTAAAACTTTTTTTAAAAGATGAATTACCAAGACAAAAATTCAAATATTCAGCAACCACAGACATGTAATCTCATTCAACACCTCAGCACAATCTCATTCTTACTCCAGTTGGTTCTGATCACGGCCTTGTCCAGTTTAGTGACAATTTCTTCCTTCACCCCAGAGAGCTGGAACACACATTGGTACTTCTTCCAGTCTTCTTCAGGTGAAACGTTCAGGTCAACACTCATCTGGAAGGATCCATCGTGGTTGGGGAGGATCTCTCCGTGGTCCATGCCCTCATGAAGATCCTCTCCATCTTTCCTCCAGAACATCACGGCTCTGTTGGGGTAGAAACCTGTAGCGTGGCAGCTGACTGGAGAGGAGGGAGTCTTCTGGAGGAGGGACACTGTGGGAAGCTCTGGTAGAGAAACAATGGAGAGGGAGAGAAAGAAAGAGAGGGAAAGAGACAGGGAAATTCGGTAGGAAAAAGGATAAGAAAGAATGAACAGGAAAGTAAATAAAACAAAGGAAAATAAAACTAAGAAATTCATTAACGAAAAAAATCAAGATAAGAAACAGAGTTTATACACAAAACTTAAAGGCTATTCTTATAATGCTTTGAGCGAAATGAAAATCTCATCAAAAATGTAGATATGTCATTGATGTGGTCAACAGCATGAATGTGTCCGCAAATCTTAATATACGGGGAAAATATGTGGATGACCAAATATTATTGTCCGTAAACAATGAATATTTGATTACACTCGTGCCAAGCCATAAAAAAAAGATGTTAAGTTGACAAAATTTGCACGTATTCAGTGAAATAACACTGAGTGAGTTTAGTTATAATGTTGACCTGCTGGATGAGGAAAATGTCAAACCATCACCAAAGTCATGAGAAGTAATGTAGGCCCATTGTACGTATACTGTCACGAGTAGTCATCTGTGTGCTTGTTGTCAAGATATTAAAAAATAGACAAATGAGAGTGGAGATCGCGGGCCTCTGTTTTTGTGATTTATTACATGGCACTTTGAGAATCACGGCATTCTACATTCTACAGCTTCCACCTCAAGCTGAACAAGAGCCCTCCGCTGCGTGTCGGGCTCCTGCTTCAGCTTGTCGGTCTTTATTTCTAGCAAGTGACCCGTTCGCTATACTTTATCCCTTACATGTGTAACTGTAATAAATAAGGCTTCAACAACTTCAGGTCATGTGATTGTACCTGGTCTCGGCAGATAGTCCTTTCCAAAGAGCAAAAGCAACTTCAGGGCCACAGGAAGTTCAGTGGTGTAGAATTCCTTAAAATTGTTTATTCTATTCTTGTCAGATTGCCATATGGGGGAGACTGCCTGTTGTTTTGTGATCCATGTTGATGTCTTAAAGTCCAATTCTATGAAATCTTCTCCATCAAAAGCATACTGTACAAAACCATTAACCTCTCCAGTCTCATCATCCAACTCACTGCCACGCATACTTTGTAGAATGTGGACACCTGTGATATATATGTATATATATATATATATATATATATATATATATATATATATATATATATATATATATATATATATATATATATATATATATATATAGAGAGAGAGAGAGAGAGAGAGAGAGAGAGCGAGAATTTTAAAATGTACTTTCATTTCCAGGTAATTCAATTTACAGAAGTTCTGCCATTATCAGAAAAACTAAGACACATTTACGTTAAAATTCAAAACCAAAAATACTTCAGAAAGAGATAAAAAATGTGTTCTTACTTACTCTTTCTTCACAACTAATAATGTTAAGAATTGAAAGGTGAAATAGAGATAATATATACCATACCTCCACTTTGGTTGAAGTGCCGTTCAAACAGTTCCAAATCTATTTTGAATGAGTTAGGTTCATCCTGACCACAATGTTTAGCTTTCGTTTTGTATTGAGGAAACTTTTCTAAAAATTGTTTAACCCAATCCTGTCTTGGTTCTGCTGTCTTTGTGCTGCTGTCACAGTAACCCACCAGTTGGTCATCAACCATCATTTCACCCACAAACTCTGGGATGTTTGGGACTCCAGAAGATGCAGTTATGAAAAACTTCACAGAGTGAGACACTATAGAACAAAAGAATTTTATACATTCAGTATAAATATACATTATCATAAACACGATGTATTCAATATGGGTGTTTTCAAGTAAAAGTGAAACTATATTGCTCTTTATACAAAAATACAAATCTCAGTGAAAAGTGAAGCGAAGATTTAAAGTAAAGATTGAAATGTGATCTTACCTGGTGATGAAACATGAAAGAAGAGAAGCAACACAAATACACTTTTCATCTTGTTTGGATAAAGACGTTAAGGTAACCAACCGAGCAGATTCATGTATTTTGCCTTCTGTCCAAGTACCCCTGACTTCAGCTCGCAGATTGAAGAGGGGCTAAACTTTTAACTCCACCCACTAAACATTTGTGGGGGTGTCATGTTTTGTCATTGACTCATTGTGTTCTCTAGAACTCTGGCCTCAGGGGGATGTTCAGTGTAGTTCGTGTTCTAACATATTTGGTCTTTTTGAGTTCCTGGTTTTGTGCATGATCAAAAACACCAAGGAGCTCATATAAGTAAAATACATTTATAGTGTACAAAGTAAGACACCAGCCATGCACAATGCATAATAAGATAACCAACACATAAATATCATTAAGAATATGTTTATAATGTATATATAAATGTACATCTTCCGTTGTTACCATTAACATACTTGCTGTAGTTCAAACTGATTGTTTGCCATCAGAGCCTTCAAGACAGCGCCTCCTGGAAGGCCCTAACCCTAACCTTAACCAAGGCTCCGTTTTGGGGCAAAATACACCATAACATACCAGGAAGAGCAACTTATCGTTATGGTATTTTCTGAAATTTGATCTCACTCACAAACACTCACAGCACTACCTGTTCCTGCTTCCACTAAAGCTATTGTTTATCTGCTGCTAAAGTCTAAAACCCATTGGGTCATGTTACACACACTTCGCAGATTGTATTTGAAGCAGCAGGTATAGAGGATGGCAAAGAATAGTAATGGAATAATCAGTTTTTGTTTTGTCACTCTTGATATTTCCTCTTCTCTTTCTCAACATTTCCTCTAGACAGGGCCGCCCATAAGGGGTAGAAAGTGGGAAAGCTTTCTAGGGCCCAGCCACCAGGGGCCTGTTTCAGGTGGCTTGTTTTACATACTCTGAGTTTAATCCTGCGCTCTGAGTTGGTCAACTCAGAGCGCAGGGTTGACGAGCAACTCTGGGTTATCGGTTTCAGAACAGTGGATCAGCGTTGGGTAAATCAACTCTGAGCGTGTTCACTCTGGGTTGATCGCGTGCATAAAAGCCATCGTCAATGGATCGCTGAAAACATGATTCACCATGGAAACAGAAGAAACAAATGCTTGATCCTCCCACTTCTCCACTTCTCAAAAAAGAAAAAAGAAATCTCCGCTCCTCCCACTAGAGTTAGAAATATTAACGAATGAGCTTATGGTATGGAGAAGAATTAATGGGGTATATTGTCTCATAACTCTGATCTAATCTCCTCGGCAATTCAGAAAAAAACAGAACAAACATTTTTTTGTCAAGAGAATAATTTTGCTTCCGTATGAGAAGCCATAGTCTATTTTAAAAGGTTACGCATATGAGCAGTAAAGTATAAAGCTGGCGCGGCACAGCATTACTGACAGTGTTTTATATTCGCTGCATAATATGTTGGCAAGCTATAGCCTTATACTGTGCAGTAAACAGACACATTAGGTAACAGTTTCCATTGAAGAGCCTGTTTGATTTATTACCAGATCCATTTTCCTCAAGTGATCACAGTTTAAATTATTATATAATTTTTATATTCATATTAGGCTATTTAACGAGGCTCGTCTGTGACTAGGATCGCACAAGTGAACAGTAACGATTGCGTGCAGCCGCTGCGTTACATGAATCCACCTGACATAAATCTGTTCAGTGACACAGACGTTAAAAAGCATACAATGCAAATAGGTTTATTAATCGGAATGTAGAGCATGTCACGATGTGTAAAGTGGCCGCCTATATGAACGGCTGAGAACAAGGCTATACTGATCAGATAAATGATCGGTCAAACGTAAAATCATCAGGAAATTATAAAAACATCCCGATGGAGATTTCTGTGGAGTGATTTTGCTTCAAACTGTACAGGGACGCGTGTGACAGTGACACTCTTTCTTCAGTCGGAGCTGCAGAGTAAAGTGAAAACAAACTCAGGGTAGGTCTAACCACCTCCCGAGCAGGTTAGACCCATGGCGTATGTTGCCGCAGTAACTGACTCTCGGTTGCGCTGAACCTGCTACCTGAAACGGAAAACCCAGAGTTTCCACTAACTCAGAGCGAAACAAACTCTGGGTTGCCTCAAAACCAGCTACCTGAAACAGGCCTCAGGGGGGGCCCAGAGAGAATTTTTAATTTTTTTTTGCAGATTACTTAACTTAGCCAACCTTTATTATGCACGCTATATTCGCAAGAGGACATTCTATAAAAGAAAACATTTTATTCATTATTACTTGGGTAAAATATATCACATTTTATATTGAAAAACTAAAAGTATCATGGGTCGTTTTGTCCCCCTCAAAACCGTTGCATGCATTGATGATGAGCAAGCTAACCTAGCAAGCTCAGTGATGCCAGGACCTGGACAGGGTACCAGAAAAGAAAGGAAAAAAAAGACCCCCGGAAAATTCCTTAATATCAATATTTCTGCTAGCAGAACTGTATTTTCAATTCAGAGATACTGTGATATTTCATCAAGTTTTGAGGTTTCTTTGAAATTGTTCAGTATATGTTATCTATTATTTTCTAAGAAAATTAGAACATTACATATTTAGCCTTTAAACGAAGGTAGCAGATGGTTGTTATACTGATGAGGAAAGCTTCTGGTAGCAGTGCTATCATGGTAAACCCCCCTTACGGCATTGGTGTGTCTAAAAGCTTACATTACAGTAAATGTTACAGTAAATGTGCCAAAAAGCAGGTGCAGAGATCTTGCAAGAGCACAAAATTTCCGCTTCGTCGGTGTCTCTGCCCACTATTATTTCCAGTAGCCCACCCTAATCTAACTGGCTAGAAACGGCCCTGTGTACAGGTATGTGTTTATGTAGGAATAAGCGCATCATGCACATTGATACAAGTTCAGTATGAGTAAAGGGGCCCAGTCATTTGTCTGGGCAGGCCTGCCTCTAGATAAAACCTGTTTCACCTTTTGCCTCATATATTAGAGGTGGAGATTGGGTTGCAAGTTAACAAAGTGTGAAAGTAATCATGTTACTCTAACACAGTTTGATTTATGAAGTTTGACAGAATTGCCCCTGCATTGATATTACATATTTATATTGTACACCCCCCACAGCCAGTGTTTAAGTTGTTAGAAGGCCCCTTTTACAAAGCTACAAGCTATTTATTTTCTTCTACATCCAGTGTTCATGTTAATACTGGGTTGGTTGGACTCATGATCAGAGACAGAACTGGATTCAAGGTAGTTTATTTAACAAAGGGGGGTTGAGAGATCAGGCAGTGGGCTGGCAGGCAGGGGAATCTCAGAGTGTGAGCTGGGGAGGGCTGGAGCTGGCGGATGCAGTCAGGCCGGGAGAACTGTGGCAGAAGAAAACTGATGTTAGAAACGGCAACATGCAGGGAGAACTGCAAACAGGAAAGTAGGATGAAGAGTGCATGACCGTGTGAACAGAGTCTACAATCTGGCTAATTCAAATATTCAAATACACTTCAAATATTCAAATACACTTCAAAATAACAGTTTTCCCTACCTTCTCCTGAAGCGAAAATGTATTTACTGTATTCAAACCAACATTAAGCTTACAAGTTTGGCATTCGCCTTTTATTAAATAAAACAGAGAAAAAAGTTTCATGTTCGGGCTGTATTGAACGCTCTCGCGAGATCTCTTGTAATGCCGCGTGATCTGGGGGACAATAATTACGTATTCCACAACCCCTTGCTATTCCGAACGATAGCTTATCTATTTTTTCCGAAAACTACACATACTTTCTTTCTACATGTATCTTTATTGTAATGTTTATATTGTGAATGATAATATTATAATAGATTGCAGTTTGCAATAGATTCGTAAGAAAGAAGTGGATCTCGCGTAGTACAGGAAGTGCGTCATCATTATGCAACCCGAACTTATCTGGCAGCCGAGCATAGCTGCATTACATTAGTAGTTGCACTTCCCCTCGTTCACTTCCCCTCAGCCCTTGGTATGGAGAGGCACCTATTTGCAGACCCATGGGGAAAGTGGAGCTCCACCGGAAGCTAAGCCCGAACTCATTTCATTGGTCAGAATTGTAACCTACTCTGAATTTGTTTTCTTCTTTTTGTTTTACTGCCGGCGTTCACCTAGCGGCGAATAATAACAATACACAGTTTCCACCGGTTATGGTGGTAGTAGACAGTAAAATAAGTCAGTGATAAATGTCCAGGACGTTGGTAAAAAGTAGATGTTGAGGTAGAAGATGAATGAAGCAACGAAGCTTTGTGTACATCTTCCGAAATCCGTCTCTTTAATTCACAATTATCACAAGTAGCCTAGGTCAATCTCATACAAATATAAGCTCTTATAAATAAAACACAAAAAGTGCCACCACATAAAAATAAACAGTTCATTTTAAAAAGTGGGGTGAAAGACATTAACGTCTGACACATAAGGTAACGATAGGTAACAATAGTAACGATCGCGTGCAGCAGCAGAATTACATTTCAACCTGACATAAATAGCCTATGTTCAGTGGCACAGACGTTAAAAGACTCCTGTTTATAAATAAATAAATAATGGCCGCAAATGAACGGCACGAGGGCTGAGAACTACTGATCAGATAAATGATCGATCAAACGTAACATCGTCGCGTGTGACAGTGACACTCTTTCTTAGGTTACAATTCTGACCAATGAAATGAGTTCGGGGCGTGGCCCCATCGTGGTTTCCGGTGGAGGTCCGTTTCTCCATGGGTCTGCAAATAGGTACTCTTGTTGGTATGACGTACCAGCACACGTTGCACTGAGGGAACTTGGAGCGCGGAGGGAGACTGGGCGGGGGAGGAGCAGGGGATTTAAATGGAACCCACTTGCCCTTGTAGTCGCAATGGACCGTCAGTTACATAGGTAGTTCTGAATGCAAATAATACAGAATTATAACATTCTGCTAAGGTAGCCTATATTGCAGAAAGCCATTTTCATAGCATACCAAACATTGAATGTCGACACGGTAACTCAGTTTATCAAGATATTGTTACTTACACATGTAAATTGTTTGCTCCGACTTATTTTCTTATTTATGTTAGTTTCAACCAAAAACATTTGTTTTAAATAGTCCTATAATTGGCAGCCATCGGTGTTATAGCAGTAATGTGTAAACTGCAATGCATTCACTGGATTGTTCCTATGGAAATAGGATAGCCTAATTGAGGCATTTTGGAATATATTTATATATATATTTGTCCTGCCGCTCCTGCGGGTGGCCGCGATGTCCCTAAAAGCATACAGTCTAAAAGGAGAAGAAGAAGAAGAAGAAGAAGAAGAAGAAGAAGAAGAAGAAGAAGAAGACGAACTGCAATGCACTGTGGGTGATATCCACCTCAGAGTGACCATGGATGTTCACTCGATCACTCAGCCCTCCGAGGGTCTATCTCACCAAGTTCACTTCATTTTCCAGACAATTGGAACGAAACTTATGATGGTGGCGGGGATTCCCCCGAGGGCAAGTGAACGAGGGCATGTTGAACGGGTATTGGAACGCAGGACTAATCTGGTACTCACACCGGAGCTCACCGCATCAATTTAGCACAGAACACATCGAGATAGACAGGAACACAGGCGCCGACAAAACAATAAAACCTCCGGTTAATTTTCAAACTAAGACACTCGGTGTTCACTGCAGGTAACAATCTCAAAACAGAGACACATACAAGCATGTCCACTGTTCTTTTACTCGTTCGGATGGGAACAATAACCTTCCGTGCGTTCGTTGTTGTGTAAATATCATATGAGAATCATATTATCAAGAGCGATCGCCCGTCACTTTTATTACCGCGGAAATGTCAAAAATAAATAACAAACTTTTCATTGTTTTTTTATTTATTTTTTAATTAGAAAGTCAGATGGTGGTGTGGATCAAACTGAATAGCCTATTAATTAAGATACAGTGCATTATAGCCTACAAAATGATTTTGAATTCGATCAGGAGCTGGCTGAGTACTGGCTCAGATTAGAATGGACTCCAGCCCGGGTCAGTTTTAAGGATCCAGCCCTGAATTTATGCAAGCTCCAGGCCGGATCTGGGACAACTGATATCACGGGTGATAAGAGTAATAATAAATTGCCGACAGCTCAAGCAAGCTATACAAACATTGTTGTGTACATAAAACATTGTGGTAGTATACCTGTTCTCTGCAGAGAGCTTTTGCCTTGGACCAAAAACATCTTCAGCAACTCAGGGTAAATATGAGTGAAGTAAAACAATTAATTTTTAATTCTAGCCTTGTCAGCATCCCATCTCAGTTTGGTGGAGACAGCCTGTGGGTTTGGAGTGATCCATGTTGATGTCTTTGGGTCCAATGCTATGAAATCTTCTCCATCATAAGCAAACTGATTAAAAGCATTAACTTCTCCAGTCTCATCATCCCATTCACAGCCATAAGTATTCTGTAAAATGTGGACACCTGAGAGACACACACAACATATTTCACTCACCATTTAAAAGGAGCAAAGGTATGTTTACTGTAGGCCTACAGTAGAGGGTGACTTAACCTTCATATCTAAAATGGAGAAGATGTTGGCAGTAACAAGGGAATACTGTACCTCCACTCTGGTTGAGGCACTGCATCACACTATACATCGCGGCTTTAGCCATTTTTAGGCCAAATCTCAGCACACTGATGGTTGATCTCTTCCTTGTATTGAGGTTCTTCTTCCGCACTCTTTTTCACCCAATCCTGTTTTGGTTCTGCTATCCTTGTGCTGCTGTTGCAGTAACCCACCAGTTGTTCATCAACCATCATAACAGCCACAAACTCTGGGAAGTTTGGGACTCCAGAAGATGAAGTGAAGGAATTGCTCAGAGAGTGAGACACTATAGAACAAAGCATGCTTATACATTGAGTATAAATATACACATATCATCATAAACATGAAGTATTCAATATGGCTGTGTTCAGGTAAAACTGAAACTAAATTGCTCTTCAGACAAAAATGCAGAAGAAAGTGTAAAGTGAAGTGAATAATTAAAGTAAAGATTGAAATGTGATCTTACCTGGTGATGAAACGTGACAGAAGAGAAGCAACAAAAATACACTTTTCATCTTGTTTTAATGAAGACGTTAAGGTAACCAACCGAGCAGCTTCATGTGTTTTGTCTTTTTATCTGTTTATTGTAGGCACAGGCAAAGGTAAATTCATTGTATCTGAAATTGGTTGGCAATAAATCTCAGCTTTTGTCTATTGTGGGAGTGTCATGTTTGTGATTGGCTCATTGTGCTTGCTTTTAACCAATGAGAACTCTGACCTTAGAGGGAGATCTTCAGTGTATTTCATGTTTCTGACTTCTGTTTTTGGTTAATCTTTCTGATCATCATATCATATAACATATCATGCATCACCAGTGGCCTGTTGCATAAAACTAGGATAAGGGATTAACCTAGGATATTTCGGTTGTCCTGGCTTGCGTTAGCCATGATCCGGTTGCATAAAAGCGGAGGGACATAAGTTACCATGGAGATTTATCCTTTACGTTTAGCCTGGGACCAGGCTAAACGTAAAGGATAAACTTATTCTGTTGCCTGATTGGCTCAGTCAGCTGTCACTCCAATCTGAAATCAAGGTGTTTAACAGTTATTCCATGATCTTCTGTGTAATGCTTTAGTTTCATTAACCTGTTTTAAAGTACCACATAAAAGACTGCATTCTCATTAAGTTAAATAGTTCTTTTTTTATTTAAACCTGAACCATTTATAATTAACTTAATTATAATTACATTAAGATGAAATGATACAAATCAGTGGTTTTCAAACTTTGGGGGGGACGCAGGTTATGGCGGGGAGGGTCGGATGAATATGTGAAAAAATAAATAAAATAAAGAAACTTTTTTTTAGTTTGTGTTTTTTATATTAAGATCACAGCATAGCTGGACAAGAGCTCTTCTGCTTCGTTCCTCTCACTGCATTTAAATGCATTCATTATATTACAGAGAAATAGGTCTCGTTAAAGAAAAAGAGCACCAAGCCCAACCCAGAGGACCCTGCATAGGCTACATTTCTTTTATTTTAAATTAATATTTCTATAGAAAATCCATGTGTCTTTCTTCGATAGCTTCTAATTCATCGGACCCCGTGCCTCCAAATTATTTGTTCACACAAAATTCCTCATATTTAGCCTCTTAATTTTCCTCTCAAAGTGCACCAGATTCATGCATTTCACTTTAAAAAGGTGAAGAAAAATCTCCCCCGGCCGAACCCCAGAAGGGTCTGGTTCTCCGCTAGCTACTATTTTCCTCCAGCAGGACATTGGAGGCACTAGCGAAAAAACAGTGGGTGTGTGAATGACATTTCACTTGTCAATCATTTGGGCAAGTCTGTCTGCCTATCTTTCTCACTCCGCTGCACACTCAGTCACTACTATCCATGCTTAAAGGAAGCAGGATTAAAACACTGGATTAAGATGTTTAAATGTATTAATAAATGTGTTTAAAACGCACAAAAATTTTTGGAATGAAAACTGAAAGCCGTTAAAAGCCGTTGGGCTAATAAAACACTTGAGGTGGCGTTTTGAAATGAGAAAACTTCAATTTTAATAGTATATGGTCTAAAGATAAGTATGAGCCTATGATTGATATCCAGAAAATTTTTGCAGAGACACAATCTTGTTCACCGCTTGTACTGTGTGGACAGGGAAATCTGCCTACGGACACATGTCCACATGGGTTGGACACATGTCCATGCTGGCTGCTCGGAGAAGGCACAGTTCTGGGGGCCTGGGCTTTATCGATCATCCTGGATATCTTAATTCCACTTTTATGCAATAGGCCCCATGTGTAGCCTATACCTGCCCGTAGATGCCTGTGTCCCAAGTCCTGACAGGCACAAATACTGAACACTTTTCTCATGAATCCACTTTTAAATGTCACAGGTCCCCTGAGGTTTCGGATGTTTAAAACATGTGGCACAATAACAAAGAGTAACGTCAAACACATCACCGAAAGACATGCAGGATGTGCCTTCACAATAAAAGCCCAAATTGAAGTGGAGACTTGCTTTTCTTTTGCCAATGTGTAATACACACTGAATCAAAATTGGAATCACACACACACACACACACACACACACACACACACACACACACACACACACACACACACACACACACACACACACACACACACACACACACACACACACACACACACACACACACACAGTCCATCTATCTATTAGGACTTTTATTTTGAAATAATTACTGTGGCTACTCGTTGCAGCAGTTTATCAACAGTCGCTGAGGAGGAGTTTGTTGCGCGATTTGCTCAACTCTGAAACGTTATAAGCTTTTTTTAAATACTTTTTTTTTTTTTTTTTTTTTTAATTTGTATCGCATCTGTAATGACGACCACAGGCAGCTCCCCGGCCCGCGAAGGGATGTACTCCCAACTGATAGACAACGAGGGCATGAACGACGAGTTCAACCCCAGGCCAGATTTGGGGAACAGCGGTAAAGATTCACCAAAAAACTTTAACTTTAACTGAGTAATTTAAACTGTATACGTGTTTGTATTGCTTTCTTTTGTTGTCTTGCATTTGAGTAAATGTTGCGCTTCATGCGGTCTGTTTCTGTCTCTGTGTTATGGGCTTTACATAGACTATTGACAGTGTCCCAGCCTATTGACAGTACCCCAGCCAGATTATTGTGTAACCCTAATTCTAAACACATTTTTCCCAAACTGTGTCGCAATACAACTCTGTTTTCAGTCTGAGTCTGCTCTGATATACTCCAGTGTTTTAGGTTAACTATCAGGAATCGAAGATGAAGATGCATTTGTTAATGACACTTATTGTAAAAGCTTCCAGCAAATAATATTTTCCACATAGATTATACTGTATTAGGTCTATTTTGATTCAAGCTTAGATTAATAAATGTCAGAAAATGACTTTCCCCAAAGCCCTCGGTGACTGAGCAGCAAGTCTCGGGCTTAGAAATGTTTATGTTTTTTTGTGTGAAAAATGATAAAGCTACAGTGCGTATCACTTTTTCATATAAATGAATGTCGGTTACATCAATCGAGTTGAAACAAAGTTGTTTAAACCCACACAACTGGGTGAAGGTGGTTGGTGTCAACCCCCCTTTACAATAAAAATTACAATGTAGCCTAAGCCTACAATACAACATAATTCCAGTACAAAAAACCCCACACAATATAGAATTAATCACTTGAGAATGAAACAAAACAGGTTTCAACAGTGCTTTAAGTCCACGAGATTTTATAAAATCATCATAAATTTGGAAGCTGAAATCAACAACTGGAAAAACATTCAGCTTGGTTTTCCATCTAATCACTATTTACTGTAGCTAAATAATGAAATAACTTGGCCATTCAATCAGTATAGTATTGGAAAGGACGGTGTATGTGTTCTGTTCATTTGAAATGTCTGTGGTCTCTTTCTTTAATTTAATTCCTGATGAGTTGATCAAATTGAACGACTGGTTAAAAGCATGCGTTAAGAAACATGGGATCATCAACAAATACAGACAGTCCGCCTATGGCCATTCTACTGCATTCACTGTATGTCATGGAAGTCAATCCATGTGCTGTATATTCCTGAAACTCACACCCCTTAATAATAATAAAGAATAAATCCTTAAATCTTTGTAGGATTACATCTGTATTCTCTGATTTGATGAGGATTTCCCACACATCCCCAGAAACTCTTCTGTCATGTTTTGAATTGAACAAGTTTGAGCAGATCAGATCAGACTCTCTTTAGATAAAAGGCTTGGCTTCAAGAAATGTTAACTTAGGGACCAGGGTGACCATGCACTGTGAAACACATTTCCTCAGTTGAGAGCAGACATTAAAGTAGTTTAATGATAGTAAAAGATGAACAGCCTTTAAAGGTGGAGTCAGAAATTCTGGTTGCTTGGTGTCAAAATCACTTTCTTTCAAAATCAGTGAATGTCTCCTCATGGTCCAGTACCTGTCTGTAATACAGTGTGTGTGTGTGTGTGTGTGTGTGTGTGTGTGTGTGTGTGTGTGTGTGTGTGTGTGTGTGTGTGTGTGTGTGTGTGTGTGTGTGTGTGTGTGTGTGTGTGTGCTGAATAAAACTGAAAACAGTTTCTTTAGATTCCCCAAAATACAAGTTTAACTTGAACATGAGCAAACAACGCAAATTGTGCAATATTCAGCCAAATTATAATTTTTTTTAAAAAAATAAATTAACACTCTTTCCCTCATTGCCTCCTCCAGCTATCCCAGGCTCCCTGGTTGGATGGATCCCCAGACCGGGTGGTGCTGGGTTCTACCGGCTGGCCACCCTCTGCCTGGCAGCGCTGTGTGCCATCCTGCTCATCTCACTCATAGCCGTCAGCGCACACTGTGAGTTCACAAACTGACAAATATTCACGTCTTTCATTTCAGGGTTTGAAGGTAGAGTCAGGGATTCTGGAGAATGCTTGTTGTCGAAATCGCTATCAATCGAAATCAGTGAATATCTCTTCAGGATAGGCTACCTGTACAGGAACAGGAAAAGACTGCAAGCTGACACTATTTCATGTTAGAAAAGGACGAACATGTTTTATTTGGGTCAGCAAAAAGCAGTATCATGTGTTTTATATCTGGTGACAGACATTTAACTTAAAGGTGCTGTAAGCGGAATGGTTCTTTTAGCTAACTTCCTGTCAGTTACTGCAGTTAGCAGTCCCCTCGCTCGTCCCTACGTCACCACATTAATGCACTGCGGTCTTCGAGCAGCAAGTTATCTAGCATAATCTCAGATCCATAAGTGTGATAAAACATGATAAAAACCATCAAAACAGACATTGGGAAGGATTTTTACCTGCTCCGCCATTGTAGGCGCATAAACATTCACCCATGTGTCGCTCTGGCGTGCACCGGCAGTGAGACCATGAGTGAAACGGGTGCGGACGGGTGTCGGTTTGTAGCGTTCTCTCTTGTGATTGGATAAAATTTTGGGATACTACATAAAGTTTAATTGCTTATTACATGCAGAGCAGCTGACTAAGAGATTGGCTTTATGAAACGCGCACATCGTGTAAGTGATTACTATATGAATAAAGAGCGATCTAACACTTATATTGATATAAATAAACCGCTTACTTCACCTTTAAGATAACAGAGTTTTCAGAGCCATTTCTGTTCAGGTCAAAAACTAAAGATATTTTTAAGAAAGGTAACATCACGTTCTGTACTGTTTTGTATCTCTCCATAAAGACAACTTCCATGTATTGATTTATGTGGTAAATCAAGACAAAATGTATCGTGAGTATATTTAGCTTCAGGCAATTTTTTTTTTACCCAAATCAGTTTCTTTGGATCTTAAATAGTCATTAAAACGTCATTACATTTTATAATTAAGTTAAGTAGATAGATACCATGTATATTGCTCTTTTCTGCTGGTAAAATCTACCCACATTCACCGTCAACAAAGTCATTTGTTCCCTGTTTATAATAACCACTACCAAACATTTCAGGAGTCTAGACAGGAACATATTAAATCAAAAATGTTGTGAAATTCTACAAATCAAAAACAGTGATTTCTAAGTTGCAGAGCAAGCAAAAAAAAAAGAGGATACAGTGGTTTGGGTCTTGCAACACTGATGATTTGGGAATGTTTGCCAATAGTTTACTTGCGTTCATATGCACATGTACTCTTCATAATCACATGTGTGTGCTTCTATGTTGAAACAGTCTAGATGCTTAAGAACTGCTTCTGCTATTTGTGTGATCACTAAACTGCTCAGGCAGAGTAGGAAAACTGAGGCAAACATTATACTGTTTACGTATGGATGTATCAGTGATTTAAAGGGGGGTAACTCGGCTGTAGATGAATTAATATGCTAACGCCAGAACTTGTGGCAAAATAATAACATTTAGGTAATTATCTTTGAGAATGCTTTAACAACTACAATTATGTTTAGCATGTGCAGCATGTGTGTTTCAGTGTTGTCATTTTAAATAAGACCAAACTAAACTACAAACTAAAAGTTTTCCACCCAATCTTAATGTGGAGAATCTGTTCTTGCTTGTTCCCAAAAACAAAATCACTCTTAAACATTTATTATACCAATACACAGTTTGCAATTGCACTCAAAGTTATAGTGCGTAACGTCTGTGGCCCCCAAGTTTTTTCATGACAGTAGAATAGACACTGAACTGGAATGGGCACTTTGAACTCATGTGCCAGTGTCAGGCGCCACACCAGTTTTTAAACGCTGCCATACTGAGAAATACAGAGAGAGTTTTGTAGGGCTTATAGGCTTAATCAACTTTGTGTCAACTTGTTTGGCAATGGCTTGAATGGAACCAACATTCATTTATATGAAAAAGTTACACACTATGGCTTTAAGTTTTGTTTAGGTGTCTTGTCTGCTTTGCTTGCTATTGTCTCTTTCTAAAAGCATTCCTCCTCATATGTGTTCATTGAGTTGAATGTCCATTCATTGTCTATAATGTTCCACAGATAAGAACAAGCCTCAGGGCGGTGGTGAGGGGTCGGCAGATATGCAGAAGCAGACGCAGGATACCAACGTGTCGGCTATGGCCACTTCCATCACTAAACTACAACAGGAGAAAGAGCAACTGCAGGGGGAGAAGGAGGAGCTGCTGGCCAAAATGGCTGCCATGATGGTGACTAAAGGTAGACCAACCGCTCTATACTGTATGCGGGTTTTCTTTTAGTCACACAATTCTCAACATTTAGTACAGCAGTCTTCAGTTAAGGCGAGACATGGCAGGCAAAAACACCAATACCACATCTCCCGTCAAGTAAACAATCGATTTGATTGGCTACTATTGAGTGACGCATCTTCAATGATGACAGGTATAGATTAGCTGCTCCGGCAATCTTCAGCATAGTCCTGGATGCATTTTAGCACTTACAGTGGCACTGCAGTTACTGTTTGAGAGTGGCGTGTGCATTTGATTGCTTGTATAAAAATCCAGAGTACACTGCACTAATGTATGGCCTAATCTCTCTCTCTCTCTCTCTCTCTCTCTCTCTCTCTCTCTCTTTTGTGTCACCAGCTCCTGAGGTGATCAAACCTACGACGAAGGCAACAACGACGGCAACGACGAAGGCACCTATCGTCTGCCCTGCGAACTGGCATCTCTTCAACAGCAGTTGCTACCTCATCTCCAGGAATTCACGGGACTGGCCCGAGAGCAAGTCCTACTGTGAGAGCAAAGGAGCTTACCTGGCCATCATCCACACAGCAGAGGAGCAGGTACATTAACCACAAGCAGCATCTACATTACAATACTGCCATGTCCAGAGGTGCAGCACTAGAGTTTGTGTGTGTTTGTATTTTGAGTGAGCCTCTTACAGGAGAATATATTTTATCAGATGCTTCACGTTGTTTCTGTTGAGTTCAAAAACCTTCTCAACATGTCAACAGCTCCAACACTTTGCAACTGTGTCAGGGTAAAGGGGACTGAGGAATAGTCGATAAATGCAGTGTTCTGATTGGTCAATCACAGCATTCTACAGCGTGATATTTATCGATACCTGACCATTGTTACGGGTAAATCACCATCGCTATTGGTAGCAGACTTTTGCGTTGGATATCGATCACTTTCTGTCATATCAACCCTCGCTGATAGACGTCTACAAACAAACATACTACTCCTTAAAAAAAAACAATGGAATCCTTTTCAACTTTAATTTGAATGTATGTGCAGAGCAGGGAACTTCAGAGTCATTGTTAACGTCTGAAAAGACTCCGGTCAAGACGATGTGAGGATGTTTCAGAATCGTTCATTATCATCAGAATCCTTTTTTAAGAAAGATGCGGATATCCTAATCAAATATCAACCTCTCTCATTAGCACTCTACTGTGCAAACATTTTTTATTTTTATTTTTTATAGGCGCCTTTCAAAGCACCAAAGGTCACCAAACAAGGCAGAGTTCAAAAATAACAACAATAATACAATTAACAAGACACATGTACAGTGTTTAAATCAGAGATGAATATGTCTTTTGAATATACTTCAATCATTTCCTGGTGTTTTTCCTCTCAGAGCTTTCTGTGGGACCTTCTTCCCCGAGGCAACTGGAACCCTTACTGGTTTGGGATCACAGACGGAAGCACAGAGGACCAGTGGGTATGGGTGGATGGAACCCCACTGGTGGGAGGGTAAGGAGCACTGCTGTCATGACTTACCTGCCTCCTTTTTTAAAGTTTGCCACAAGTTAATACAAACGTTTATTTAAAGATATGGAAGACTGGGTATCAGAAACCTTGGTGAATAAATCAACTACACCAAGGAAGAGAGTTGTAGTCATTTCTGCCCAAATTGTGGCTCCACTCCTTTTGCTACACACTGTCTGTGATTTAAAAAAAACTAGTGGGACACACACACACGCACACACTGACCATTGGACATTGACCATATGCGCTGCACAGTGACAGTTAAGGGGCCAAATGAGGAGACCAGGGAAAAGGGGAAATAGACAAATAGGAATTAATTATCTTTAGATCAAACTTCCCGTTTCACTGAAGACTCATCCCTTTGGCAGAAAATATTTGAGTGGAACTGAAAAAGGTGTTTGGCTTCCATGGAAAAGAAACATCAGCTGATGTAAACCTATTGCTTCTGACCAACAGGGACCTTTATTGTTTCGCCATGTTAGCAGCCAGTGTATCGGAGCTTGTTGGACAGTCAAATTTTTTTTTTGAAACTAGGGTTAGGCAGTATCCAATTAAACATTTTTGTTGCGTTTAGAAAATATATTTCCTAAATTTTTTTAGTACATGATTAATGCTAATGACAAAGTCAAATGTATTTCTATAGCACATTTAAAAACATCATCAGTTGACCAAAGTGCTGTACAAGATACAAGACAAAATATAAGATACATGAAACATCTCCATCTGTCTGCCCCTAGTGTTAATGTACTTGTTGTCACAGAATCATCAATTTGGAGTTTCACTTCTCTCTCATTCTAGATCTTTATTCCCTCAAAGGTTCTTACCCATCTTGTGCCCAGTCAACAGATTTTCTATGTTCAGACTAATCTCTCTTCCTAAATGTGTTGCTGACCAACCTGTTAACATTCCTCTTTTGCCCCCCACATTCCTTCCCTTCCTCTTTTCATGCTGAGATCTTTCTTATTGTTTCCTCTTCTGACTTGGTTCTGCTTTGCCCTTACTGAGTCATTTGACATGTATTGTAAGATTTAATCCTAACCCTAGAACCTTTACCCACTTGTTCCAACGTTGCAATTTTTTTGTTTGTTGTTGCCATTAACAGCTTTTCTGGAAAAACCTGTTGAACTAAGTGGAATGTGTGATTTTTTGTTGTTTTATTTTTACATCAAATTGCCCCTGAATGAAGTCCTTCATTTTAAGTAATTGATGGAGTTATCAATGCAAATCAGGGTAGCTAGCAACATGCCCGTTTACAGAGCCTAGGCTGTGAATTAACACTGTATTTTTTTTTCAAGTGATCAACAGTTCCGGTAGCGGACCACATGGAGATATTCCCTGTTTTTGACAACAACAAAAAAAAACGATTTTGACAACAAGCATTCTGCAGAATCACTGACTGACTCTACCTTTAACACTAAAGTATTAATATGTGTATCCATGAATTGTTGACCAAAGGGTTTTTTCTCTTGTCTTCTCTCTCCTGACTGTAGGTTTTGGGAGGTGGGTGAACCCAACAACCACATCAACGAGGACTGTGGCTACATTGTGAAAACAGAAGTGTTGGAGCGAGTGGCGATCCGGAGCTGGTATGACGCGCCCTGCTCCATGTACCTTCCCTTCATATGTGAGAAAGAAATGGGCCCTGGCGCTAGCACTGCCTTACCACACTGAAACATCAACACCACTCTCTGACCAATCAGATCAATCAGTAGCTATATACAGTAGTCGTGATTCAACATACTGCTACATGAATGGCTTTCTCCTAAAACCCAAAGTTCAAAAGGCTGATGAACAAGAATTTTTCCATCTCCGATTTAAATTCACATTTAATTAGATCGGACACAATGCAGCCCCACATTCAAGTTCCTCTTTTTCAAGATGGACATGCAATCGTTACTTTTTCCTAACATGAATCTGTGGTATTTTGGGCTTTCCCCTTTTTCTGTATTTGTGACAAAAGATTGGAAGGTCCACTCTGGAAGAGAACACTGGACTCCAGCGCGGTTTAAAGTGTTGCATTAACAATAGCTTACTATGGTGGCCCTGAGGGCTCAACCCCACTACAATCTCGTGCCTTTGCAATGTATATGTGCCTTATAACACATCAATGGTAAAATTTTTACATTGTTCCGTTTCATAGTTCAGGGATTTGTCTATTAATGTTTTTGTTGATTTTTATACATATGTGAAATTAGCTTTTTAGCGATAAATGAAGTGTTTTTTATATTAGATTTATGTTAACGCTACATAATGAAATTGTCTCGATGTCACTCGTGGCTGAGCAGGAATGTCCGATGAAATGTGTTTGTGATGTAAGAATTATAAATCAATTGAATTTGAAGCACTTGTCAGAGTTGCTCGATTGATTCTTTTTACAAGGCAACTTGAATCAAAAGCAGAAATGTGTCCTGTGGAACTTGTAAATGAATAAATAAAAGTTAATTGTTTTCTATCTTAACGTCTCGCCTTACTTATCATATGTTTCAGAAAACTTTAAAACATATCAAAGTATTTTAAAGACTTCACACTGCTCTAATCGTTGGGTTCATATTCTCTGTGGGTCAGAAAACTACTGTATGTGTAATGATTTTTACCCACTTCTGTGTCATTTCTTCCTGCATTGAGCTTTCTCAGTCAGCGTCGTTTTAGCTTATGATTACCAGTTTTCCTCTTTTATATGAAAATCCTAAATAGCCAATATTAAATATAAAAACAATGGTGAAAAAGGTAATCAAGCTATAAATACAGAAACATGTGAATCAACTCAGTGTGACTTGTGAATATTTGCAGTCTGTGATTCCTCCTCTGCTTGTTGTAGTTGTTGTTGTTGCCCAGCAGGTGGCGCTAGTTACGTGACCAAGCTTTTGTCAATATGATGAAGAGCAACTAAAGTCTTTTATTTAATTGCTGATGATAAATGCATTAGATATACTTTATATTTTCTTCTGCATTTATTCTGCAACTATTCTATCTACAATTTACCCATCCATCCATCCATCCATAGCATTTTTATCACACACATTGGGTCACCAGACTTTAAAAATAACTGTTTTATTTATTTAGGATAACCATTCCTTATTACTGTAGGGCATGTCTAGTATTGGTAACTTGCTTTCTGTCCTCCATGTCATCTTGTCCACTTCCTGTCCTGTCAAAGTGGGCTAAAAGGCTAAGGCCAAAGTGCTAGAGGTGCATTTGCGTGTGTGTGTGTGTGTGTGTGTGTGTGTGTGTGTGTGGGGGGGGGGGGCTGTTGAGAGCACAGTTTGTGCTGCTGCTACTCCTGAGCTCGTTACAACAGGGAGTTATCAGGAAGTCAGCTAGCCCTCTTCTGTCAGAGCCAATAAGGATTACAGGCCTACACCTAACTGGAGAAAGAGAGAGAGAGAGAGAGAGAGACACACACACACACACACACACACACACACACACACACACACACACACACACACACACACACACAAACACTGGCTCTTTACCAACACTATGTAATTATAAAGTTGAGTCAACTTTATTGTCAATTTCTGCAATACGTGCCAGACATACGAGGAATCCAAAACTGACCCACAGTGCAATAAGTACAAGGGATAAATATATACAATAAATTAATCCTAATTTGTGCAAAAAGTAAGACAAAACCGAATGGTACCAAATGTGAAAATGTACAATATTAAGCACATTATGTGCAATATGCAGGAAACTAAGGTGATTGAAAATGTACAATATCAGGGCATAACATGTGCAGACTAAGTACAAATACTTTTTATTTTTGAAAATATGGAGGTGGAAAAGTGTCCCAGAGAGTCTTTTATATTGTTTTCTTCTTCTTTTGGTCTTTCAAACACAAGCTTCAATGCATGTTAACCGTGCAAACAGCTGGTTGCAACACATGTTTGTTTTTGGTACATCAACATATCAAACAGGTGATGTCCCTTTATTTGCTGAGTTGTGTGGTATCCTAAAGTCCATTGATTACTGGCTAGTGGTTCAGTGTGTTGTCTGGTGTATTTACTCACTTGTAATGTTCATTATCCTCCTTGATTTCACTGTTGGTGGAAACAAAACGGTCATGTGTGTTTTGTGAAGCTGATCCTCAAGTTCATCCAAAGGTCAACTCAGACGGCTGTGGATTCTGTCCCTCTTCTATTAAAGGTGGAGTCAGAGATTCTGGTGAATGCTTGAAGTCAAAATAACTTTTTGTCAAAATCAGTGAATATCTCCTCACGATCCATTTCCTGTCTGTATTATGTGTGCACTGAAAAAAATTGTTAATCCACAGCTTAGGCTTTGTAAACTGGTCTATAAAACAAAGGATATGCAAACAATAAGGGCCGACCATAGCATGCCCTCTTACAGAGCCTAGTCTGTGTATTAACACAGTTTGTTTGTTTAAGCGCACACACAGGAATCTGATAGTGAGGAGATATTCATTGATTTTGACAAGCGTTCTCCAGGATCACTGACTCCACCTCCAATGGTTGTGTATGAACAGGAGGAACAGTCTCATCAACAGAAAGAATTACATGTAGATACTTGAACATGTGCGTAATGTTTAAACACCTTTTCTAATTCTGAAAACATAACCATATAGGTTGATTTAAATACTGAGTATACAGTGCCTGTAGTTTAATATATTTGAGCAACAACAGGTGAGTTATGCCTTTGCTTGGAGACACTTTGGCAGAACACACAGTGCATAATGTATCCTGCAGGATGTACACATTTCATTTAGTTTCACTGAAGCTTTTACACAAAGCAACTTACAATAAGTGCATTCAATCAAAAAGGTACAGTACAAACTCAGAACAGTAAGAATCACGCAACTACATTAGCTTCAAATAAAGCCAAACTACAAAGTGCCACATGTAAGTGCAACATGTAAGATTTAAACCCAAAAATACGGAAGAAGCCAATTCCCGAAGACTGCCTAACCGTGATGTCGCCGCATGATGTCACCAGGCCAGAGTCCAAACCTGTTGCATCAATTAGTCACAAACTAGACGTGGGGTGAGGCGAGCATGATCTAAATGCCTCCACCAAACATCACTGATCATCTCAGCACCATGCACAAGGACAATGTGGATCAGGAGGATATTGAACCAATGAGGGCCAGACTCTGGGTTTAGGGCTGCAGTAGAATCTAGCCTACAACACCTGAGCCACTGGCATGCCGTCAACTACACAGGCTATTAACAGACTATTACGCTCCTCTTAGCATTTCAGTTTTCTCCATGAATGCTCCAATGCTGACTGAAGAGGCCGTTGGGGGCTTTGGTGTGCTGACACACACGCACACACACGCGCGCACACACACACACACACACACACACACACACACACACACACACACACACACACACACACACACACACACACACACAAAAACGCGCCCAAAAACGCAGAAATCGCCTTTTGTTGCCAGTGATTTGTTCATCAAGGTTTCTAACTCATCTAAAGCCCAGTTCAGACCAAAGATTCGCCTTGCAACTGCTTGCGACGAGACGGTTTTAGAACGTCGCGGGGGATAAATCGCAGCAGTGTGAACTGCTCGTTGCAGCGCGTTGCAAGCCGTTGCAAGGCGTCGCAGAAGATTCAACATGTCAAATCGCAAGGTCCAGTTTTAGAACGTTTCGGCGGTCTCGTCGCAACGAGTTCCAGTTGCAAGCAGTTGCAAGGCGAATCTTTGGTCTGAACTGGGCTTTAGAATTCAGTTTCATTATGACAAAATTCCATGGTGTGAAAAAGAATGTATACATTTATTTTTGTATCTGCAAAAGTTACATTGCATTCATTTTGCTGAGGATTCTAACCAAAGCAATCATGCTACTTCTGATTTTGGAAATAGCAATTTTCTTTGCACATTTGCAACTGCTCCAAGCCAACATTTTGAATTGCAACTGTATATGGAACAAATGTTTAAGTTAAAAAAAGTTTGATTTTTGATCTCAATTCTTGAGGAGAATTTGAACAAGAAATAAATGGAACATATGTGTTGTAATTAGAATCTCAATACATCAGATTACTACCCTTGCATTGACCGCCTTCCACCTTTCCTAGAAGAAAGGAAAAATGGTCATTTCTCTTGAATTCACATGTCAGATTATAGGCTGTCGAGGGGGCGGGTCTAACCAGATCATTTCCCAGTGTAGACCGATAGCTGCTCTCCTTCCACTCTGGGTTCGAACCACAACCTCTCTCCTGTCCCGCCCTACTACCGCCAGCCAAATATACCTGACCTGCTGCATTTCTGCCTGTCTGTCTACCTTTGATTTGACCATTTCACACACACACTTCGTGGAGAGCGAATCATTTAAGAGCCGATGGTTTGGTCAGTGAAAGTTAAAAGTCGTGGTCCTGGGGAAATGCATCTGTTAGAAGACATAGAATAAGTACTATGAACAACTAAATACATCTTCACCTCATCACTTGATATTATGGAAATACTTGAGGCAGTGGTGGATGATGCCATCTTTCGTAACTAGCTTCTTGTCCTTGAAGCTTCTGTAAATTCCCCCCAAGGGAGGGGTTAGCAAGGGAGCGTTGACATCTAGAATCTCACCACTAGATGATACAAAAAATACTCCTAACACACTGTACCTTTAAGCTTTTGGTAAGCACAAGGTAGAACTATTTCTTTATATTTTTAAACCATCATCGGAAAGAGCAGCTGTTAAGTGTCCCAAACAGCTGACATCTCACTTTGAGACAGAAACCGTGCGTTTGACTCTTGATCCACTTGTGGTCCCTGCCTCTTCGCCGTGTGTCAGGTGTGACGCAGGTTTTGCTCTAATTCCCTAACGAGATCGCCCGTCCCCGGATATCCCATTAGACCCCGATTAACTGGGCTCAGCTCATTAGCTCTAGCAAACCAATTCACCTCTGTCCCCTTGCCCCCTCCCCTCTGCCCCCTGCCCCCTCCCCCCTGCCCCACCACACTATCCAGCCCACACTGATGCACTGTCCAATGCCAGGAGTCACAGTCACAATGTCACCTCTCTGTCGCCATGATGGGACACTGCTGCCAAACGTTACAATGCTGGCTCCACCCTGAGAATAGTTGCTCGTCATCCTGCATCACTTATATTGTTTGTCTATTTTATATTCTGTCAATTTATATCTGAATTTACCCAAGGGGATGAATAAAATCCATCCATCATCCATCCATCCATCCATCTATCTATCTATCTATCTATCTATCTATCTATCTATCTATCTATCTATCTATCTATCTATCTATCTATCTATCTATCTATCTATCTATCTATCTATCTATCTATCTATCTATCTATCTATCTATCTATCTATCTATCTATCTATCTATCTATCTATCAGTCATTTTACTTCTATACCTGAAACTCATTAAAACTGCTTGGATATAGATGCAAATTATTTTGTTTCTTCGTAAATAAACTTGAGATACATACTTACATACATGCATACATTCATACAGTCATACTGTACATACATGCATACATTCATACAGTCATACTGCACATACATGCATACATTCATACAGTCATACTGCACATACATGCATACATTCATACAGTCATACTGCACATACATGCATACATTCATACAGTCATACTGCACATACATGCATACATTCATACAGTCATACTGCACATACATGCATACATACATTCATACTGTACATACATGCATACATACATTCATACTGCACATACATGCATGCCTGCATGTATGTATTTCAGATTAACTTGACATTAAGTTATTTATCTTATTGCAGTTGAGGTGCATATACTTTCATATTAATTAACGTGCATGTTGATGTGCTGATGTTGCCTTCTTTCTGTGCAGCAGTATGTGTGTGTCATCTCTCCTTATTTCCCTCCTCCCAGTACTCTCTCATTCATCCTGTTCCCTTTCTCT
This sequence comes from Hyperoplus lanceolatus, assembly GCA_026929865.2. NCBI lineage: Eukaryota > Metazoa > Chordata > Actinopteri > Uranoscopiformes > Ammodytidae > Hyperoplus > Hyperoplus lanceolatus. The sequence continues at coordinate 5,364,685 of CM049413.1, read as the reverse complement.
TCTCGCCTCCTTCTTTCATTTCTTTACCTGCTCCTGTCGTTTGACCTTATAACCCAATTTTTCTCTCTCCAATCGGTTTACCCAACTCCTCTCCACCATGCTACCCCTCTCCCAGTCTCTCTCTCCCTCTCCTATTTCCATCGCTGAGCTTATCCCTTCATCCCTTATCTTCCTCATCCCCTCCAATCCTTATCTGTTCTTCAGGCAGGGAGAGAGAGAGGGAGAAAGAGAGAGTTTTTCAGGTAAGCTGCTAGCAGTCTGTCTGAGGAGCCAGCAGGCAGTGGTTTGTGCGCGCTGTGGGATTGTGGGATCTAACAGAGCAGAGGCCGAGCTGCACAGAGAAGGCTCCACGCTGTGTGTGGGAAAAAGGTGAGTTTCCTATTTAGATATATTATTATAATTTTGAGTTATTTCTTGCACTTTCTCTTTCTATTGGAGAAAGTTTGGAAGAAGTGTGAAGCTGACATCATCTGACTTTGTCTGATTTTAAACCGACTTTTACTTTTGTGAGACTTGAAGAAACAGGAAGTTAAGTCAAGTTAAGTTACTTTATGCCTCAATTAACAGAAGCCAGAAGACTTTTGCCCAAAGGCAGAACATTGGGAATTAATCTTGTACACTGATGGAGGTTTCTTGCACATTTCTGCAAAGCTTGCAATCTGGCTGCGGCTTCAGGTTTGTGCATGTGCAGTCACTTTGGAGAAACAATAGCTTTTTTACCGATGTTCAGGGTTGAGGTTTCTCATCAAACTCAGCAGCTATAGCTTTCATTTAAAGATGGCTTCTCCACTCTACATGCTCTTAATATGTATTGAAGGCATCTGGGAGCATTGATATATTGTGACAGATACAATGTACACTCTACATGCTCTTAATATGTATTGAAGGCATCTGGGAGCATTGATATATTGTGACAGATACAATGTAATGTATCAGTGCCAAAGCAGTGATTCCTTAAACCCCTTGAAGGTGATCTTTAGATTCTAGGGAAGCTGCCAAAGAGGATTGGTGCCTCAGGTGTGGCAGCAGTAAGCTCCAGCCTGATCTATCGCACAAGGCCCAAACCTCAGCAGGCTTTAGGTTGTGTGCATATTCTACGGTTGCTGTTTGGACAGGCTTCAAAAACTCTTTTAAAAGCTTCCCCCTTCTGGATTAAGCTGATCAGTTTTAACTCTAGATCATGGTTTTGGTTGCAGAGTGGATACTTTTACTTTTCTTAAGCATCGTCATGTATCATGTGTTCATCAAACCCTTTCCATCAAGTAGAAAGGAGAAATCGGGAAACCTTTGTTTGTCATTGCATGGGAATACAACAAAATTAGTTTTAGACACTCAAAGTGAGGCATTCCAATAAACAATACAGACACAGGACATTCAGGGGGATAGCAAGGTAAAACATAAGTACATATCAAATGTATATATTAATGTTTAAAGTGCAGCAAAGTGCTTAGTGGATGGCAGGAGTAAAACAAATGACTTTTTTAGTGTGTGCCAGATGGCATCAGTACAAAGAGTAGGTGAGAGGGATCTTTAAGAGTTGCTGGCATTTGATTGTTACAGACCCTCCATATCTCACACTGTCCACAGCAACCATCTCTCTCTCTCTCTACCTCTCTCTCTCTCTCTCTCTGATCCCGAGGTAAAGAGCAGTCAGTAATCGGATGACAGGAGATTTGAGCAGTACATCTTCCCGTAAGATCTCCTGGCCGGGATTTAAAGCCGTGTAGCAGGCCACCTTAACCCCCCGACTCTGCTCCTACCTTCGCTGCATGTAGGCCACAACCTGAAACCTCACCTCTGCTGCTATACATCTGGAAAGACGTAGATGTAGGGCTGCAACTTTGCATTTGATTATTTTGACACATTTTTATATTATTCAATAAAACAGCAGTCTATCAAAAGTCCAGAAAATAATTTAAAAAAAAATTGATCCACAAAACCTTGTGAAAACTTAAAGATGGTCTTATATCTAGGGTTACGGTTATGGTTATGGTTATGGTTATGGTTATGGAATGTCGAAAAACAGTAGAAAAATGGCAATCACAGCTTGTCATAATAGCTTTTTTTAATCCAATGAAACGTAAAGATACAACTGAGAAAAGATGCAAATCCTCCCCATTTAGCAGTAAGAACCTGGGAATGTTTGGTATTTCTGTTTGATAAATAACTTAAATGTTTGAATAATTGATAGTTAATGATCTACTCTGTTAATTGTGCAGTCCAGCTGCAGGTTTGCAGTGGTTCATTCTATGTGAAATAGAGAATTCATTCATCCAAGGGCATATGATCATTTATATCAATTATTTCATGTTAATGTCATGCTATTAGTAGTTAAAGAGAGTGTGTACTCTTGCAGAATGTCCCTACATGCAAAGGTTCAGGGTTTTAGTTTAGAACTAGTTTATTTGCCAATTAGCAGCATCGTGCATGGAGGTAGCTGCTGTTATATTAGTCAGACGTCAGTATCCTATTATGGAGTATTAGGCCAATACAGTGGACTAATGCACGCAAGGCAAGGCCTGAGAAAAGTCAGTCAGTTACAAAAGACAATGAGATTATTTTTGACAATCGCTTGTTGCAATTATGATGTCGGTGGAGATTTGAAGTTTGATTCTTAAAAAGTCCAAGTACATTGTTCCACTGTAGTTCCAAGGACACCCAAAAAGTAGACCTTATAACGCTGATGGTAGTGAGCAAATGATTTCCCAAATCTTCAAAGATATATCAAAGATGAGCTTTAATGAGCTATAATATCAAAGATGAGCTTCTTGTACATTCCAAGAAGTCTGATGCAACAGCTTGCATTACACAACTTAAAGTCCCATGTTAGAGTTGGTCTATAAGAACTCAAAAGACGATTTGTTGACTGTATGTTCTACAGATTTTTTGATTTCTCTCAACTTAAACCAGGCTGTTTCACTCAGAAATGTACTGGAACAGTCCAGATTGCCTTTATATTCAATTCTGCACTACAAATATATTGTTATACCTTCAGATACATTAAATCTTTTTCTTCACTTCCACCCAGTCAATCCTACTTTTATACTTAAAATGATTCCTATACTTTGCACACTCTTACCCAATTTGTACCATGTTTTTCATCTCTTATATGTCCCTTACTCTACCTGTGTGCATCATAGCTGGACCAGCTAACGGTATTAGCGCTTTAGTTTAGGGGAGTGAGGGGATTAGAACTGTCAGGTATGTGTGTAAGCTTTGCCGTAGACTTGGTGTTGTAAGAGGTCCAGTGTTCCAGAGGACGGTATCGGGGTCAGCCAGTGATGCCCGGACTGGTCAGTGGATCGCTGTGTATCTCTCTACCTGTCACTTACTGCAGGATCAAGCTGGCAACGCAAGAATGTTTACTGCACAGGTCTCACGTCCACATTAGGGGCACCACACTGTTCTCCAAGCAAGGGAGTAGGACACATTCCTGCAGGAGTTGTTGGTGATGGCTTGAATTGAGATAAATAAAACAAATCAAATGATCTTTTCAGTTATTAGAATAGGCTAAAAGAACAATAGAAATTAAACTTATCCGTACATGACGAAATTTGAGTTTGAAATATTTTATCTTACTGTAATCAAATATTTCAAGAACTAATTGTCTCCCCATCCATCCACCCCCTCTCTCTCTTTCTCTCTCTCTCTTTCTCTCTCTCTCTCTCTCTCTCTCTCTCTCTCTGTCTGTCTGTTTTCAGAGTGACATTTTCCAGTCTTTCCGTCGGTAACATCCCCTAGCAAACGTCGCCATGGCAGCTGAGAAAGCTGAAATTGATGCCCTGAAAAAGGAGTGCGATGGCCTCCGTACACAGATTGAGGTGAGCAGTAAATCACAAGGCCCGATTACCACAAACATTACTATAGCTGTAAAAAAACACACACACACACACACATATTTCCTTTTAAAAATAGGCTATAAATGTTGATTTCACCTCTGCTTTTAACTGCTCATAATTACGTTATGACTTGCAGATGCAGGGTGACTGTGATCAAAGGAATACATTTTTTATAAGAAAAGTCCAACATACACAAAGGTGGAAATACATGATTTTCATTGTTCAGTGTCAATAAGTGGATTACACTTCATCTTGTTAACTAATACAATTACTGTTGAGGATGCTACCTCTACCACCACTACTACTGGTACTGTGTTACAGTGCTAGAAATAGAAATAGTAGGCTACCACCATTCTACTTCAGTGAAATAACTTCCAGCAGTGGCAGGCTAACACTTATCTTAATGCTATCAAAGGGAAAATCTTTAACTGAAAAGTCTGTTTCTATGGCCACCTGACCGCAGCAGGTGAAATTATGTAAATTGAAGGCAAGGCAAGTTTATTCATAGAGCACAATTCAGACACAAGGCAATTCAAAGCCTCCACAGAGGCATGTTGTCTATTTTATATTTATATTTAAGCGATTCTTAATCTAAATTTGACTTAAAATAATAAAATAAAGGTTAAATACAATTTTTTTTAAAACATTACAGAGAGTCCATACTGAGGAGTTTATCTTATCTTCTGTTTTCTCTCCTGTGTGCTACTACCCGTGCGGCCACTAGGCGGCTCGTAAGGCTGTGAACGATGGCAGCATGTCGGCAGCATCGGGAGGAGTGGACTCAGTGGGCCGCGTGCAGCTCAAGCTCAGGAAGACACTCAAGGGTCACCTGGCCAAAATCTATTCCATGCACTGGTCAGCTGACGCCAGGTGAGGAAACAGAGGCTGTACACTACTGCGTATCAGGTTTAAAATCCTTCCCCCCCCCCCCCAACCATTTTTTCTATGTTTGTTTCGCTCTTTATTTGATAAACAGACAATGTAAAACAATGAACATTTACAAGAGTTATTAAATGCACTCAATTACAGTACTCAATTATTGTCAAGATGGTACAAGGCCACTTTTGGTTTGATAAGAACAGATTCTTATTTTTGTGTCCTGCACACGTTCTTATATTGGCTATGTTGAATTGCAATATAACAATTAAAACAAATGTTCTAGAAACAATATCATGAAAGTACACAGCACCATTTAAAACATGCTAACTCATAACGATGCATAAAACCTATATTATGTTAAATATATAAATTATAATGATGATTGTATTTATCTTTCAACTCAGGTCAATGGTCAGTGCATCACAGGATGGTAAGCTTCTCATCTGGGACACCTACACAGGGAACAAGGTAAGATCACACCCTATGTAGAGACTGTATTTATACTGCAGAGTTCATTTAGTGGTGACCCTTATGACAATTATGAAATAATCAAGATAGATATTTTGTGTGAAGATAGTAGCCTTAAAAATATTTTGTTATAATTGTTCGGCACAATATCACCCAGCCCTATAGATGAGGCCCAATATTAGATGTTGTAAATAATAATGTAAACTAATTGTTCTCTCTGTTCCCAGTTGAATGCTGTCCCACTAAAGTCAGCGTGGGTGATGAGTGTGGCGTTTGCCCCCTCTGGAGGCCTGGTGGCCAGTGGAGGTCTGGACAACATGTGCACAGTGGTCAACATCAAGGCTGCCAGCCCCAAGACACTCAGGGAGCTGGACGCACACACAGGTCAGGAGCATATACACTCACACACTCAATGCCATCACTAATGTAATGTAATGTAACTTTATTTTAACAGTGACAATGTACAAAAGAAACACAATCCTTGTTCAGAGCAAGGAAAGATGTTTTGTACCAGGTTTTAGCAAATTGCCTTTTTTTTTAATATTTTTATTTATTTATGTGCAATTCACTTGTGTTGACATATATTTGCCTGTTTTAACTGTATTTTTCCTGTAACTGTAAGGTCAGTGTTATAAATAAAATGAATTCTTCTTATTATTAAACTCTGTCTCCTAATCTCACCTAGGTTACCTGGCCTGTTGCCGTTTCCTTAGCGACACTGAGATCATAACAGCCTCTGGTGACACCACTTGGTGAGTTGATCATGGAGCATTCTGCCTTCAGCTGCAGAGCATTGTTAGAAAAGCCGGGGAGCTCCGTGTTGTAGCAGGTAGAGTGTGTACCATATGGGCTCATTTCATGTCACATCAGATCCCGGTCCAAAACATTGCCTTTCAAATGTCCACAGAGAGAGGCTCAGCTGCCCAGCTATCGGTCACTCACACAAACACAGTCACACACAGTCACACACATTGGATTGTGAGGAGATATTCACTGGTTTCGACAGCAAACACACACACACACACACACACACACACACACACACACACACACACACACACACACACACACACACACACGTTTCTATATGAGAGTATTTCCCTGCTTTTGTTAAATTGTCTCTGTCTCCTCTGCAGCTGTCTGTGGGACTTGGAGACTGGCAAGCAGAAGACAATCTTCACCAGCCACATTGGAGACTGCATGTCCCTGGCCATGAACAGCACCATGACCACCTTCATCTCCGGAGCCTGTGACTCTCTGGCCAAGCTGTGGGACATCCGGGACGGACAGTGCAAGCAGACCTTCTCCGGACACACCAGCGACATCAACGCCATCGCTGTGAGGACCCCCACATCACACACACACACACACACACACACACACACACACACACACACACAAACAAACACACAAACAGGGACACACACAGTCACACACACCCAAACAAACACAGACACACACAGGGGCACGCACACACACACATACACACACGCAGGGCATTGTGCAATCTATATCAGCGCTTTATAAACATGTGCAATAGGGCGACATGCAAGCACTTTCAATACTTAGCAACATGTTTGGTGCCCTAGATTGTCTTCGGTCTATGTCTATGGTATCTACTGTTGATCTTTTTCCTTTACATTTTTTAAACCCCGTCTCTAAAACACATTTTTGACCTGGTGTTTGAACTTTAGTCTTCCTTCCATTTGCATTTGAATAATGTTTGCTCCAGCCTGCAACTGAGATGACATTTTTTTGTTTTTGTTGAATCAATACAAGTTGCTGGTTTCATACCATCTTTGTCACATATTCACGTTGGATGTGTATTTCTGTTTTCTTGCTTCGATCATCCTCACCACACAAAACATTTCATATTTCTTTTCTCTCTTTCATTTCCCCTCAGTTCTTCCCTAATGATAACGCAGTGATCACCGGCTCTGACGACAGCGACTGTAAGATGTTTGACCTGCGCGCCGACCAGGAGGTGATCGGTTACAAGGACGAGACGCTGGTTGCCGGTGTCACGTCTCTCGCTCTGTCCAACTCAGGGCGCCTTATCTTCGCCGGATACGACGACTTCAACTGCCACGTGTGGGACTCACTGAAGGGCGAGAGAGTCGGTGAGTGTTGTTCAGTTTATCTATCTATCTATCTATCTATCTATCTATCTATCTATCTATCTATCTATCTATCTATCTATCTATCTATCTATCTATCTATCTATCTATCTATCTATCTATCTATCTATCTATCTATCTATCTATCTATCTATCTATCTAAAGTAGATGCCAAATGAGTTCACCTAAAGTTGCCTATCAGCTTCACAAAACTCTCCCTGTATTTCTCAGTATGGCACTAGTTTATTCTCTAGTTTTATTGGCCTTGAAGTCCACCGTAGCTTCTGTAAACTCTCCGAAAGGGAGGGTGCATTGCAATCTCAGAAACCACTAGATGCCGCTAATATACTCCCAATATTACGCTCTGTACCCTTAAAAAAAGAAACACCACTGAGACCCGATGTAAACTTTGGTGATTGGGTGAATAACTTCTTTCTTTCTTTCTTTCTTTCTTTCTTTCTTTCTTTCTTTCTTTCTTTCTTTCTTTCTTTCTTTCTTTCTTTCTTTCTTTCTTTCTTTCTTTCCCAGGCGTGATGTCCGGGCATGACAACAGGGTGAGCTGCACTGGCGTTCCCGCTGACGGTATGGGCGTGTGCACAGGGTCCTGGGACAGCATGCTCAAACTGTGGAACTGAGGTGTCCCGCAGAAGGGCAGGGGGCAGAGGAAGAGGAAGGGAAGGGAGGGAGGGAAAGGGTATGGAAGATATGGAAGGAATATCAACTGGGAGACAAGTTGGTTTAGGAGGCTATTTGTGCACGGATCTTTCTCTCTTTCTCTCTCTCTCTCCCTCTCTACCTCTTCCTCATTTCACGTATGCAAAATGTGAGACAAGGAGAGTGAGTCGCGTTGTATAAATGGCATCAGGTAAAAAATAAAAATAACAGTGCACAATTGCACACCCGCTGTGCTCGAAAGAGAGAGAGATACAGAGTTCTATTGTTGTCCAGGCGATTTAACGGAAAGAATAATAAAAACATTAAAAAAGAATAGCACGTTATTCATGATTACCGAGCAGAGGAGGAGCTGTTATTGAGAATGTCAATTAAACACAAATAGATTTTTGACAAGAAGAAAAAAGAGAAAGTGGAAGACTTGGATATTGAAAATATGACTGTAGCATCACAGATTTATTTTTATTGACCTGCACTTATTTAGATGAAATATTAACATGTACATTTATTTGTATTTTATAGTGAAATGCTTTAGGATGGAGAGTTATTGGACAGTGTTTTTTTTTTCTTTTTTCTTTTTTTTTTGGGGGTCGCACATATCCATAGTATGGTATATGGTGTGTGTGTGTTTGTGTGTGTGTGTGTGTGTGTGTGTGTGTGTGTGTGTGTGTGTGTGTGTGTGTGTGTGTGTGTGTGTGTGTGTGTGTGTGTGTGTGTGGTAACGCTGCTATCTTGGGTCCCAAACTAACAACAAGCAGACTTTTATCCAAGATGGCTACTGCCGTTTCCCCTCCGATAATATACGGGGTCGAACAAAGGGTTTTGAAGGGTGGAGCCTGGCTGGGAGACTCTCTGTAAAGACCTGTACACTGTATTTTACTCCCTCCGGTTCAGCTGCATTTTGTAGGACTTTTACACATGTGTGCAGTTCCTCTGTAAAAAGACAAAAAATGTTTCTTGAAAATCTTTCTAATAAACATAGAATTCTGCATTGACACCATGTCAGAGTCAGTGTGTTTGTGTGTTTGCTGTTTATATTACTGGCTAGTGAGGATCTTAACCTGTTCAGATGGACACAACTTTCCAAGGATGCTAAGACAAAGGAGAAGCAGGTATTTCTATCTATATATCTAGTTATCCATAAGTAAAAATAAATTAATAAAAAAATCTCTAAAGACAATTTATTTAAATGTTTACTCTGGGTGGTGTCCGGCGTAAAGTGTATTCGATCATTCGAATGGACTTACTTACTTTTTATTATTTATTACTATTTTTTATTGCTAATAGTTCATTACAATATATTTTTGTGTGTTTGGAACTTTGGATCCTGATTTGGTTCTGAACATGTTGAATACTATATGACAGAGTTACACTCATGGTTTTCTACATGAACGTGTATAAATGTGCCGATGTGACGTCATTGCAGCTCTTGAGCTTTGTAGGACAAATCAGTCTGGAGGAAAGTTCAATAGTAAAGTCAGTCGGCACACATCAGCAGAAGCACACAGAACACACTGTGTACATAAATATTACTGCCAAATTATTGAATAGGGTTAGGTGAATAGTTTTTTTTTAATTAATGTTTTAAATTGTGATTAAATCGGTTGTTATAATTAAACCTAAAGTAATTTGGATTGGTTTTTATTGCATGCTCCGGTACAGTTGGTGGCTGTATGCACCAGTAACAGGAATGGTTGCAACCCACAAAAGAAGAAGAAAAAGAAAAGGAAAATAGCACACTCAGCATAATATTAAAACATCCAACCGGATTATGTGAACACTGTCATACAGAGGAAACAATAGTGCATGCAATAATGGAGTGTACACAATTCAGTCAAGAAGAGACAACGCATGAATGATGAGCTGAGACAGAATGGACTACAGGATATTAATATTATTAATACTTTAATGAATGTGCCAAGTGGGCCAAGCAGTGGAGTTTTTTTTCAGTTTATAAAACAAACTGGGTTAATAGTTAGGAGACTTACACCTTGTAGAATATACCATATTAGGATTTAATAAAGGGATGTGTGTGATGGCTTGGAGGAACGTGAAGGAATTAAATACTTGGACATTAAAATTTAAGACACATTTTCACCTATCTACAAAACACTGCACTCATCACAAGAAGTAAAATGTAACAACGACAGTAGGTGGCGGTAATGCTCCATCGAGTTACCATTATAAAGAAATGGAAGAAAGAAAAGAAGGGATGTTTGTGGGTGCTGACATTTCCGACAGCACCTGAAGTAGCTTACACACCGGCTGCAGTCATCTCTAATCAGCTGATCCTAATACCACCACAATCACCCGCAGCCACCTCTATCTCTCCTCCTACCCGGGTCTCTGCCACCTAAAGTCGGCCACAGTAACCATGGCGAGCCGCAGGTTCTTCGTTGGAGGAAACTGGAAAATGAACGGAAACAAGGAAAGTCTAGAGGAGCTGATTACCACGTTAAACACCGCCAGCCTTCACGACCAGACCGGTAGGCTACTTAGTGATTTAAATATGGTTTGTCTGAGGTGTACAACGCGCAGATTAAAAGCGTCAGTGTTCGGTTGTTAGGCTAGGCTACTGTCTGATTCAAAGGAAAATAAAGTAACTAATAAAGTAGCCCACAGGCATATAAAGTGTGACGTGGAAACACACCGAGATATACAGGGAGGATGCTGATGACACCGTGACATTGGGAGTCATGTGATGAGTTGCATAAAGGCCTCTGACGTTCCTGTCTTAGAGGCTACTTTAAAATGTATGAATAGGCAATGTTGTTGTTTTTTTATTTACTATTTATTTGTACTTAAAAGAAACTAATAGCCCAAAAGAAATATATACTGTGTGTGTGTATTTTTCATTTTTTATTTATTTTTCCTTTCTTTATCCTGGAAAGATCAATTGAGGGTGACTCATTTACAATGATGTCGAATAAAAATACAATACACACACACACAAACACAATACAAATATACAACAAGCTGACAAAGAGACAAGAACAATTAAAACATTCAGATCAAATGAGTGAAGCAGAACATAGCCTAATTAAAACAGTTGGTGGAGTGGCGCTGATTCAAAATAATGTTTAAATTGGTTAATGGATATGAGGGCATTTATTTGATGTTGTGTGTGTGTATATATATATATATATATATATATGTAGTATGTATATATATATATATATATATATGTATGTATGTATGTATGTATGTATGTATGTATGTATGTATGTATATATATATATATATATATATGCATACAAAGTAAAGAAGCAGGGCCTAGGAGTTTGTGGGACAGCAGCGTGACGTCCACAAACATGGGGATGGATTTTTTTTTTTTTAATGAAAATAATTTTTTTAAATAATAGTGCAAATAGATGTAGAACGACATAAAATGAAAGTCAAGTTGAACTATAATATGTTTTGTTTTCAGAGGTGGTGTGTTCTGCTCCCTCCATCTATCTGGACTTTGCTCGGTCGAGTCTGGACCCAAAGATCGGTGTCGCTGCTCAGAACTGCTACAAAGTGTCCAAGGGAGCGTTCACAGGGGAGATCAGGTAGCTCACCCACTCACTGAGCAATAGCATTCATTATTTAGCAGATAGACAGTCGCAGATGCAAGTTAAGGTGACTTTTGTCTCATTGAAGAGACTTGAAGATAAATACATTGTAGGGATTTGAATGGAAATGTATGTCAAGGCAGGACATGACAACAAAAAGACAGTTTTCTCGATTTTGAGATATTTGTGTATTTTGCTTCCATAACATGTCTTTATTCACACATTACAATAGAATAAAAAATAGATTACCTGTATAAATAAAGGTTAAAAAAAAATGTAATGATAATTTACAAAACAAATTCCTTTTGGTCCAGCCCGGCCATGATAAAGGACTGCGGGGTCGAGTGGGTGCTCCTGGGACATTCTGAGCGGCGCCATGTCTTTGGGGAAAGTGACGAGCTGATTGGCCAAAAGGTAAGGTGTGTGTGTGTGTGTGTGTGTGTGTGTGTGTGTGTGTGTGTGTGTGTGTGTGTGTGTGTGTGTGTGTGTGTGTGTGTGTGTGTGTGTGTGTGTGTGTGTGTGTGTGTGTGTGTGTGTGTGTGTGTGTGTGTGTGTGTGTGTGTGTGTGTGTGTGTGTGTGTGTGTGTGTGTGTGTGTGTGTGTGTGTGTGTCAAAGTACTTGTGTGCTGAAAATGAATCTGTTGCTATCGAATTGTGAGGAAATATTCATTGTTTTTGCCAACAACAAAACATTTGACTCTAAAAATGCAATCCAGGATTTCCTGCAAACTTAGCTACATAAAAAAAACAACCCTTTTCTAGTGGCGTATTGATGAAACTAAACCTGATTTGAGGTTCTGCTGGATTTCTTGGCCAAAGCTCCACAGCTGCAGTTTTAAAAGCACTAACCACTAAAGCAGATTTATATCTTCTGTCTCCTCTGGTGGCTTGTTTTACTTCCACCTGCCTCCCCCACATTTAAAAGCTTCCACTATAAATCCAGCAGCGTTTTCTTCTCTCGGTCGGTTGTGTCGACATGTCGCTCACACAGCAGCTGAGTTGTAGGGCTGGTGATGAAAAATCGATCAAAATTAACGTACATTTCGCAATTCCTAGCTTCTGAGATTTTGAATTGATTCATAAATTGCAAAAATAGATATTTAAAAAAAAGACGTTTTTAAGTTCTATAAGTATTCCACTGTCAAATGTTGACTTAAAATCCCATGCATTACAGGCTTCACATTAAAATAGACATAAAATGAAGATGGAGCTTTGCCTGGTGCTCCCAGACCATCGTACTTTACTGAAGTGAAATGAAAATTGAGCGGAAGTAGGTTGGCGGGCGGAGCCAGGCTAATGATTTGCCACAACGCCTCATAGAACACAGTGGACTGGAGTGGACCCTAAAGTCCTCCTTAGAACTGAATCCAGAAAATGGATTTTGAATCGAATCGTGACACCAAGAATCGGACTTAAATCTTATGGAATTGTGGGATTCCCATAGCCTGGTCCTACCAGATCATCATACTTCTTTTCATTTGTACAGAAGTTCTGGAATCGCTCAATTGACAAACGTTAACTCACTTGAAGGCGGGTGTCTGTTAAAGTTTAAAACTATTGGATCTGCCTAGTGCCACTCTGGATCTGCCAACCAATTGCATAATGTTTGGTCGTGACGTTATGTTATGTAATGGCTTCTAAGGAACTCCCTCTGTTCACTGATTGGACTGGCAAAAATCTGGCTGGAGAGAACCTAAGAATATACCGCAGGCCCAGACTGACTACTGAAGGGAAATGATAATTGAGCGGAAATATGTAAGGTGGTGGTGCCAATCATTCCCATAGATCCACATCCCTACTGATATGTGTGTGTTGTTGTGTTGTTGGTTCCCAGGTGGCCCACGCCCTGGAGAGTGACCTTGGAGTGATCGCCTGTATTGGGGAGAAGCTGGAGGAGCGGGAGGCCGGCACCACGGAGGAAGTGGTCTACGCACAGACGCAGGTTATTGCAGGTAAACAAAAGACATTAAATTAAATTAAAACTTAAATATTTTGATAATTTAATAACATTTTCCCTGAATAATTTTTTTCTTTAGATTTATTTTGCCTTTCTCTTATTAACATTATTATTATTTTTTTTAAAGATATTTTTTGGCATTTTTATGCTTTATTGATAGTGCAGAGAGACAGAGGTGAAATGGGGCAGAGAGAGGAGTGACATGCAGAGAACGACCGCGGGTGGGAATCGAACCCGGGTCTGCCGCTGGGCCCGGCCCGGGAGGGGGACGCCTTCCCAACTGAGCTAAAGGCGCCCCCTTTATTAACATTTTTAAATGTATGTTCCACTATGCTATTAGATTTTTATTTTATTTTTATTTTTATTTTTTTATATGGCTGGTTTTTGTCCTCCGGTGTACTCTTACCATTTTTCTGCTGATTTTACATTATGAAGAGAATTCACTGATTCTATTTTTACACTCATGAAGACTCAACATAACAGAAAATCATTTTAGTTGGAGTAGAACAAGTACCATTCTGCAGTTAGCTATTTAAGGTTATATTTATTATATTTTATAGTTTTCTACTCCTGTATCACAGTAGGCCGCACTGCAGACTGATTTAAAATGTAAATAGGTCAGTGGTCTCTGCTGTTTGGGATATTTCTTGAGACACAGTCGTGGTGTTCCTGTGTTAACCCGTTTAGACTGGATGCAACGTCTGTGCTGTTTGGATGATGACATCGTTTTAAAACACATGGCCGACAAAATGCAACACCACATGTCACATGAGTTTTAATTTCCTTTTTCTTTTTAGTTGTTTGTTAAAACAAACTATGTTAATGGGAAAAGGGTTTGATTTGCATTAGTTATTTTTCATAATTGCTTTGCTTTTTGATGTTTACATTTATTTAACATACTTTAGGGCAAAGGTAGTGATTTCACATTGACGCCAATGATTTAAGCTTTCTCATGATTCATGTTTCCATCTGCTACAGAGGCTGAGAAATAAATCATTTTGTAAACGTGGACATTCTGTGCAGTTTTTCATACCGTGATATAATACGACACCATCCAAAACATGTAAACTACAGTGATATAAATGTAAGGTCATATCCCTGTCCACTTACTGTATATAGACCTCATTGTATTCAGCTGCTCGGTGCAAACATTCCTCTCTCAGGATTGTGTTAAAAATCAGGAATTCCTTTTTGGTTTTATACATTTTATGGGGTTTTCTTTGTTCCAGAGAACGTGAAGGACTGGGGCAAAGTGGTGCTGGCATATGAACCTGTGTGGGCCATCGGCACAGGCAAGACAGCCTCACCTGAACAGGTAACCTTAACTATTTCCTCACTTCACTCCAATCAGCATGAACACTATTGAATTCAACACATAATTCACCTGGTTGTAGCTGAAAGAAGCACACATATAACAAATGCAAATCGTATGCATAGCCTTTATAACAATAAGAGAGAGTTTTTTGACAAAATGGAGATGAAAGTTGTGTGTGTGTGAAAAATGATTTTAGGATGCTTTTATGTCATCCTAAAATCATTTATCAAATCCTCAGGGGAATTTTTAACCTGAACCTGTGTGAGTAAATGGACTCCACTTATATAGCGCTTTTCCCTGGTTTTTCACAGACTCAAAGCGCTTTACATTGTTTTGTACACATTCACCCAATCACACACACATTCATACACCGATAGCAGCAGCTACCACGCAGGGTGCAAGCTAACTCTCGGGAGCAATTCGGGGTTCAATGTCTTGCCCAAGGACACTTCGACATGTTGCGGTTAGACGGGGGATCGAACCTCCGACCCTGCACTCTAGAGGCGACCTCCCTGCCCACTTCGCCACTGCCGTGGACAGAGCAGGGAATTTAACGGGTGTGTGTATGTGTTTGGGTGTGTTTGCTCGGTGTGTGTGTGTGTGTGTGTGCGTGTGTGTAGGCTCAGGAGGTCCATGAGAAGCTGAGGGCGTGGATCAGAGCCAACATCTCAGACGACGTGGCCGACTCTGTGCGCATCATCTACGGAGGTCAGTGCAGATCTGTTGCTTTCGCTGCAGTTTCACCGTTCTTTTTAAATCAGTGAATATCTCCTCATGATCCGCTACCTGTACGTACTGTGTGTGTGCAAAACCTAATCTAATGTTAATACCCAGCCTAGGCTCTGTAAACTGGTATGTAAACAAAGTATATGTAAACAAGGCTGCCCCACCGTAGCTAGCAACGTGCCCGTTTACAGAGCCTAGGCTGTGTATTAACACTGGATGTCTTTGTCATCGCAGACACAGTACGGATAGGTCGCAGATCATAAGGAGATATTCACAGAATCACTGACTCCACCTTTCAATTCACTAGTTTCTTACACAAAGTTTTTTTCTCAGCCGAGCTAGGGGTGTAAGGGCAGGGTGTCGTACTGTATGGAATGTAAAGCCCTCTGAGGCGAATGTCTATTTGTGATATTGGGCTATACAAATAAAACTGATTTGATTTGATTTGATTTGCATGTTTTGTTCAAATTCAGGCTCCTTTTACCACATAACCCCATCCCCCCCCCGCCCCCCCTCTCTGTCTGTAGGTTCAGTGACTGGAGCTAACTGCAGAGAGCTGGCGTCCCAGGGAGATGTAGACGGCTTCCTGGTGGGCGGAGCTTCACTCAAACCGGAATTTGTCGACATCATCAACGCACAAGCATAACAGACAGGTCTCCATAGGAACCAATGCACACGAAAACACCACGCTATTTAGACCGTCACAATGTGTGTCTCTAAACTGGGCTGACTGGTCCATAGAGCGTTTAACAATGCAGAGAATATGCTACTGAATGAGGTTCATGAATTCCCTGTGTTTCTTTGACTGTGCTGATGTGTGTGGGTGAATTAAACAAAGAAAAGAACTTTCGTCCTCCAAGGCAGATATTATTTCCAGCACAGGATCAGTCAGCCCAGTTTGTTGTGTGTGTTTTCAGACAGATTATTAACAGTGTTGTAATGTTGTATTAATGTCAGACTCTCTATCTCACCATGGTAACAGATTTACTTTAGGGCACTTGACAATAAACACTCCGGACAGAATGTACGTATATATCTATAAATTATATATGAACTATATCTTTATGAAGGTCCTTAGCTTTTCGGAAACTTTTACTGTGAAGATGTCACTTAAGGTGCACTAAAGCTTTACGTAGTTTGCACTGCACTTTGCTGCTGTATGTTTAACATTGGGTGGAGGAGGATGTGACCAATGGAAGAACTGAATGAATAAATAAATAAATAAATACTGGAAGGTTTCCGTCAGTGTTTATTGGCACGTTTAATTTTAATCAGCTGGTTTCATCCCTTCTCCTCACGTCATTCAAGGTATTTGTACTTTAAAGTAGCTAAAGGATTTCAAGGAAATTTGAAATGTTTATGAAACAGTCTAATTTTTCCTCTGATGATCACAAATGACCTGTAACAGCAAACGAGACCATCAGTTAAAAGAAACGCTATTTTCATCCCCGCCAACTCAGACCAAACAATTTACAGCAGGCAGACTGGAAAAGCCTGTGTTAATGAACAGTACTGAATCTTGAACTGAAGTTTGTTTTGCCTCACCATTATCATAACTCATCTGACAGTCACATACATGACCTCATGGCTATGCATCCTGCCGTCTCTTTCACTCGCTTCCTAAACAAACGCACGCACCATAGCTGCTGTTGTACAAAGGGGGCCCTATAGAATCAGCAAAAAGTCACTCCAGCTTTCCGTTAATGCAACTTGATACTTCAACTCCATTAAATAGAGGTAAGCATTGTACTGTATTATCAACTACATTTGCCTGACAGCTTTTGTTGCAGTTTAGAGATATTTCTCTCTTTTAGGCTCAACTTGTTGTGATTTTATCTTCTTACAATAGCGATTCAAAACATTTTAAGAAATTCCATCAATTTACTGCGATTAGATTTTTTTTTTCTGTGAGAATTTTATTTACAGCTTTATTCTCATAATATATTTACTTTATCCTCGCAGAATTATGATTTTATTCTCATGATTTCATTTTTAATATTTTTCTCAACGTATTCCTTATATTCATGACGTATATTAGTTGGAAAAAATAACAAAAACTGAACTAGAGAAGAAACACAAAGACACACAAAAGACAAACGCCTTTCAAATGTGATTGAAATTGTAAATTAACATATTTTTTTTTTATTTCACATATTTTCACATTATTTTCAATGACAAGCATTCAGTGTTTTTTATTTTTTATTCTATATTTTCTTTTATAACACACAGCTATTCTAATGACATTCAGGGGGGAACCAAAGGAACGAAGGGATCTGGGGCATTTCCCTTGTTTTTTTTATTTTTCTTTCGGACAAATTCGGGACTTCAAGCATAACGGACAAACAATCAGAATCACATCAGAAGAAAAAGTGGACTTGGAACATAATAAATAGACACGGAAAAAAAGAAGGAAAAGTGAGACAAAAATAGGGGACATTGGAGGACAGAAGTGGGTTGAGTGCAGGTACTTCAGTGTCCAGGTGAGTGTGTGAGTGTTCAGGTATTTGTGTGTGTGTGTGTGTGTTTTTTCCCACTCTATCCCTGAAACGTTTTTTTTTTTTTAAATTTTTTAGGTGTATCTTTCTGCGAATGTATCGTCCTCTTTTGGTGTTTAAAGTTTTTTGATATTTTGTTCATCTCTTTCATTTGCGTGCTTCAGTCTACATATGTGTCTATTATATCTCTACGTATTTATTTATCTTATCTTTTTTACAACAATAATCTTTATTTCTGCAGGTCTGTCTGACTTCTGGCTGTACATTAACTATTCCTTTAAGACTACTGTAACAGTGCATGTCTGGCTTATAAATTTCATATTTTATGCATAATGTGAGCATGTGTTGCATCTTTTTTTTCTAAATGTTTGTGTTGTGTGTGTGTGTGTGTGTGTGTGTGTGTGTGTGTGTGTGTGTGTGTTGCGTGCATACAGCATTATCTCCCTACCTATAAGTCCAGTGCATAAGTTAATTATTTAATTATTTTAATTTTTTTGCTTGGGTCTTTTGTGTTTTTTTACATGATAAATGTGTGTTCTTACATGGTACATGGCTTGCTCCATGTTTTTCTGTCAGTGTGTGTGTGTGTGTGTGTGTCTTCTTCACAGGGCGCTGGGGTTCCTGAAGTTATGGCCTGCAAAGCGAGCCTGGTCCCCGAGCTCCTCCTCAATCCTACACGGAAGAAATGAGGAAAAAAATATTTGAAGGTGAAAAAAAAATAATAATAATAAAATTGTTCTGCAATGACAAAGATTGATTAATCCGCAGCACTGTAGTGTCCCTTTGGCCTCATTCTCACTGAGTGCTTCAGTTCGGATTGGTACGGTACGGCGTGCAATTATTCACGTGTCCACTGTCAAACGTTAGGAAGGGTGACCAAAACAACGGTAACATACCGCACGTATTTTTGTCACCCTTTGGTTGGGGTACCAAGTGGTCCCAAAAGGTCCCAAGAGGTTAGAGCTACATACTGCAGTCCGTTGATTGGTCGATAGAATATTAATTTCCATGCGACAGGGTTTAAAAGTACTAACAGAATACGGCCATGTATAATATCCTCGGCAAGAGCGAATCATTATGTTTTTTGAGAGAAAATGATGGTAAGCAAGTCACAATATAAAATCATATGTCAGCCTCTCTTGTCCCTGAGATGTACTTTATGGTAATGCTCAATCATTAGAATAGTCTTACGTAGCTTTCCTTGTTTCACAACTTGTACAGTGCCAGTATAATGTATATGTGGTGTGTGTGTGTGTGTGTCCACGGTGTGTGTGTGCTTCACTGCTCTGATTAGCGTTTAGCGCTGGCTAATGCCTCTAAGTCTCTCCACCCTCCACCTCTCCATATCCTCAGCAGTCCCATGAGATTAGGACTGGGCCCGTCCCACACACACACACACACACACACACACACACACACACACACACACACACACACACACACACACACACACACACACACACACACACACACACACACACACTCACACTCACACTCACACTCACACTCACACACACTCCCCTGTTCCTAGTGCTGACTGGCTTGGACACATGGGGTGACACTGACGCTGCTGTCGACTGTCACGTCTATTAGCTTCTCTGATGCTATACGCTAAGACAGAGTAGGCACGATAGGGGGCCATGTTGGATGGTTACTGCCACATATAGTACAGGACAGTATTAGGCCATTGGAGAGAAGCGCATAGAAGAGGAAGTTTATTTTTTCATAATGCACTTTGAGGGAAAAGTCGGAGTGTTGAAAGTTGAAATACAATTTAAAATTTGAGCTCCTAATGCAGGAAATACAATTATTGACGCTCAAAATGTTCAGAGCCCACGCGGTCGAGTTGTGGAGTCAGCGATTATGGAAAATGCTTCTTGTCTAAATCAGTGAACATCTCCTCACGATCCCGCTACCTGTCCGTACTGTGTGTGAGCTGAAAGTAAAATCCAGTGTCAATACACAGCCTATGCTCTATAACAAGACTGTTGCTAGCTACAGTGACAACAAGCATTCTGCAGAATTGCTGACTCCACCTTTAATGCCCCCCCTCCCCTTATTGACACTTAGACACTGACCTCATGAGTTGGTTGTACTTGGCGAGTCTCTCAGACCTGCAGGGGGCGCCAGTCTTAATCTGCAACACAGAGACAAGCCAAAACATGATGACCAAGAACAAAACTTTGTCCAGAGAATATAGCAGTGAATACTGGAATGTGACGATTAAATGGAAGTGTGTGTGTGTGTGTGTGTGTGTGTGTGTGTGTGTGTGTGTGTGTGCGTGTGTGTGAGTGAGTGAGCGTGCATGTACAGGTGTGTGTGGTGTGTGTGTGTGTGTGTGTGTGTGTGTGTGTGTGTACCTGTCCAGTGCACAGTCCCACCACCAGGTCGGCGATGAAGGTGTCCTCTGTCTCTCCTGAGCGGTGGCTGACCATCACGCCCCAACCGTTGGCCTGAGCCAGTTTACAACTAAGAGAGGGAGACATAACGAAAGATATTGTCATATTATATTATATTATGATATTGTGTTGATGCCTGGGGTCAAATTTGAGGATTTAGAAAGATTTAACAAGCTGTCGTTCGATTTAATATATCAGAATATATGAGATAGACGACACGTGTGACGGGAGCGATACATCATCTTTACTGTCATCCGCTCCGTTTCTATCATTTACTGCTTCGCGCCTCTCCCTGCTCTGAACCAGCGACACTGTGGTGATTGATGGCTTCATAACACACACACACACAAACACACACACACACACACACACACACACACACACACACACACACACACACACACACACACACACACACACACACACATACGCATCCTTGTACTTCTATCTATGTGACACTCGTTGACATACAGTATAAAGTTATAACCTAGCCCCTAACCTTGACCATCACAACTAAATCACTAATGCCTAACCCCAACCCTTACACTGACCCTAACCTAAAACTAATTGTAACCTGAACCAAATCCTAACCCTCAAACAGGCCTTTGAAGAAGTGAGGACCAGACAAAATGTCCTCACTTTCCAAAAATGTCCTCACTGCGGTGGTTAAAAGTTTCAGTCCTCACAAAGATGCCTTTACAAGTACAGACACACGCACGCACACACACACACACACACACACACACACACACACACACACACACACACACACACACACACTCCCTCCACAAAGATATCAACAAATATGCCATATACGTATGTGACTATCAGATGCTTCAAAACGTTTGGTTGACAGTTTGATCTTCATTCTAAAGACTTCATGTCCTTCATTTATCGCCTGTAAATCAGCTTCACGCTCCTCGTCTCTGGCACAAGGTCAACACAGCTGACAGGTAACGAGCGATGTGACTGACTGTGTGTGTGTGTGTGTGTGTGTGTGTGTGTGTGTGAGTGTGTGTGGTGTGTGTGAGTGACCGTTAGTTTGGCAGCTGAGCCTCGCTGTGTGGACATTTATAAGGCAATGTTTTAAACATCGTACGCAAAAGTGTTTTTACGTTCTGGCCTTTTCGTTTACACAATCTATCTATCTATGGGCTATCTCCTACAAAGTTTCACAGCCAATTACTTGCCTGGCATGCATACTTATTTTATATAATTGTACTAATGCCTTTTACTAGGTACGCTCACCCAGGAACAGCAGTCACAACACTACCACTTCTGTCCAAAGGGACAGAACTACCACAAACTTAAACTTCCTCGTAGCCACTTTAAAACCTTTGTTTGTCATGTAAAGAGATCAGACGTACGCCTGGATGGCCTCTGTGACGGAGCCGATCTGGTTGACTTTGAGCAGCAGGCAGTTGCAGGCGCGCTCCTCGGCCGCCTTCTCTATCCGCTTTGGGTTGGTCACGGTGAGGTCGTCCCCCACAACCTGAATCCCAACCTGGGCCGTGAGGCGGGACCAGGCCTCCCAGTCATCCTGGTCAAACGGGTCCTCAATGGACACCACTAAGGGGAGAACGCAGGAGAGGGGGGGAAAAAGTTAAGATTTAGTGATTGTGTTTTACTCGTTGGCTGAATATTAAAAATAAAAGCAACATATAAAACCAGGTAATGCAGTTTTTCAGTATTTTTTTTTAACTTCTTTAAAGATATAGTGAATAACTTTTTCTTATAGATGACCGTAACATTCAAGTCATCCTCAAACGAGTTGACACAAAGTGGAGCCTGTAAGCTTTGCTAACTGGTGTCGCCCCTAGAATATCTCATGGGGGCAGCAGAAGTTACGCACAATACCATAGCTTTAAACTTCTACTTTTAAAGGTGCTACGAGGAACTTTGAAAAATTTCTGAAACATTCTAATTTTTCGCTCTGATAATCATAAATAATATGTTACAGCAAACGAGACCATCAGTGCAAAGAATGCTATTTTTATATTGTTTTTTATTGCATGTATCTTATTGCCTTTGTCATGGGTACGCTCACCCAGGAACTACAGCTGGCGTTGACAAAACACTACCGCTTTTGTCCAAAGGGGGTGCAAGAATGAACACAAACTGATAGTTCCTCGAAGCACCTAATTTCACCTTAATTTCACTTCACATCTTGTAATTCTATTTTTTACATTGTAGTAAACAGCACTAGTTTTATTATACTATCTATGGTTTTCCCCTATAGTGTAGGCTACCTGGGTAGTTGTTGACGAAGCCCTGGTAGATTTCAGCCAGCTCCTCTCCGGTGATGTGTCTCTCTGCGTCCGGTGGGGATTTGAAGTCCAGGTCGTATTTCCCCTCGCGGTAAAACTCGGAGGCAGCCACGTCCATCCCAACAACAACCTTCTCTGTGAAACCGGCTTTCTCTATGGCTGTCTGTAGCAGCTCCAGGGCTGAGGACAGAGAGAGAGAGAGAGATGTAACTTTTTTTTTTATTATTTCTAAATTATTTTTTATTTTGTCTTATCTTTTTCTTTGCACTATGCTTTTGTGGGTTACTTGCCTGCGATTACTTTTTTTTTGTCCATTATGATTCTAGGGTGCTTGTTTTTCATTAGTTTTATTTTGGTAAAATAGATAGATAGATAGAGATAGATAGATAGATAGATAGATAGATAGATAGATAGATAGATAGATAGATAGATAGATAGACAGATAGATAGACAGATAGACAGATAGGTTCCTTACCCTCGCTGTTCTCCAGGATGTTGGGAGCGAACCCTCCCTCGTCTCCTACGTTGATGGCGTCCTGTCCGTACTTCTCCTGGATGACGCCCTTCAGAGTGTGGTACAGCTCCGCTCCTATCCGCAACGCCTCCCTGAGAACACACAACAACAAACCAGCTTCAAATCAAATCAAATCAAATCAGTTTTATTTGTATAGCCCAAATCAGAAATAGACATTTGCTTTACATTCCATATATGACACCCTGCCCTTAGACCCTTACACCCTTTCCTCAACTGTGAGAGAGCTAAAGTGCGATAGATAGATAGATAGATAGATAGATAGATAGATAGATAGATAGATAGATAGATAGATAGATAGATAGATAGATAGATGGATGGATGGATGGATGGATGGATGGATGGATGGATCTTAGATATTAAATCTGAAGAAAAAACGCAAAATAACTGATGTATGTTATAGTGCTTACTTGAAAGACTCGGCTCCTACAGGAAGCACCATGAACTCCTGCATGGCCAGTTTGTTACCGGCATGGGAACCTCCATTGATCACATTAAAGGCCTGAAGAGTAGAGTAGAAGACCATTATACATTTGAAATATGTGGTTTGAAAATAGTTTGCAGTTGTTTTTAGTTTTTCATCATGTGTTTGTAAGTCTCACAGTTTTGATGCAACAACGGTGGTGTTTTAATGTTTAAAAAAAATAAACTTTAGATAGATAGTCAGTGACTGTGTGTCTTACGGGAACTGGCAGCACCAGCTCTGTGTTTCCGGCCAGGTCGGCTATGTGGCGGTACAGGGGGACTTCTTTCTCTGCCGCACCGGCCTTACAGATCGCTAGGGAAACGCCCAGGATGGCGTTGGCCCCGAACTGAGCTGTAATTAAGAATAATATATATATTATATATTCATGTCAGTTTTTACCTTCAGTGTTCCTTCCAAATGTCTTACCAATGTTTTTAACTTGTATTGTTATTTTTTTGTATCTTCTCTTAGTTTTTATTACAATTCTAATTTTATTTAACTTTTAAAATGAGTGAGTTTTGACGACACCTTTAAATGGTTTACTTGTACTGCTGTGCTAATAATGTCCAAGATCTAGCGAGCTCAAGCTCTGTCTACACGGCCAGAAAACAAATTAGATTAAATGTTCACAACACATTAAGCCCCTGATTAGTCTGACAACTTTCCCCTGTGATGTGTTGAAAATCAATTTCTCCCTTTACGCCTGTCCGTCCAGAGCTGTTTACCTTGCTGCCTGGAATGATTAGTTGGCTTGATTGTTTCTAAATAAATGAGCAGAGCTTTTATTTATTAAGCGCCTGAAAGCGTGCCAGAACCTGCTTGGAACAGCAATCTATTTGTCTTGTTCCCATATGTATTAATTCCTCTAGTTGCCACTTTTGTGACAAACGTGCCTTTAGTGATGTAACGTTTTTTTTTTCCAAATGCCAGTGACATCAGCGATTCTGGAGAATGCTTATGATCAAAATCCCTTTTGTTAAAATCAATGAATATCACTTAACGCTCCGCTACCTGTCCGTAGTGTGTGTGTGCGCGCTGAACAAAATCTGGTGTCAATACACAGCCTAGGCTCTGTAAATGGGCATATTTACAGAGCCTAGACAGGTGTAAACATGCCCATTTTTTAACACCAGACAATTTCAGCACACACGCAGTATGGACAGGTAGTGCATCATCATCTCTAGAATCGCTGACTCCACCTTTAAGCTGCTGGTTGGTAAAAACGGACTGTGTGGTTTCAGTCAACACACAGCTCTCTGTTTTGACTCACATTTGTTTTCAGTTCCGTCCATCTCGATCATTGTGTTGTCCAACTGCTCCTGCTCAACCACACTGATGCCCTACACACACACACACACACACACACACACACACACACACACACACACACACACACACACACACACACACACACACACACACACACACACACAGACTACTGTTACAAGATCGAACGGTCTCTCTGATATACAAGATGCTGGAAATGACCCAAACTGCACTGTTGCATTCTACCACTCCAGATATGATCAGGTCATCCTCACTACACATGGATACACTAAATCTCGGCTTAGTGTCACCCGCTGTACAATGCCGTTTTGTTGAATTTTCTGAGACTTTACAATGGTTAGCCGACATTGTGAATTAAATATGGTTATTGTTTTTAAGACTGTCTGAATGATAGTTTGACTTACAGAGGCTATGAGGGCGGGACCCAGGGTATCGTTGATGTGTCCAACTGCCTTCAGAACACCTAGAAGAGAAGACAAATGAAAGAGAGTTAGAATGACAGGGCATTAAACATCCTGCAGTAACTTTAGAATGAACAATATAACTAGACAAGAGAGAGAAAAAACAGTGAGCTAGTGTAAAGATGGACAGTTCATATTTCATCTTAACCTTGTTGTGCAGAAGCCACAATGAATTTATACAAACTCAAAGCTCAAGGGACTTTTCTTAAAGCTTATTCTTAAGTTTAGTTAAGTTAACCTCACACCAATAGTTTAAATTTGGAAAATGCACCAATGTGCTTCTTTATACGGGTAGCATATGTAAAAAAAATATATATATATATATATATATATAATTACACTTTCTTTCCACAAATCTATACAAACTCTGCAGTTAAACACGTTTTATTTATTGTCAATGTTCTGGAGTATTATCGACCCCTTGTGGTTAAATGTTTCGTAATGTAGCTTTAACTTTTTGATGAGTGTAAATATAAATGCAGTGGATCTGTCTTTGTACCTTTTCCCTTGTAGCGACTCATGTCTCCATCTCTGAGCTCCAGAGCCTCGTAGATCCCTGTGGAAGCGCCGCTGGGCACCGCAGCCCTGAACAGACCTGACAGACAGACAGACAGAGAGAGACACAGACAGGCAGACAGGCAGGCAGGCAGACAGACACAGACACAGACACACAGACAGACAAGACAGAAAGACAGTTTCATAAGTACACAAATCCAACCTTCCAGCAACTGCCTATGTAATGGAGGCTTTTTTTCTGTATATTTTCAAATACAATATATTCAATAATCCTATCAACAATGTCAGAAAGTACTAGAATTTACAGTAGCCAAATTCATAAATGATATATTTATTTATTTAGAATTATAAGTTACCATATATGCATGTTTTTTTTTTTTTTTTATCTCAGTGGGGTTATGAAAGAATGTTTATAGAGTACATGCCTATACAAGAAGCCTCCGAATCTGCCTTCACTGAGAATTGATTGATCTGGACAGAGGTCAAATGAAGGTCGTTTGATGTCACAAACAATTTAAAATTACTGCAGAACATGCTGTTGCGCTGCCAAGCTTTCTTAACGCTTCTCGGCAAATTTCTGACATGATGCATGTGAGCAGACAACGTCCTTGGTTGGTAAACATTAAGTTGTTGTTATTTTCAGACAGGCTCTGAGGCAGTCACCTTTCTCTGTGCGAAGGTCCACTTCCACTGTGGGGTTTCCCCGGGAGTCCAAGATCTCCCTGGCAACGATGCTGACGATCGACATCCTTAAAGAGACACAGAGAGGCAGCGTTATGAATGTGTACCCTGTGCTTAACTGATCACACTGTATGTGCCATGCATACTGGTGGAAATATGAATACTGTTTGACTGAGGAATTGGTTACATCAGCTTGCCATTGATTTGGGTTAAAAGATGTATTTTACATCACACACACACACAAACAACACACACACACACACACACACACACACACACACACACACACACACTCACATACGCACACATGCACGCTCACATGCACCCCCCCCACACACACACACACGCGCGCACACACAGTTACTGCAGATTCACTTTGAAAATCAAAGCTCACAAAAAAGGACTACTTTGTGTCACGCATACACCCCTCCACACACACATACACATTACACACACAAACACACTGCAGTTTACGGTTTGTCGATGGAAGCACGTTGCAGTAATAGTCTTCAGCAGCAAAAACTAAATTATGCATCAGTTAGCTGCTGCTTTTATCCAGGCTGGACACTGCACATTTGGTAAAGCTGTATTTCAATATTATGTATTTCTTACAAAACCAACAGTCACTGTATCTACTAAAAATAATCAGGCCTGTGAGCTCCATTGTTGTCCAAACACAATTAAAAACATATCAAATACACCACAATGTTGCACTAGGTTGGAACACACACACAGTTGATAAAAATGATAAATACAAAATACTTTCACCCAGATGTACATAAGCTACGGTGGCCTTCAAGGACAAGAAGCTACAATAGTTACCAAAGATGGCATCATGCACCACTGCCTCAAAGGTATACTTTCAGCTATCAGTCTGACCCTGTTAAATCTATCACATTACTGCAGGTTAAGTTGTCTTGCCTAGAGGTTTTTCTTTCCACTGCTGCTGTTAGCTGCTGGTAATGATTTTCTCCCAGGAGATAAAGCTTGGAAAAATCCTGCAGCACTAATGCAGGAGCGATGCATCTCTGGGTGCCATTCGACACTTTGAAAAACAGCTCAACCACAAACAAGAGCGTTCCTAAGTAGGTTAGCACCGAGCTCACAGGTGCTGTTTCATCCACAGAGGAGCCACATTTGCAGGATATTGTCCCCTTTACATACAGTATGGCATGGTGGTACTAAGCTGCATTTCTATGTTTTTGCTTAAAATCTGTTGGTGATTTTGTATGGAAGAGTAGAAGGGCCACAGGAGGATTTTTTTTCTCTATGTATTTTGATAAAAAAGGCTAAATGCTGAGTGTGAATTTTGTGAATAAAGAAGAAATACAATGTTGAGAATGATCTCGGCAATTCAAGACTGCTGTAATTCTTAAGGCCTTTGCACACCGGGCGCGTTTTATTCGTGCGATTAATCCGTTAATTAACGAACGTATACAGAATCAATACAAACTTCCACACCAGCGCCGTCATTTCGCACCGCGGATTTGCGTTTTTTATTTTTTCGAACTGAGTTCGATTTTTCTAGGACGTTGCTTCATAAAGTGAGACGCGACAAAATTCACATTTCAAAACATTCGCTTTTACGTTGCGTTTATTCGCGTCGCGCCCGGTGTGCAAAGGCCTTTATTGTGGCTTAAGAACCAAATCCCGCCTTATCTAAACCAACTATCTGTAAACTTAAGTGACAATATATTTTTATTTGAATTTATAAACATGCCCAACTCTTTTTTAAGATGCTTTACTATCATGCAACTAATTCTCCAAATGACAGAAGGATTTAGTGGATTTGGGTTGACTGGCTTTGAGAGTAATTGACCGTCACTTAATGTCTAAACCAAACTTATTTCACAGTACAGTTCATCCCCACTTCTAATGAATGCCATTAAACGATTCATTTCTCTTTGTAATAGACCGAGCTGCTCCAAAGCACAACATTAAAAATTTATAAAATTCTGTTTGATGATGAATTTAAAATTTCTGGATGACAGTGAATTCATTCATTTACACAAACCTTAGTAGAGAAACATGAGGGAGCTTCGTCCCCAGCGTCATTTCACTATCATGCATTCTAATCTCGTCTGTTGGGTGTTTTCCACTGTTTCTCCTCATTGATATTCCAGGCACTCGGCACTGCAACGATATGTCAAAAAGCCCTTTTATGCCAATCCTCGCCCGCGTACTGTATGAATACTTTATTGATCTGTGTGGAGCTAAATCTGGCTCGCTGGTATAGCCGCAGAAACTTGTCATTATACTGTCGCTTTCCTTTCAAATAGTAGTGCGGTTTGTCAACTCCTTTAGACACATCTTCTCTCACTGCTCCTCAAGGAAACCTGGTTTAAAATAGGAAAAAAAATAGATATGCTTAACTCATTCTAGATGCCTACCATCATGCAACCTACTCCCCAATTACATAGTTAGAAGGTTTGTGTGTGTGTGTGTGTGTGTGTGTGTGTGTGTGTGTGTGTGTGTGTGTGTGTGTGTGTGTGTGTGTTTGGGTGTTACACGGGGCGTTAACTATCCTGTGTCACTGCATAGAGCCAGATATAGTTCAGTTTCATAGTCTCTCATACTTTAGAGGTTACAATGATTTACTGCTTCCTCCTCGCGGCAGAACATTTTAAGCTATCAGCAAGAAGTGCAGGTGTAAATAATTAAATTAAAGATGGCCCCATTCCATTAACTACTAGTGCCAGCACTCACATTACAGTGAGTGGTAAAGAAAGCCAAAAGGTGAGAGCTGCGGCAAAAACAGTGCTACGTTATGGAAAGTAGGTCTAAAGGACTTTAAGGATTGGCCACATAGTAGACGGTTAGTTCCGGTGAACATGGAAATATAGCCACGAATGTAAGTGAATGTTGGGCCGATTGACTCACTTCTTTAAGTGTATTGTAGATATCAAGGCATGGATGTCACAACACTGTTAACAGCTCAATCAGGACAACACAGGAGTTCTTATGATTGGTTCTAAGGCTCGGAGAGAGAGAAACTGGCCTGTAAACTAAATTCACTCAAACTAAATCCAAGCCAAGATGCAAGAGACCTTTAACTTTACTTTGAACACATTTCGTAATTCAAAACGTCATTCAGACCATGTGAAACTACTGGAATCACTCCTACTGGCTGCGTCTATAATTCTTTGTATAATCGATGATCTTTTGGTTGTCTTCTTTACTCCATAATAACGTGCCGCCTTAATGCAAACACATTGTTCATGTCAAACTTTCCTCAGAACATTAAAAGCAATATGTTTTCCAGCTTTACCGCAGTATAGAAATCTAGTATGTAATCTTGACTTGACTCAACATTTCGTCTTTTCTCTTTAAAGTGCACTATAATATATATTTTTTAAACATGCTCCTCTTATTTTTTTTCCCGCCTTCTGTAGCCCTACCTTTCTCCTTTCATCTTCGACATACATTTCTCTTTGTGGGACATTTTTCACCTGCTGCCAAATGAAATTACTATTACTGTTATTTGTTTGTTCTCTAACTGCTTCTCTCAGCATTCCTCTTATATCATACAATATCCTTTTAAACGACTCAGGACTATTGCTATCCATTTTTACAACCTTGTTCCTTTTACTGCTGGTCGAGGACGATCTATAAAATATATGCTTAGTCTGTTCTTAGGCTCACTGTAAGTCGCAGGGGAAAAAGCGTCAGCGAAAATGTGTAAACAGTTTTTTTACAATGCTCGACACAAGAACAGAGCAGATTAGGAGCCGCCAGCATATAGAAACACACACACACACACACACACACACACACACACACACACACACACACACACACACACAGACTCAAGGGGATTGATATTGATGCGTGGGTGATTTTCTCATATTAATTTTATGTTCTTTTTTTTATTGCCATTTTGTAGCCCCTCCCCAGATTACTACAGCTTTTCAAACGACTCCTCCTGAGCCAACCAGGTTCACATTTAAAATATTTGTGATTTTTCTGATTTTGTTTTTTTATTCCTTATCCCATTTTGACAGAATAGGAGAACACTGACCGGGAACCTTTGACTTTTGGTTAATTAATCTTAAAAGCAGGATGCATTCTAGTAATGGAGTATTTTATTTCAAAAGTGTTGTGTTCATACATTGACTTAACAACCTAAACGCTTCTTGCCGTACTCAGTATCTAAATGCCAGTCCTGTCTGCATGACACCAGCAAGGTGTTACTCAATATTTTTTACACACACTTATAACTCATACACATTAACACATTCCTCCCTTCCAATCTGTCACAGCCTTTGTCAATGAGGAGATCTCCTAACACTCATCTCCATCCTTCTCTCCTACACATACATATTTACATATAGATCTACATACACATATACATACTGTATATCTATATCAGATTATCCTTCACCCTATGATGATATTTAATCTCCCCTGCTTTTATATGCTCATTTTATTGTATTACTTACTTTTAATATAGGCCTACTTGTCTTTGCCTTTGTTCGTAGTGTGTTGGCTTATTCGCTACTACTGTTTTTCGCCTGTTTACTGGTTTTATTGTAAAGTATCTTTGAGTACTTTGAAAAGCGCTCTATGTAATACATGTATATTTATTATTATAACATACATATATACCCTTATACAATATGTTTTATTCTAAATTGGAGCAACTGTAACGGAATATATTTCTGATTCTGATTCCAGCATGTCTGCCTGTGTCCTTGTTTTGTGCACGTAGCTGTGAGTTACGTAAGCTCTACAGCAGCATGAACGCATCACACCACACCTACCAGAGACTCTGCAGCACTCAGCAGAAAATACACCAGCACGGAAGGGTAGAAAGACTGAGTGAGTGAGTGAGTGAGTGAGTGAGTGAGTGAGTGAGTGAGTGAGTGAGTGAGTGAGTGAGTGAGTGAGTGAGTGAGTGAGTGAGTGAGTGAGTGAGTGAGTGAAGGAGAGGGATATAGGCACGCAAGTAGAGGACAGATAGGCTATAATGTCATGATATGAAGAAAAAAACTATAAAGAAATTAATAGAAACACTAAATATTTGAAATGATGTATGATAGAATACTTTCTGTAACTTTGAAGGCAGTTTGCTAAAGTCTGAAAAAAATGTCCACAATGATGTCGTCATGGTAACCCCATGTACTCTACATGATTGAGAGCTACGTTCCATCCCTTTCCCATGAGGTTAAACTATGGTGGCCTTCAAGGACAAAAAGCTAGTTACTAAAGACGGCATCATCCACCACTGCCTCAAGTCTTTCCACAATATCAATTGATGAGGTGATATGTGAACAGTATTCAGCTATTTATTTTATAGTATAATTCTTCTTCTTGGTCTTCCAACAGGTGCATTTCCCCAGGACGCCCAAAAACACATAAGGATGTTAAATTTGTCCGTTCTGTGCTACTGTAGAAACATGATGTTGCAACATGGCGGCGCGCCCTGCTTCTATGTAGATTTCAAAGGCTCATTTAAAGGTAAAAATATATATATATATATATTTTCAAGCGATTACACATTAATTAAAAGGTAATTATAGATAATTATATTCCGTTTCTAACAAGTCTGTTCTGA